>BMAU01009734.1:0-29721 GCA_019973935.1 Trichonephila clavipes | reverse complement strand
AATTTCCGGTAACTTTTTTTTTTAAATTGAAAGAACATCTTTAAAAAACCCGACGTTTTGAAGCTGAGCCAACTTATCGACGATTCGGTGACCAAGCCAATAACTTTTTTTTAACCTTAGACGAACTTTTTTTTACCAAAAACTTACCAAAGTGACCCATTTAACCGAAATTTTACCAGAAATCTTAATCTGGTCTCCGATTTGAGAAATTTCGGTAACTTTTTTTTAAATTGAAATATCATTTTTAAAAAAACCGACGCTTTGACGCTGGACAGCTACTTTACCGACGATTCGGTGACCAAGCCAATAACTTTTTTTCACCCTAGAAACTTAACAAAGTGACCCATTTAACTCGAAATTTTACCAGAAATCTAAATCTGGTCTCCGATTGGCGAAATTCCGGTAACTTTTTTTTAAATTGAAAGATCATCTTTAAAAAACCGACGCTTTGAAGCTGAGCCAACTTATCGACGATTCGGTGACCAAGCCAATAACTTTTTTTTCACCCTAGAAACTTAACAAAGTGACCCATTTAACCCGAAATTTTACCAGAAATCTAAATCTGGTCTCCGTTTTGCGAAATTCCTGTAAATTTATTTTTAAATTGAAAGATCATATTTAAAAAACCCACGGTTTAAAGCTGGACAGCCAAATTATCGACGATTCGGTGAACAAGCCAATAACTTTTTTAACCTTAGAAACTTACCAAAGTGACCCATTTAACTCAAAATTTTACCAGAAATCTTAATCTGGTTTTCGATTTGCGAAATTCCGGTAGCTTTTTTATTAAATTGAAAGATCATCTTTAAAAACCGACGCTTTGAAGCTGGAGCCAACTTATCGACGATTCGGTGACCAAGCCAATAACTTTTTTTTTAACCTTAGAAACTTACCAAAGTGACCCATTTAACCCGAAATTTTACCAGAAATCTAAATCTGGTCTCCGTTTTGCGAAATTCCGGTAACTTTTTTTTAAATTGAAAGATCATCTTTAAAAAACCGACGCTTTGACGCTGGACAGCCACTTTACCGACGATTCGGTGACCAAGCCAATAACTTTTTTTTTTTAACCTTAGAAACTTACCAAAGTGACCCATTTAACCTTAAATTTTACCAGAAATCTAAATCTGGTCTCCGTTTTGCGAATTTCCGGTAACTTTTTTTAAAATTGAAAGATCATCTTTAAAAAACCCGACGCTTTGAAGCTGAGCCAACTTATCGACGATTCGGTGACCAAGCCAATAACTTTTTTTTTTACCTTAGAAACTTACCAAAGTGACCCATTTAACCCGAAATTTTACCAGAAATCTAAATCTGGTCTCCGTTTTGCGAAATTCCGGTAAATTTATTTTTAAATTGAAAGATCATATTTAAAAAACCGACGCTTTGAAGCTGAGCCAACTTATCGACGATTCGGTGACCAAGCCAATAACATTTTTTTTTTCACCCTAGAAACTTACCAAAGTGACCCATTTAACTCGAAATTTTACCAGAAATCTTAATCTGGTCTCCGATTTGAGAAATTCCGGTAACTTTTTTTTAAATTGAAAGATCATATTTAAAAAACCGACGCTTTGACGCTGGACAGCCACTTTACCGACGATTCGGTGACCAAGCCAATCACTTTTTTTTTTTAGCCTTAGAAACTTACCAAAGTGACCCATTTAACCTGAAATTTTACCAGAAATCTAAATCTGGTCTCCGTTTTGCGAATTTCCGGTAACTTTTTTTTAAATTGAAAGATCATCTTTAAAAAACCCGACGCTTTGAAGCTGAGCCAACTTATCGACGATTCGGTGACCAAGCCAATAACTTTTTTTTTTAACCTTAGAAACTTACCAAAGTGACCCATTTAACCCGAAATTTTACCAGAAATCTAAATCTGGTCTCCGTTTTGCGAAATTCCGGTAAATTTATTTTTAAATTGAAAGATCATCTTTAAAAAACCGACGCTTTGAAGCTGGAGCCAACTTATCGACGATTCGGTGACCAAGCCAATAACTTTTTTTTTTACCTTAGAAACTTACCAAAGTGACCCATTTAACTCGAAATTTTACCAGAAATCTAAATCTGGTCTCCGTTTTGCGAAATTCCGGTAACTTTTTTTTAAATTGAAAGATCATATTTAAAAAAACCGACGCTTTGACGCTGGACAGCCACTTTATCGACGATTCGGTGACCAAGCCAATAACTTTTTTTTAACCTTAGAAACTTACCAAAGTGACCCATTTAACCTGAAATTTTACCAGAAATCTAAATCTGGTCTCCGTTTTGCGAATTTCCGGTAAATTTTTTTTAAATTGAAAGATCATCTTTAAAAAACCGACGCTTTGAAGCTGGACAGCCAACTTATCGACGATTCGGTGACCAAGCCAATCACTTTTTTTTTTAACCTTAGAAACTTACCAAAGTGACCCATTTAACCCGAAATTTTACCAGAAATCTAAATCTGGTCTCCGTTTTGCGAAATTCCGGTAAATTTATTTTTAAATTGAAAGATCATATTTAAAAAACCGACGCTTTGAAGCTGAGCCATCTTATCGACGATTCGGTGACCAAGCCAATAACTTTTTTTTTCACCCTAGAAACTTACCAAAGTGACCCATTTAACCCGAAATTTTACCAGAAATCTAAATCTGGTCTCCGTTTTGCGAAATTCCTGTAAATTTATTTTTAAATTAAAAGATCATATTTAAAAAAACCGACGCTTTGAAGCTGGACAGCCAACTTATAGACGATTCGGTGACCAAAGCAATAACTTTTTTTTTAACCTTAGAAACTTACCAAAGTGACCCATTTAACCCGAAATTTTACCAGAAATCTAAATCTGGTCTCCGTTTTGCGAAATTGCGGTAACTTTTTTTTTAAATTGAAAGATCATCTTTAAAAAACCGGACGCTTTGAAGCTGAGCCAACTTATCGACGATTCGGTGACCAAGCCAATAACTTTTTTTTTTTAACCTTAGAAACTTACCAAAGTGACCCATTTAACCCGAAATTTTACCAGAAATCTAAATCTGGTCTCCGTTTTGCAAAAATTCCGGTAAATTTATTTTTAAATTGAAAGATCATCTTTAAAAAACCGACGCTTTGACGCTGGACAGCCACTTTACCGACGATTCGGTGACCAAGCCAATCACTTTTTTTTTAGCCTTAGAAACTTACCAAAGTGACCCATTTAACCTTAAATTTTACCAGAAATCTAAATCTGGTCTACGTTTTGCGAATTTCCGGTAACTTTTTTTTAAATTGAAAGATCATCTTTAAAAAACCCGACGCTTTGAAGCTGAGCCAACTTATCGACGATTCGGTGACCAACCCAATAACTTTTTTTTTTAACCTTAGAAACTTACCAAAGTGACCCATTTAACCCGAAATTTTACCAGAAATCTAAATCTGGTCTCCGTTTTGCGAAATTCCGGTAAATTTATTTTTAAATTGAAAGATCATATTTAAAAAACCGGACGCTTTGAAGCTGAGCCAACTTATCGACGATTCGGTGACCAAGCCAATAACATTTTTTTTTTTCACCTAGAAACTTACCAAAGTGACCCATTTAACTCGAAAATTTACCAGAAATCTTAATCTGGTCTCCGATTTGAGAAATTCCGGTAACTTTGTTTTGAAATTGAAAGATCATCTTTAAGAAAACCGACGCATTGAAGCTGAGCCAACTTATCGACGATTCGGTGACCAAGCCAATAACTTTTTTTTTTCACCATAGAAACTTACCAAAGTGACCCATTTAACTCGAAATTTTACCAGAAATCTTAATCTGGTCTCCGATTTGAGAAATTTTGGTAACTTTTTTATTAAATTGAAAGATCATATTTAAAAAAACCGACGCTTTGACGCTGGACAGCCACTTTACCGACGATTCGGTGACCAAGCCAATAACTTTTTTTTTAACCTTAGAAACTTACCAAAGTGACCCATTTAACCCGAAATTTTACCAGAAATCTAAATCTGGTCTCCGTTTTGAGAAATTCCTGTAAATTTATTTTTAAATTGAAAGATCATATTTAAAAAAGAACCGACGCTTTGAACCTGGAAAGCCAAATTATCGACGATTCAGAGAACAAGCCAATAACTTTTTTTTTCACCATAGAAACTTACCAAAGTGACCCATTTAACTCGAAATTTTACCAGAAATCTTAATCTGGTCTCCGATTTGAGAAATTCCGGTAACTTTGTTTTTAAATTGAAAGATCATCTTTAAGAAAACCAACGCTTTGACGCTGGACAGCCACTTTACCGAGGATTCGGTGACCAAGCCAATCACTTTTTTTTTTTAGCCTTAGAAACTTACCAAAGTGACCCATTTAACCTGAAATTTTACCAGAAATCTAAATCTGGTCTACGTTTTGCGAATTTCCGGTAACTTTTTTTTAAAATTGAAAGATCATCTTTAAAAAACCCGACGCTTTGAAGCTGAGCCAACTTATCGACAATTCGGTGACCAAGCCAATAACTTTTTTAACCTTAGAAACTTACCAAAGTGACCCATTTAACCCGAAATTTTACCAGAAATCTAAATCTGGTCTCCGTTTTGAGAAATTCCTGTAAATTTATTTTTAAATTGAAAGATCATATTTAAAAAAGAACCGACGCTTTGAACCTGGAAAGCCAAATTATCGACGATTCGGAGAACAAGCCAATAACTTTTTTTTTCACCATAGAAACTTACCAAAGTGACCCATTTAACTCGAAATTTTACCAGAAATCTAAATCTGGTCTCCGATTTGAGAAATTCCGGTAACTTTTTTATTAAATTGAAAGATCATATTTAAAAAACCGACGCTTTGACGCTGGACAGCCACTTTACCGACGATTCGGTGACAAAGCCAATCACTTTTTTTTTTTTTAGCCTTAGAAACTTACCAAAGTGACCCATTTAACCTGAAATTTTACCAGAAATCTAAATCTGGTCTCCGTTTTGCGAACTTTCGGTAGCTTTTTTTTAAATTGAAAGATCATCTTTAAAAAACCCGACGCTTTGAAGCTGAGCCAACTTATCGACGATTCGGTGACCAAGCCAATAACTTTTTTTTTTTAACCTTAGAAACTTACCAAAGTGACCCATTTAACCCGAAATTTTACCAGAAATCTAAATCTGGTCTCCGTTTTGCGAAATTCCGGTAAATTTTTTTTAAATTGAAAGATCATCTTTAAAAAACCCGACGCTTTGAAGCTGAAGCTGAGCCAACTTATCGACGATTCGGTGACCAAGCCAATAACTTTTTTTTTTTACCATAGAAACTTACCAAAGTGACCCATTTAACTCGAAATTTTACCAGAAATCTTAATCTGGTCTCCGATTTGAGAAATTTTGGTAACTTTTTTTTTAAATTGAAAGATCATATTTAAAAAAACCGACGCTTTGACGCTGGACAGCCACTTTACCGACGATTCGGTGACCAAGCCAATCACTTTTTTTTAGCCTTAGAAACTTACCAAAGTGACCCATTTAACCTGAAATTTTACCAGAAATCTAAATCTGGTCTCCGTTTTGCGAATTTCCGGTAACTTTTTTTTAAATTGAAAGATCATCTTTAAAAAACCCGACGCTTTGAAGCTGAGCCAACTTATCGACGATTCGGTGACCAAGCCAATAACTTTTTTTTAACCTTAGAAACTTACCAAAGTGACCCATTTAACCCGAAATTTTACCAGAAATCTAAATCTGGTCTCCGTTTTGCGAAATTCCGGTAACTTTGTTTTTAAATTGAAAGATCATCTTTAAAAAACCGACGCTTTGAAGCTGAGCCAACTTATCGACGATTCGGTGACCAAGCCAATAACTTTTTTAACCATAGAAACTTACCAAAGTGACCCATTTAACTCGAAATTTTACCAGAAATCTTAATCTGGTCTCCGATTTGAGAAATTTCGGTAACTTTTTTTTAAATTGAAAGATCATATTTAAAAAACCGACGCTTTGACGCTGGACAGCCACTTTACCGACGATTCGGTGACCAAGCCAATAACTTTTTTTTTTTTTTACCCTTAGAAACTTACCAAAGTGACCCATTTAACCGAAATTTTACCAGAAATCTAAATCTGGTCTCCGTTTTGCGAAATTCCGGTAACTTTTTTTTAAATTGAAAGATCATCTTTAAAAAACCGACGCTTTGAAGCTGAGCCAACTTATCGACGATTCGGTGACCAAGCCAATAACTTTTTTAATTCACCTAGAAACTTACCAAAGTGACCCATTTAACCCGAAATTTTACCAGAAATCTAAATCTGGTCTCCGTTTTGAGAAATTCCTGTAAATTTATTTTTAAATTGAAAGATCATATTTAAAAAAACCGACGCTTTGAAGCTGGACAGCCAAATTATCGACGATTCGGTGACCAAGCCAATAACTTTTTTTTTACCTTAGAAACTTACCAAAGTGACCCATTTATCCCGAAATTTTACCAGAAATCTAAATCTGGTCTCCGTTTTGCGAAATTCCGGTAACTTTTTTTTTTAAATTGAAATATCATCTTTAAAAAACCGACGCTTTGAAGCTGAGCCAACTTATCGACGATTCGGTGACCAAGCCAATAACTTTTTTTTTAACCTTAGAAACTTACCAAAGTGACCCATTTAACCCGAAATTTTACCAGAAATCTAAATCTGGTCTCCGTTTTGCGAAATTCCGGTAACTTTTTTTTAAATTGAAAGATCATCTTTAAAAAAACCGACGCTTTGACGCTGGACAGCCACTTTACCGAGACGATTCGGTGACCAAGCCAATCACTTTTTTTTTACCCTTAGAAACTTACCAAAGTGACCCATTTAACCTGAAATTTTACCAGAAATCTAAATCTGGTCTACGTTTTGCGAATTTCCGGTAACTTTTTTTTAAAATTGAAAGATCATCTTTAAAAAACCCGACGCTTTGAAGCTGAGCCAACTTATCGACGATTCGGTGACCAACCCAATAACTTTTTTTTAACCTTAGAAACTTACCAAAGTGACCCATTTAACCCGAAATTTTACCAGAAATCTAAATCTGGTCTCCGTTTTGCGAAATTCCGGTAAATTTATTTTTAAATTGAAAGATCATATTTAAAAAACCGGACGCTTTGAAGCTGAGCCAACTTATCGACGATTCGGTGACCAAGCCAATAACATTTTTTTTTCACCCTAGAAACTTACCAAAGTGACCCATTTAACTCGAAATTTTACCAGAAATCTTAATCTGGTCTCCGATTTGAGAAATTCCGGTAACTTTGTTTTTAAATTGAAAGATCATCTTTAAAAAACCGACGCTTTGACGCTGGACAGCCACTTTACCGACGATTCGGTGACCAAGCCAATCACTTTTTTTTTAGCCTTAGAAACTTACCAAAGTGACCCATTTAACCTGAAATTTTACCAGAAATCTAAATCTGGTCTACGTTTTGCGAATTTCCGGTAACTTTTTTTTTAAATTGAAAGATCATCTTTAAAAAACCCGACGCTTTGAAGCTGAGCCAACTTATCGACAATTCGGTGACCAAGCCAATAACTTTTTTTTAACCTTAGAAACTTACCAAAGTGACCCATTTAACTCGAAATTTTACCAGAAATCTTAATCTGGTCTCCGATTTGAGAAATTTTGGTAACTTTTTTATTAAATTGAAAGATCATATTTAAAAAAACCGACGCTTTGACGCTGGACAGCCACTTTACCGACGATTCGGTGACCAAGCCAATCACTTTTTTTTAGCCTTAGAAACTTACCAAAGTGACCCATTTAACCTGAAATTTTACCAGAAATCTAAATCTGGTCTCCGTTTTGCGAATTTCCGGTAACTTTTTTTTTAAATTGAAAGATCATCTTTAAAAAACCCGACGCTTTGAAGCTGGAGCCAACTTATCGACGATTCGGTGACCAAGCCAATAACTTTTTTTTAACCTTAGAAACTTACCAAAGTGACCCATTTAACCCGAAATTTTACCAGAAATCTAAATCTGGTCTCCGTTTTGCGAAATTCCGGTAACTTTTTTTTTAAATTGAAAGATCATCTTTAAAAAACCCGACGCTTTGAAGCTGAGCCAACTTATCGACGATTCGGTGACCAAGCCAATAACTTTTTTTTTCACCATAGAAACTTACCAAAGTGACCCATTTAACTCGAAATTTTACCAGAAATCTTAATCTGGTCTCCGATTTGAGAAATTTTGGTAACTTTTTTATTAAATTGAAAGATCATATTTAAAAAAACCGACGCTTTGACGCTGGACAGCCACTTTACCGACGATTCGGTGACCAAGCCAATCACTTTTTTTTAGCCTTAGAAACTTACCAAAGTGACCCATTTAACCTGAAATTTTACCAGAAATCTAAATCTGGTCTCCGTTTTGCGAATTTCCGGTAACTTTTTTTTTAATTGAAAGATCATCTTTAAAAAACCCGACGCTTTGAAGCTGAGCCAACTTATCGACGATTCGGTGACCAAGCCAATAACTTTTTTTTTTTTTACCTTAGAAACTTACCAAAGTGACCCATTTAACCCGAAATTTTACCAGAAATCTAAATCTGGTCTCCGTTTTGCGAAATTCCGGTAACTTTTTTTTAAATTGAAAGATCATCTTTAAAAAACCGACGCTTTGAAGCTGAGCCAACTTATCGACGATTCGGTGACCAAGCCAATAACTTTTTTTTTAGCCTTAGAAACTTACCAAAGTGACCCATTTAACTCGAAATTTTACCAGAAATCTTAATCTGGTCTCCGATTTGAGAAATTTCTGTAACTTTTTTATTAAATTGAAAGATCATATTTAAAAAACCGACGCTTTGACGCTGGACAGCCAACTTTACCGACGATTCGGTGACCAAGCCAATAACTTTTTTTTTACCCTTAGAAACTTACCAAAGTGACCCATTTAACCCGAAATTTTACCAGAAATCTAAATCTGGTCTCCGTTTTGCGAAATTCCGGTAACTTTGTTTTTAAATTGAAAGATCATCTTTAAAAAAACCGACGCTTTGAAGCTGAGCCAACTTATCGACGATTCGGTGACCAAGCCAATAACTTTTTTTTTTTACCATAGAAACTTACCAAAGTGACCCATTTAACTCGAAATTTTACCAGAAATCTTAATCTGGTCTCCGATTTGAGAAATTTCGGTAACTTTTTTATTAAATTGAAAGATCATATTTAAAAAACCGACGCTTTGAAGCTGGACAGCCACTTTACCGACGATTCGGTGACCAAGCAATAACTTTTTTTTTTCACCCTAGAAACTTAACAAAGTGACCCATTTAACTCGAAATTTTACCAGAAATCTAAATCTGGTCTCCGATTTGCGAAATTCCGGTAACTTTTTTTTAAATTGAAAGAACATCTTTAAAAAACCGGACGCTTTGAAGCTGAGCCAACTTATCGACGATTCGGTGACCAAGCCAATAACTTTTTTTTTTTTCACCCTAGAAACTTACCAAAGTGACCCATTTAACTCGAAATTTTACCAGAAATCTTAATCTGGTTTTCGATTTGCGAAATTCCGGTAACTTTTTTAATAAATTGAAAGATCATATTTAAAAAAACCGACGCTTTGACGCTGGACAGCCACTTTACCGACGATTCGGTGACCAAGCCAATCACTTTTTTTTTTTAGCCTTAGAAACTTACCAAAGTGACCCATTTAACCTGAAATTTTACCAGAAATCTAAATCTGGTCTCCGTTTTGCGAAATTCCTGTAACTTTTTTTTAAATTGAAAGATCATCTTTAAAAAACCCGACGCTTTGAAGCTGAGCCAACTTATCGACGATTCGGTGACCAAGCCAATAACTTTTTTTTAACCTTAGAAACTTACCAAAGTGACCCATTTAACCCGAAATTTTACCAGAAATCTAAATCTGGTCTCCGTTTTGCGAAATTCCGGTAACTTTTTTTTTTAAATTGAAAGATCATCTTTAAAAAAACCGACGCTTTGAAGCTGAGCCAACTTATCGACGATTCGGTGACCAAGCCAATAACTTTTTTTTTTTAGAAACTTACCAAAGTGACCCATTTAACTCGAAATTTTACCAGAAATCTTAATCTGGTCTCCGATTTGAGAAATTTCGGTAACTTTTTTTTAAATTGAAAGATCATATTTAAAAAACCGACGCTTTGACGCTGGAGCCAACTTTACCGACGATTCGGTGACCAAGCCAATAACTTTTTTTTTTAGCCTTAGAAACTTACCAAAGTGACCCATTTAACCTGAAATTTTACCAGAAATCTAAATCTGGTCTCCGTTTTGCGAAATTCCGGTAACTTTTTTTTAAATTGAAAGATCATCTTTAAAAAACCGACGCTTTGAAGCTGAGCCAACTTATCGACGATTCGGTGACCAAGCCAATAACTTTTTTTTTTTTCACCATAGAAACTTACCAAAGTGACCCATTTAACTCGAAATTTTACCAGAAATCTTAATTTGGTCTCCGTTTTGAGAAATTTCGGTAACTTTTTTTTAAATTGAAAGATCATATTTAAAAAACCGACGCTTTGAAGCTGGACAGCCACTTTACCGACGATTCGGTGACCAAGCCAATAACTTTTTTTTTCACCCTAGAAACTTACCAAAGTAACCCATTTAACTCGAAATTTTACCAGAAATCTTAATCTGGTCTACGTTTTGCGAATTTCCGGTAACTTTTTTTTAAATTGAAAGATCATCTTTAAAAAACCGACGCTTTGAAGCTGAGCCAACTTATCGACGATTCGGTGACCAAGCCAATAACTTTTTTTTTTTCACCTTAGAAACTTACCAAAGTGACCCATTTAACTCGAAATTTTACCAGAAATCTTAATCTGGTCTCGATTTGAGAAATTCCGGTAACTTTTTTTTAAATTGAAAGATCATATTTAAAAAACCGACGCTTTGACGCTGGACAGCCACTTTACCGACGATTCGGTGACCAAGCCAATCACTTTTTTTTTCAGCCTTAGAAACTTACCAAAGTGACCCATTTAACCTGAAATTTTACCAGAAATCTAAATCTGGTCTCCGTTTTGCGAAATTTCCGGTAACTTTTTTTTTTAAATTGAAAGATCATCTTTAAAAAACCCGACGCTTTGAAGCTGAGCCAACTTATCGACGATTCGGTGACCAAGCCAATAACTTTTTTTTTTACCATAGAAACTTACCAAAGTGACCCATTTAACTCGAAATTTTACCAGAAATCTTAATCTGGTCTCCGATTTGAGAAATTCCGGTAACTTTTTTTTAAATTGAAAGATCATCTTTAAAAAACCGACGCTTTGACGCTGGACAGCCACTTTACCGACGATTCGGTGACCAAGCCAATAACTATTTTTTTTTTCAGCCATAGAAACTTACCAAAGTGACCCATTTAACCTGAAATTTTACCAGAAATCTAAATCTGGTCTCCGTTTTGCGAAATTCCGGTAACTTTGTTTTTAAATTGAAAGATCATCTTTAAAAAACCGACGCTTTGAAGCTGAGCCAACTTATCGACGATTCGGTGACCAAGCCAATAACTTTTTTTTTCACCATAGAAACTTACCAAAGTGACCCATTTAACTGAAATTTTACCAGAAATCTTAATCTGGTCTCCGTTTTGCGAAATTTTCCGGTAACTTTTTTTTAAATTGAAAGATCATATTTAAAAAAACCGACGCTTTGACGCTGGACAGCCACTTTACCGACGATTCGGTGACCAAGCCAATCACTATTTTAGCCTTAGAAACTTACCAAAGTGACCCATTTAACCTGAAATTTTACCAGAAATCTAAATCTGGTCTCCGTTTTGCGAAATTCCGGTAACTTTGTTTTTAAATTGAAAGATCATCTTTAAAAAACCCGACGCTTTGAAGCTGAGCCAACTTATCGACGATTCGGTGACCAAGCCAATAACTTTTTTTTTAACCTTAGAAACTTACCAAAGTGACCCATTTAACCCGAAATTTTACCAGAAATCTAAATCTGGTCTCCGCTTTGCGAAATTCGGTAACTTTTTTAAAATTGAAAGATCATCTTTAAAAAAAAACCGACGCTTTGAAGCTGAGCCAACTTATCGACGATTCGGTGACCAAGCCAATAACTTTTTTTTTTAACCTTAGAAACTTACCAAAGTGACCCATTTAACCCGAAATTTTACCAGAAATCTAAATCTGGTCTCCGTTTTGCGAAATTCCGGTAAATTTTTTTTTAAATTGAAAGATCATCTTTAAGAAAACCGACGCATTGAAGCTGAGCCAACTTATCGACGATTCGGTGACCAAGCCAATAACTTTTTTTTTTTCACCCTAGAAACTTACCAAAGTGACCCATTTAACTCGAAATTTTACCAGAAATCTTAATCTGGTCTCCGATTTGAGAAATTCCGGTAACTTTTTTTTAAATTGAAAGATCATATTTAAAAAAAAACCGACGCTTTGACGCTGGACAGCCACTTTACCGACGATTCGGTGACCAAGCCAATCACTATTTTAGCCTTAGAAACTTACCAAAGTGACCCATTTAACCTGAAATTTTACCAGAAATCTAAATCTGGTCTCCGTTTTGCGAAATTCCGGTAACTTTGTTTTTAAATTGAAAGATCATCTTTAAAAAACCCGACGCTTTGAAGCTGAGCCAACTTATCGACGATTCGGTGACCAAGCCAATAACTTTTTTAACCATAGAAACTTACCAAAGTGACCCATTTAACCCGAAATTTTACCAGAAATCTAAATCTGGTCTCCGTTTTGCGAAATTCCGGTAACTTTGTTTTTAAATTGAAAGATCATCTTTAAGAAAACCGACGCTTTGAAGCTGAGCCAACTTATCGACGATTCGGTGACCAAGCCAATAACTTTTTTTTTAACCTTAGAAACTTACCAAAGTGACCCATTTAACTCGAAATTTTACCAGAAATCTAAATCTGGTCTCCGTTTTGAAATTCCGGTAACTTTTTTTTTAAATTGAAAGATCATCTTTAAAAAAACCGACGCTTTGACGCTGGACAGCCACTTTAACGACGATTCGGTGACCAAGCCAATAACTTTTTTTTTTAACCCTAGAAACTTACCAAAGTGACCCATTTAACTCGAAATTTTACCAGAAATCTAAATCTGGTCTCCGATTTGCGAAATTCCGGTAACTTTTTTTTTAAATTGAAAGAACATCTTTAAAAAACCCGACGCTTTGAAGCTGAGCCAACTTATCGACGATTCGGTGACCAAGCCAATAACTTTTTTTAATCACCCTAGAAACTTAACAAAGTGACCTATTTAACCTGAAATTTTACCAGAAATCTAAATCTGGTCTCCGTTTTGCGAAATTCCGGTAACTTTTTTTTTAAATTGAAAGATCATCTTTAAAAAAACCGACGCTTTGAAGCTGGACAGCCAACTTATCGACGATTCGGTGACCAAGCCAATAACTTTTTTTAACCTTAGAAACTTACCAAAGTGACCCATTTAACTCGAAATTTTACCAGAAATCTTAATCTGGTCTTCGATTTGCGAAATTCCGGTAACTTTTTTTTAAATTGAAAAGATCATATTTAAAAAACCGACGCTTTGACGCTGGACAGCCACTTTACCGACGATTCGGTGACCAAGCCAATCACTTTTTTTTCAGCCTTAGAAACTTACCAAAGTGACCCATTTAACCTGAAATTTTACCAGAAATCTAAATCTGGTCTCCGTTTTGCGAAATTCCGGTAACTTTTTTTTAAATTGAAAGATCATCTTTAAAAAACCCGACGCTTTGAAGCTGAGCCAACTTATCGACGATTCGGTGACCAAGCCAATAACTTTTTTTTTTTCACCATAGAAACTTACCAAAGTGACCCATTTAACTCGAAATTTTACCAGAAATCTTAATCTGGTCTCCGATTTGAGAAATTCCGGTAACTTTTTTATTAAATTGAAAGATCATATTTAAAAAACCGACGCTTTGACGCTGGACAGCCAATTTACCGACGATTCGGTGACCAAGCCAATCACTATTTTTTTTTTAGCCTTAGAAACTTACCAAAGTGACCCATTTAACCTGAAATTTTACCAGAAATCTAAATCTGGTCTCCGTTTTGCGAAATTCCGGTAACTTTTTTTTTAAATTGAAAGATCATCTTTAAAAAACCCGACGCTTTGAAGCTGAGCCAACTTATCGACGATTCGGTGACCAAGCCAATAACTTTTTTTTTTTTTTTACCTTAGAAACTTACCAAAGTGACCCATTTAACCCGAAATTTTACCAGAAATCTAAATCTGGTCTCCGTTTTGCGAAATTCCGGTAACTTTTTTTTAAATTGAAAGATCATCTTTAAAAAACCGACGCTTTGAAGCTGAGCCAACTTATCGACGACTTCGGTGACCAAGCCAATAACTTTTTTTTTTTCACCATAGAAACTTACCAAAGTGACCCATTTAACTCGAAATTTTACCAGAAATCTTAATCTGGTCTCCGATTTGAGAAATTTCGGTAACTTTTTTATTAAATTGAAAGATCATATTTAAAAAAACCGACGCTTTGAAGCTGGACAGCCACTTTACCGACGATTCGGTGACCAAGCCAATAACTTTTTTTTTCACCCTAGAAACTTAACAAAGTGACCCATTTAACTCGAAATTTTACCAGAAATCTAAATCTGGTCTCCGATTTTGAAATTCCGGTAACTTTTTTTTAAATTGAAAGAACATCTTTAAAAAACCGACGCTTTGAAGCTGAGCCAACTTATCGACGATTCGGTGACCAAGCCAATAACTTTTTTTTTTCACCCTAGAAACTTACCAAAGTGACCCATTTAACTCGAAATTTTACCAGAAATCTTAATCTGGTTTTCGATTTGCGAAATTCCGGTAACTTTTTTAATAAATTAAAAGATCATATTTAAAAAACCGACGCTTTGACGCTGGACAGCCACTTTACCGACGATTCGGTGACCAAGCCAATCACTTTTTTTTAGCCTTAGAAACTTACCAAAGTGACCCATTTAACCTGAAATTTTACCAGAAATCTAAATCTGGTCTCCGTTTTGCGAATTTCCGGTAACTTTTTTTTTAATTGAAAGATCATCTTTAAAAACCCGACGCTTTGAAGATGAGCCAACTTATCGACGATTCGGTGACCAAGCCAATAACTTTTTTTTTTTTAACCTTAGAAACTTACCAAAGTGACCCATTTAACCCGAAATTTTACCAGAAATCTAAATCTGGTCTCCGTTTTGCGAAATTCCGGTAACTTTTTTTTAAATTGAAAGATCATCTTTAAAAAACCGACGCATTGAAGCTGAGCCAACTTATCGACGATTCGGTGACCAAGCCAATAACTTTTTTTTTTTCACCATAGAAACTTACCAAAGTGACCCATTTAACTCGAAATTTTACCAGAAATCTTAATCTGGTCTCCGATTTGAGAAATTCCGGTAACTTTTTTATTAAATTGAAAGATCATATTTAAAAAACACGCTTTGACGCTGGACAGCCACTTTACCGACGATTCGGTGACCAAGCCAATCACTATTTTAGCCTTAGAAACTTACCAAAGTGACCCATTTAACCTGAAATTTTACCAGAAATCTAAATCTGGTCTCCGTTTTGCGAATTTCCGGTAACTTTTTTTTTAAATTGAAAGATCATCTTTAAAAAACCCGACGCTTTGAAGCTGAGCCAACTTATCGACGATTCGGTGACCAAGCCAATAACTTTTTTAATTCACCCTAGAAACTTAACAAAGTGACCTATTTAACCCGAAATTTTACCAGAAATCTAAATCTGGTCTCCGTTTTGCGAAATTCCTGTAAATTTATTTTTTTAAATTGAAAGATCATATTTAAAAAAACCGACGGTTTGAAGCTGGACAGCCAAATTATCGACGATTCGGTGAACAAGCCAATAACTTTTTTTTTACACCTTAGAAACTTACCAAAGTGACCCATTTAACTCGAAATTTTACCAGAAATCTTAATCTGGTTTTCGATTTGCGAAATTCCGGTAACTTTTTTATTAAATTGAAAGATCATCTTTAAAAACCCGACGCTTTGAAGCGGAGCCAACTTATCGACGATTCGGTGACCAAGCCAATAACTTTTTTTTTTCCACCTTAGAAACTTACCAAAGTGACCCATTTAACCCGAAATTTTACCAGAAATCTAAATCTGGTCTCCGTTTTGCGAAATTCCGGTAACTTTTTTTTAAATTGAAAGATCATCTTTAAAAAACCGACGCTTTGACGCTGGACAGCCACTTTACCGACGATTCGGTGACCAAGCCAATAACTTTTTTTTTCCAGCCTTAGAAACTTACCAAAGTGACCCATTTAACCTCGAAATTTTACCAGAAATCTAAATCTGGTCTACGTTTTGCGAAATTTCCGGTAACTTTTTTTTAAATTGAAAGATCATCTTTAAAAAACCCGACGCTTTGAAGCTGAGCCAACTTATCGACGATTCGGTGACCAAGCCAATAACTTTTTTAACCTTAGAAACTTACCAAAGTGACCCATTTAACTCGAAATTTTACCAGAAATCTAAATCTGGTCTCCGTTTTGCGAAATTCCGGTAACTTTTTTTTTTTAAATTGAAAGATCATATTTAAAAAAACCGACGCTTTGAAGCTGGACAGCCAACTTATAGACGATTCGGTGACCAAACCAATAACTTTTTTTAACCTTAGAAACTTACCAAAGTGACCCATTTAACCTTAAATTTTACCAGAAATCTAAATCTGGTCTCCGTTTTGCGAAATTTCCGGTAACTTTTTTTTAAATTGAAAGATAATATTTAAAAAAACCGACGTTTTGAAGCTGAGCCAGCTTATCGACGATTCGGTGACCAAGCCAATAATTTTTTTTTTTAACCTTAGAAACTTACCAAAGTGACCCATTTAACCGAAATTTTACCAGAAATCTAAATCTGGTCTCCGTTTTGCGAAATTCGGTAACTTTTTTTTAAATTGAAAGATCATCTTTAAAAAAACCGACGCTTTGAAGCTGAGCCAACTTATCGACGATTCGGTGACCAAGCCAATAACTTTTTTTTTCACCATAGAAACTTACCAAAGTGACCCATTTAACTCGAAATTTTACCAGAAATCTTAAATCTGGTCTCCGATTTGAGAAATTTTGGTAACTTTTTTTTAAATTGAAAGATCATATTTAAAAAACCGACGCTTTGACGCTGGACAGCCACTTTACCGACGATTCGGTGACCAAGCCAATAACTTTTTTTTTTAACCTTAGAAACTTACCAAAGTGACCCATTTAACCCGAAATTTTACCAGAAATCTAAATCTGGTCTCCGTTTTGCGAAATTCCGGTAACTTTTTTTTAAATTGAAAGATCATCTTTAAAAAACCGGACGCTTTGAAGCTGAGCCAACTTATCGACGATTGGGTGACCAAGCCAATAACTTTTTTAACCTTAGAAACTTACCAAAGTGACCCATTTAACCCGAAATTTTACCAGAAATCTAAATCTGGTCTCCGTTTTGCGAAATTCCGGTAAATTTATTTTTAAATTGAAAGATCATATTTAAAAAAAACCGACGCTTTGAAGCTGGACAGCCAAATTATCGACGATTCGGTGACCAAGCCAATAACTTTTTTTTCCACCTTAGAAACTTACCAAAGTGACCCATTTAACTCGAAATTTTACCAGAAATCTTAATCTGGTCTCGATTTGCGAAATTCCGGTAACTTTTTTTTTAAATTGAAAGATCATCTTTAAAAAAACCGACGCTTTGAAGCTGGAGCCAACTTTATCGACGATTCGGTGACCAAGCCAATAACTTTTTTTTTTACCTTAGAAACTTACCAAAGTGACCCATTTAACCCGAAATTTTACCAGAAATCTAAATCTGGTCTCCGTTTTGCGAAATTCCGGTAACTTTTTTTTAAATTGAAAGATCATCTTTAAAAAACCCGACGCTTTGAAGCTGGACAGCCAACTTATCGACGATTCGGTGACCAAGCCAATAACTTTTTTAACCTTAGAAACTTACCAAAGTGACCCATTTAACCTGAAATTTTACCAGAAATCTAAATCTGGTCTCCGTTTTGCGAAATTCCGGTAACTTTTTTTTAATTGAAAGATCATCTTTAAAAAACCGACGCTTTGAAGCTGGAGCCAACTTATCGACGATTCGGTGACCAAGCCAATAACTTTTTTTTCACCTAGAAACTTACCAAAGTGACCCATTTAACCCGAAATTTTACCAGAAATCTAAATCTGGTCTCCGTTTTGAGAAATTCCGGTAACTTTTTTTTAAATTGAAAGATCATCTTTAAAAAAACCGACGCTTTGAAGCTGGACAGCCAACTTATCGACGATTCGGTGACCAAGCCAATAACACTTTTTTTTACCCTTAGAAACTTACCAAAGTGACCCATTTAACCGAAATTTTACCAGAAATCTAAATCTGGTCTCCGTTTTGCGAAATTCCTGTAACTTTTTTTTAAATTGAAAGATCATCTTTAAAAAACCGACGCTTTGAAGCTGAGCCAACTTATCGACGATTCGGTGACCAAGCCAATAACTTTTTTTTTTTCCACCTTAGAAACTTACCAAAGTGACCCATTTAACCCGAAATTTTACCAGAAATCTAAATCTGGTCTCCGTTTTGAAAATTCCGGTAACTTTTTTTTTTAAATTGAAAGATCATCTTTAAAAAACCGACGCTTTGAAGCTGAGCCAACTTATCGACGATTCGGTGACCAAGCCAATAACTTTTTTTTTCACCATAGAAACTTACCAAAGTGACCCATTTAACTCGAAATTTTACCAGAAATCTTAAATCTGGTCTCCGATTTGAAAATTCCGGTAACTTTTTTATTAAATTGAAAGATCATATTTAAAAAAACCGACGCTTTGACGCTGGACAGCCACTTTACCGACGTTTCGGTGACCAAGCCAATAACTTTTTTTAACCTTAGAAACTTACCAAAGTGACCCATTTAACCCGAAATTTTACCAGAAATCTAAATCTGGTCTCCGTTTTGCGAAATTCCGGTAACTTTTTAAATTGAAAGATCATCTTTAAAAAACCGACGCTTTGAAGCTGAGCCAACTTATCGACGATTCGGTGACCAAGCCAATAACTTTTTTTTTCCACCTTAGAAACTTACCAAAGTGACCCATTTAACCCGAAATTTTACCAGAAATCTAAATCTGGTCTCCGTTTTGCGAAATTCCGGTAAATTTATTTTTAAATTGAAAGATCATCTTTAAAAAACCGACGCTTTGAAGCTGAGCCAACTTATCGACGATTCGGTGACCAAGCCAATAACTTTTTTTTTTTTCCACCTTAGAAACTTACCAAAGTGACCCATTTAACTCGAAATTTTACCAGAAATCTTAAATCTGGTCTCCGTTTTGCGAAATTCCGGTAACTTTTTTTTAAATTGAAAGATCATCTTTAAAAAACCGACGCTTTGACGCTGGACAGCCACTTTACCGACGATTCGGTGACCAAGCCAATAACTTTTTTTTTTTACCCTAGAAACTTACCAAAGTGACCCATTTAACCTTAAATTTTACCAGAAATCTAAATCTGGTCTCCGTTTTGCGAAATTTCCGGTAACTTTTTTTTAAATTGAAAGATCATCTTTAAAAAACCCGACGCTTTGAAGCTGAGCCAACTTATCGACGATTCGGTGACCAAGCCAATAACTTTTTTAACCTTAGAAACTTACCAAAGTGACCCATTTAACCCGAAATTTTACCAGAAATCTAAATCTGGTCTCCGTTTTGCGAAATTCCGGTAAATTTTTTTTTAAATTGAAAGATCATATTTAAAAAACCGACGCTTTGAAGCTGAGCCAACTTATCGACGATTCGGTGACCAAGCCAATAACTTTTTTTTCACCCTAGAAACTTACCAAAGTGACCCATTTAACTCGAAATTTTACCAGAAATCTAAATCTGGTCTCCGATTTGCGAAATTCCGGTAACTTTGTTTTTAAATTGAAAGATCATCTTTAAGAAAACCGACGCTTTGACGCTGGACAGCCAACTTTATCGACGATTCGGTGACCAAGCCAATAACTTTTTTTTTTTAGCCTTAGAAACTTACCAAAGTGACCCATTTAACCTGAAATTTTACCAGAAATCTAAATCTGGTCTCCGTTTTGCGAAATTCCGGTAAATTTTTTTTAAATTGAAAGATCATCTTTAAAAAACCGACGCTTTGAAGCTGAGCCAACTTTATCGACGATTCGGTGACCAAGCCAATAACTTTTTTTTTACCTTAGAAACTTACCAAAGTGACCCATTTAACCCGAAATTTTACCAGAAATCTAAATCTGGTCTCCGTTTTGCGAAATTCTGTAACTTTTTTTTTTAAATTGAAAGATCATCTTTAAAAAACCGACGCTTTGAAGCTGAGCTGAGCCAACTTATCGACGATTCGGTGACCAAGCCAATAACTTTTTTTTCGCCATAGAAACTTACCAAAGTGACCCATTTAACTCGAAATTTTACCAGAAATCTTAATCTGGTCTCCGATTTGAGAAATTTTTGTAACTTTTTTTTAAATTGAAAGATCATCTTTAAAAAAACCGACGCTTTGACGCTGGACAGCCAACTTTATCGACGATTCGGTGACCAAGCCAATAACTTTTTTTTTCACCCTAGAAACTTACCAAAGTGACCCATTTAACCTGAAATTTTACCAGAAATCTAAATCTGGTCTCCGTTTTGCGAAATTCCGGTAAATTTATTTTTAAATTGAAAGATCATCTTTAAAAAACCGACGCTTTGAAGCTGACAGCCAAATTATCGACGATTCGGTGAACAAGCCAATAACTTTTTTTTCCACCTTAGAAACTTACCAAAGTGACCCATTTAACTCGAAATTTTACCAGAAATCTTAATCTGGTCTCGATTTGCGAAATTCCGGTAACTTTTTTATTAAATTGAAAGATCATATTTAAAAAACCGACGCTTTGACGCTGGACAGCCACTTTACCGACGATTCGGTGACCAAGCCAATAACTTTTTTAACCTTAGAAACTTACCAAAGTGACCCATTTAACCCGAAATTTTACCAGAAATCTAAATCTGGTCTCCGTTTTGCGAAATTCCGGTAACTTTTTTTTAAATTGAAAGATCATCTTTAAAAAAACCGACTTTTTGAAGCTGAGCCAACTTATCGACGATTCGGTGACCAAGCCAATAACTTTTTTTTTTCACCATAGAAACTTACCAAAGTGACCCATTTAACACGAAATTTTACCAGAAATCTTAATCTGGTCTCCGATTTGAGAAATTTTCGTAACTTTTTTTTAAATTGAAAGATCATATTTAAAAAAACCGACGCTTTGACGCTGGAGCCACTTTACCGACGATTCGGTGACCAAGCCAATAACTTTTTTTAACCTTAGAAACTTACCAAAGTGACCTATTTAACCCGAAATTTTACCAGAAACCTAAATCTGGTCTCCGTTTTGCGAAATTCCTGTAAATTTATTTTTAAATTGAAAGATCATATTTAAAAAACCGACGCTTTGAAGCTGGACAGCCAATTTATCGACGATTCGGTGACCAAGCCAATAACTTTTTTTTTTTCCACCTTAGAAACTTACCAAAGTGACCCATTTAACCCGAAATTTTACCAGAAATCTAAATCTGGTCTCCGTTTTGCGAAATTCCGGTAACTTTTTTTTTAAATTGAAAGATCATCTTTAAAAAACCGACGCTTTGAAGCTGAGCCAACTTATCGACGATTCGGTGACCAAGCCAATAACTTTTTTAACCTTAGAAACTTACCAAAGTGACCCATTTAACCCGAAATTTTACCAGAAATCTAAATCTGGTCTCCGTTTTGCGAAATTCTGGTAACTTTTTTTTTAAATTGAAAGATCATCTTTAAAAAACCGACGCTTTGACGCTGGACAGCCACTTTACCGACGATTCGGTGACCAAGCCAATAACTTTTTTTTTTTAGCCTTAGAAACTTACCAAAGTGACCCATTTAACCTTAAATTTTACCAGAAATCTAAATCTGGTCTCCGTTTTGCGAATTTCCGGTAAAATTTTTTTTAAATTGAAAGATCATCTTTAAAAAACCCGACGCTTTGAAGCTGAGCCAACTTATCGACGATTCGGTGACCAAGCCAATAACTTTTTTTTAACCTTAGAAACTTACCAAAGTGACCCATTTAACCCGAAATTTTACCAGAAATCTAAATCTGGTCTCCGTTTTGCGAAATTCCGGTAACTTTGTTTTTAAATTGAAAGATCATCTTTAAAAAACCGACGCTTTGAAGCTGAGCCAACTTATCGACGATTCGGTGACCAAGCCAATAACTTTTTTTTCACCATAGAAACTTACCAAAGTGACCCATTTAACATGAAATTTTACCAGAAATCTAAATCTTGTCTCCGATTTGAAATTCCGGTAACTTTTTTTTAAATTGAAAGATCATATTTAAAAAACCGACGCTTTGACGCTGGACAGCCACTTTACCGACGATTCGGTGACCAAGCCAATCACTTTTTTTTAGCCTTAGAAACTTACCAAAGTGACCCATTTAACCTGAAATTTTACCAGAAATCTAAATCTGGTCTCCGTTTTGCGAAATTCCGGTAACTTTGTTTTTAAATTGAAAGATCATCTTTAAAAAACCGACGCTTTGAAGCTGAGCCAACTTATCGACGATTCGGTGACCAAGCCAATAACTTTTTTTTTCCAACCTTAGAAACTTACCAAAGTGACCCATTTAACCCGAAATTTTACCAGAAATCTAAATCTGGTCTCCGTTTTGCGAAATTCCGGTAACTTTTTTTTTAAATTGAAAGATCATCTTTAAAAAACCGACGCTTTGAAGCTGAGCCAACTTATCGACGATTCGGTGACCAAGCCAATAACTTTTTTTTTCCACCCTAGAAACTTACCAAAGTGACCCATTTAACTCGAAATTTTACCAGAAATCTAAATCTGGTCTCCGTTTTGCGAAATTCCTGTAACTTTTTTTTTTAAATTGAAAGATCATCTTTAAAAAAATCCGACGCTTTGACGCTGAGCCAACTTATCGACGATTCGGTGACCAAGCCAATAACTTTTTTAACCTTAGAAACTTACCAAAGTGACCCATTTAACCGAAATTTTACCAGAAATCTAAATCTGGTCTCCGTTTTGCGAAATTCCGGTAACTTTTTTTTTAAATTGAAAGATCATCTTTAAAAAACCGACGCTTTGAAGCTGGACAACTTATCGACGATTCGGTGACCAAGCCAATAACTTTTTTTTAACCTTAGAAACTTACCAAAGTGACCCATTTAACCCGAAATTTTACCAGAAATCTAAATCTGGTCTCCGTTTTTTGCGAAATTCCGGTAACTTTTTTTTAAATTGAAAGATCATCTTTAAAAAACCGACGCTTTGAAGCTGAGCCAACTTATCGACGATTCGGTGACCAAGCCAATAACTTTTTTTCCACCTTAGAAACTTACCAAAGTGACCCATTTAACTCGAAATTTTACCAGAAATCTAAATCTGGTCTCGGTTTGCGAAATTCCTGTAACTTTTTTTTAAATTGAAAGATCATATTTAAAAAACCGACGCTTTGACGCTGGACAGCCACTTTACCGACGATTCGGTGACCAAGCCAATAACTTTTTTTTTACCCTTAGAAACTTACCAAAGTGACCCATTTAACCGAAATTTTACCAGAAATCTAAATCTGGTCTCCGTTTTGCGAAATTCCGGTAACTTTTTTTAAATTGAAAGATCATCTTTAAAAAACCCGACGCTTTGAAGCTGAGCCAACTTATCGACGATTCGGTGACCAAGCCAATAACTTTTTTAACCTTAGAAACTTACCAAAGTGACCCATTTAACTCCGAAATTTTACCAGAAATCTAAATCTGGTCTCCGTTTTGCGAAATTCCGGTAACTTTTTTTTAAATTGAAAGATCATCTTTAAAAAACCGACGCTTTGAAGCTGAGCCAACTTATCGACGATTCGGTGACCAAGCCAATAACTTTTTTTCCCCTTAGAAACTTACCAAAGTGACCCATTTAACTCGAAATTTTACCAGAAATCTTAATCTGGTCTCCGATTTGCGAAATTCCGGTAACTTTTTTAAAATTGAAAGATCATCTTTAAAAAAACCGACGCTTTGACGCTGGACAGCCACTTTACCGACGATTCGGTGACCAAGCCAATAACTTTTTTTTTCACCCTAGAAACTTAACAAAAGTGACCCATTTAACTCGAAATTTTACCAGAATTCTAAATCTGGTCTCCGTTTTTTCAAATTCCTGTAAATTTATTTTTAAATTGAAAGATCATATTTAAAAAACCCGACGCTTTCAATCTGGACAGCCAACTTATCGACGATTCGGTGACCAAGCCAATAACTTTTTTTTCCACCTTAGAAACTTACCAAAGTGACCCATTTAACCCGAAATTTTACCAGAAATCTAAATCTGGTCTCCGTTTTGCGAAATTCCGGTAACTTTTTTTTAAATTGAAAGATCATCTTTAAAAAACCGACGCTTTGAAGCTGGAGCCAACTTATCGACGATTCGGTGACCAAGCCAATAACTTTTTTTTCCACCTAGAAACTTACCAAAGTGACCCATTTAACCCGAAATTTTACCAGAAATCTAAATCTGGTCTCCGTTTTGCGAAATTCCTGTAACATTTTTTTAAATTGAAAGATCATTTTTAAAAAAACCGACGCTTTGACGCTGGACAGCCACTTTACCGACGATTCGGTGACCAAGCCAATCACTTTTTTTTAGCCTTAGAAACTTACCAAAGTGACCCATTTAACCTTAAATTTTACCAGAAATCTAAATCTGGTCTACGTTTTGCGAATTTCCGTAACTTTTTTTTAAATTGAAAGATCATCTTTAAAAAACCTGACGCTTTGAAGCTGAGCCAACTTATCGACGATTCGGTGACCAAGCCAATAACTTTTTTTTTTTTCCAACCTTAGAAACTTACCAAAGTGACCCATTTAACCCGAAATTTTACCAGAAATCTAAATCTGGTCTCCGTTTTTGCGAAATTCCTGTAACTTTTTTTTAAATTGAAAGATCATCTTTAAAAAACCGACGCTTTGAAGCTGAGCCAACTTATCGACGATTCGGTGACCAAGCCAATAACTTTTTTTTTCACCATAGAAACTTACCAAAGTGACCCATTTAACCCGAAATTTTACCAGAAATCTTAATCTGGTCTCCGTTTTGAGAAATTCCTATAACTTTTTTTTAAATTGAAAGATCATTTTAAAAAACCGACGCTTTGACGCTGGACAGCCACTTTATCCGACGATTCGGTGACCAAGCCAATCACTTTTTTCCACCCTAGAAACTTACCAAAGTGACCCATTTAACCTGAAATTTTACCAGAAATCTAAATCTGGTCTCCGTTTTTGCGAAATTCCTGTAACTTTTTTTTTTTTAATTGAAAGAGCATCTTTAAAAAAACCGACGCTTTGAAGCTGAGCCAACTTATCGACGATTCGGTGACCAAGCCAATAACTTTATTTTTCCACCCTAGAAACTTACCAAAGTGACCCATTTAACACGAAATTTTACAAGAAATCTAAATCTGGTCTCCGTTTTGCGAAATTCCGGTAAACTTTTTTTAAATTGAAAGATCATCTTTAAAAAACCGACGCTTTGAAGCTGAGCCAACTTATCGACGATTCGGTGACCAAGCCAATCACTTTTTTCCACCCTAGAAACTTACCAAAGTGACCCATTTAACTCGAAATTTTACCAGAAATCTAAATCTGGTCTCCGTTTTGCGAAATTCCTATAACTTTTTTTTTAAATTGAAAGATCATTTTTAAAAAAACCGACGCTTTGACGCTGGACAGCCACTTTCCGACGATTCGGTGACCAAGCCAATAACTTTTTTTTTTCCACCTAGAAACTTACCAAAGTGACCCATTTAACCCGAAATTTTACCAGAAATCTAAATCTGGTCTCCGTTTTGCGAAATTCCGGTAACTTTTTTTTAAATTGAAAGATCATCTTTAAAAAACCGACGCTTTGAAGCTGAGCCAACTTATCGACGATTCGGTGACCAAGCCAATAACTTTTTTTTTCCACCCTAGAAACTTACCAAAGTGACCCATTTAACCCGAAATTTTACCAGAAATCTAAATCTGGTCTCCGTTTTGCGAAATTCCTGTAACTTGTTTTTTAAATTGAAAGATCATCTTTAAAAAACCGACGCTTTGAAGCTGGATAGCCAACTTATCGACGATTCGGTGACCAAGCCAATAACTTTTTCCACACTTAGAAACTTACCAAAGTGACCCATTTAACCCGAAATTTTACCAGAAATCTAAATCTGGTCTCCGTTTTGCGAAATTCTCTATAACTTTTTTTTTTAAATTGAAAGATCATCTTTAAAAACCGACGCTTTGAAGCTGAGCCAACTTATCGACGATTGGGTGACCAAGCCAATAACTTTTTTTTCCACCCTAGAAACTTACCAAAAGTGACCCATTTAACCCGAAATTTACCAGAAATCTAAATCTGGTCTCCGTTTTGCGAAATTCGGTAACTTTTTTTTAAATTGAAAGATCATCTTTAAAAAACCGACGCTTTGAAGCTGGAGCCAACTTATCGACGATTCGGTGACCAAGCCAATAACTTTTTTTTCCACCCTAGAAACTTACCAAAGTGACCCATTTAACCTCGAAATTTTACCAGAAATCTAAATCTGGTCTCCGTTTTGCGAAATTCCGGTAACTTAATTTTTTAAATTGAAAGATCATTTTAAAAAACCGACGCTTTGACGCTGAGCCAACTTATCGACGATTGGGTGACCAAGCCAATAACTTTTTTTTTTACCTTAGAAACTTACCAAAGTGACCCATTTAACCCGAAATTTTACCAGAAATCTAAATCTGGTCTCCGTTTTGCGAAATTTCCGGTAACTTTTTTTAAATTGAAAGATCATCTTTAAAAAACCGACGCTTTGAAGCTGAGCCAACTTATCGACGATTGGGTGACCAAGCCAATAACTTTTTTTCCACCCTAGAAACTTACCAAAGTGACCCATTTAACCGAAATTTTACCAGAAATCTAAATCTGGTCTCCGTTTTGCGAAATTCCTATAACTTTTTTTTAAATTGAAAGATCATCTTTAAAAACCCGACGCTTTGAAGCTGAGCCAACTTATCGACGATTGGTGACCAAGCCAATAACGTTTTTTTTGCACCCGAGGAACTTACCAAAGTGACCCATTTAACCCGAAATTTTACCAGAAATCTAAATCTGGTCTCCGTTTTAAGAAATTCCTATAACTTTATTTTAAATTGAAAGATCATCTTTAAAAAACCGACGCTTTGAAGCTGAGCCAACTTATCGACGATTCGGTGACCAAGCCAATAACTTTTTTTTTCCACCCTAGAAACTTACCAAAGTGACCCATTTAACCCGAAATTTTACCAGAAATCTAAATCTGGTCTCCGTTTTGTGAAATTCCGGTAACTTTTTTTAAATTGAAAATCATTTTTAAAAAACCGACGCTTTAAATGACAGCCAACTTATCGACGATTCGGTGACCAAGCCAATAACTTTTTTTTTTTCCACCTTAGAAACTTACCAAAAGACCCATTTAACCCGAAATTTTAGCTGAAAATCTAAATCTGGTCTCCGTTTTGCAACTATAACTTTTTTTTAAATTGAAAGATCATCTTTAAAAAAACCGACGCTTTGACCTGAGCCAACTTATCGACGATTCGGACCAAGCCAATAACTTTTTTTCCACCCTAGAAACTTACCAAAGTGACCCATTTAACCCGAAATTTTACCAGAAATCTAAATCTGGTCTCCGTTTTGCGAAATTCCTGTAACTTATTTTTTAAATTGAAAGATCATCTTTAAAAACCCGACGCTTTGAAGCTGAGCCAACTTATCGACGATTGGGTGACCAAGCCAATAACTTTTTTTTCCACCCTAGAAACTTACCAAAGTGACCCATTTAACCCGAAATTTTAGCAGAAATCTAAATCTGGTCTCCGTTTTGCGAAATTCCGGTAACTTTTTTTTTAAATTGAAAGATCATCTTTAAAAAACCCGACGCTTTGAAGCTGAGCCAACTTATCGACGATTGGGTGACCAAGCCAATAACTTTTTTTTTCCACCCTAGAAACTTACCAAAGTGACCCATTTAACTCGAAATTTTACCAGAAATCTAAATCTGGTCTCCGTTTTGCGAAATTCCTATAACTTTTTTTTAAATTGAAAGATCATCTTTAAAAAACGACGCTTTGAAGCTGACAGCCACTTATCGACGATTCGGTGACCAAGCCAATCACTTTTTTTTAGCCTTAGAAACTTACCAAAATGACCCATTTAACCCGAATTTTTACCAGAAATCTAAATCTGGTCTCGGTTTTGCGAAATTCCTGTAACTTTTTTTTTTAAATTGAAAGATCATCTTTAAAAAACCCGACGCTTTGAAGCTGAGCCAACTTATCGACGATTGGGTGACCAAGCCAATAACTTTTTTTTTTTACCCTAGAAACTTACCAAAGTGACCCATTTAACCCGAATTTTTACCAGAAATCTAAACCTGGTCTCGGTTTTACGAAATTCCTGTAACTTATTTTTTAAATTGAAAGATCATCTTTAAAAAACCCGACGCTTTGAAGCTGAGCCAACTTATCGACGATTGGGTGACCAAGCCAATAACTTTTTTTTTCCACCCTAGAAACTTACCAAAGTGACCCATTTAACCCTAAATTTCAGCAGAAATCTAAATCTGGTCTCCGTTTTGCGAAATTCCTATAACTTTTTTTTAAATTGAAAGATCATCTTTAAAAAACCCGACGCTTTGAAGCTGAGCCAACTTATCGACGATTGGGTGACCAAGCCAATAACTTTTTTTTTTTCCACACTAGAAACTTCTTTTTTTTTTTCACCCTAGAAACTTACCAAAGTGACCCATTTAACTCGAAATTTTACAGAAATCTAAATCTGGTCTCCGTTTTTGCGAAATTCCTATAACTTTTTTTAAATTGAAAGATCATTTTTAAAAAACCGACGCTTTGACGCTGGACAGCCAACTTATCGACGATTCGGTGACCAAGCCTATAACTTTTTTTTTCACCCTAGAAACTTACCAAAGTGACCCATTTAACTCGAAATTTTACCAGAAATCTTAATCTGGTCTCTGTTTTGCGAAATTCGTAGCTTTTTTATTAAATTGAAAGATCATATTTAAAAAACCCGACGCTTTGACGCTGGACAGCCACTTTACCGACGATTCGGTGACAAAGCCAATAACTTTTTTTTTTAACCTTTACCAAAGTGAACCATTTACCAAGTCTAAATTTGACCTAAGTGACCCATTTGAAATTTTACCAGAAATCTAAATCTGGTCTCCGTTTTTGCGACATTCCTGTAAATTTATTTTTAAATTGAAAGATCATATTTAAAATCGACGCTTTGACGTGGACAGCCACTTTACCAAACGATTCGGTGACCAAGCCAATCACTTTTTTAGCCTTAGAAACTTACCAAAGTGACCCATTTAACCTGAAATTTTACCAGAAATCTAAATCTGGTCTCCGTTTTTGTGAATTTCCGGTAACTTTTTTAAAATTGAAAGATCATCTTTAAAAAACCCGACGCATTGAAGCTGAGCCAACTTATCGACGATTCGGTGACCAAGCCAATAACTTTTTTTAACATTAGAAACTTACCAAATTGACCCATTTTACCCGAAATTTTACCAGAAATCTAAATCTGGTCCCGTTTTGCGAAATTCGGTAACTTTTTTTTTAAATTGAAAGATCATCTTTAAGAAAACCGACGCTTTGAAGCTGA
>BMAU01009732.1:0-41802 GCA_019973935.1 Trichonephila clavipes | reverse complement strand
TTTTAAATTGAAAGATCATCTTTAAGAAACCCGACGCTTTGAAGCTGAGCCAACTTATCGACGATTCGGTGACCAAGCCAATAACTTTTTTTTTTTCACCATAGAAACTACCAAAGTGACCCATTTAACTCGAATTTTTACCAGAAATCTTAATTTTGGTCTCTGATTTGAGAAATTTTCGTAACTTTTTATTAAATTGAAAAGATCAGTATTAAAACTATATCGCTTTATCGCCAGATGAAACAAATTTCAATGACGATTCAGACAAAGCCAACTTTTTTTAACTTTAGAACCACAAAAAGTGACCTATTTAACACGACATTTTACCAGAAATCTAAATCTGGTCTCCGTTTTTATGAAATTCCTGAAATTTATTTTTAAATTGGAAAGATCTATTTAAAAAACCGACGCTTGTAAAATTTATCGATTTTGCCAATAACTTGAAACTACCAAAGATCATTTAACTTTTAAAAATAAATTTGTCCGAATATAGCTTTGAAAGATCATCTTTAAAAACTGGACAGCCAGAGCCAACTTATCGACGAGATTGACCAGCCAATAACTTTTAACCTTAGAAACTTACCAAAGTGACCCATTTTACCCGAAATTTTACCAGAAATCCAAATCTGGTCTCGGTTTTGCGAAATTCTGTAAATTTATTTTTTAAATTGAAAGATCATCTTAAGAAAAACCGACGCTTTGACGCTGAAGCCACTTACCGAGGATTCGGTGACCAAGCCAATCACTTTTTTTTTCCAGCCTTAGAAACTTACCAAAGTGACCCATTTAACCTAAATTTTTACCAGAAATCTAAATCTGGTCTACGTTTTGCGAATTCCGGTAACTTTTTAAAATTGAAAGATCATCTTTAAAAACCCGACGCTTTGAAGCTGAGCCAACTTATCGACGATTCGGTGACCAACCCAATAACTTTTTTTTTCCTTAGAAACTTACCAAACTGACCCATTTACCCGAAATTTTACCAGAAATCTAAATCTGGTCTCCGTTTTGCGAAATTCCGGTAAATTTTTTTTTAAATTGAAAGATCATATTTAAAAAACCGACGCTTTGAAGCTGGACAGCCAACTTATCGACGATTCGGTGACCAAGCCAATAACTTTTTAACCATAGAAACTTACCAAAGTGACCCATTTAACCTCCGGAAATTTTACCAGAAATCTTAATCTGGTCTCCGATTTGAGAAATTCCGGTAACTTTTTTTTTAAATTGAAAGATCATCTTTAAAAAAACCGACGCTTTGACGCTGGCCAGCCACTTTACCGACGATTGGGTGACCAAGCCAATCACGTTTTTTAGCCTTAGAAACTTACCAAAGTGACCCATTTAACCCGAAATTTTACCAGAAATCTAAATCTGGTCTCCGCTTTGCGAAATTCCGTAACTTTTTTAAAAATTGAAAGATCATCTTTAAAAACACGCTTAGAAGCGAGCTTATCGGGTGACAGAAACTTACAAAGTGACCTTTATCGACGAAATTCGGTGACCAAAATCCAATAACTTTTTTTAAATTGAAAGATCCTTTAAAAAACTTTGACCAAGCCACTTCCCTTACTGAGGATTCGGTGACCAAGCCAATTTAACCTAGAAACTACCGCGACCCATTTAACCTGAAATTTTACCAGAAATCTAAATCTGGTCTACGTTTTGCGAATTTCCGGTAACTTTTTTAAAATTGAAAGATCATATTTAAAAAACCGACGCTTTGAACCTGACAGCCAAACTGACGACGATTCGGTGAACAAGCCAATAACACTTTTTAACCTTAGAAACTTTACCAAAGTGACCCATTTAACTGAAATTTTACCAGAAATCTAAATCTGGTTCCTTCGATTTTGCGAAATTCCGGTAACTTTTTTTAAATTGAAAGATCATCTTTAAAAAACCGACGCTTTGAAGCTGAGTCAACTTATCGACGATTCGGTGAACAAGCGAATAAATTTTTTTTTTCTACCCTAAAAACTTTACCAAAGTGACCATTTAACCCGAAATTTTACCAGAAATCTAAATCTGGTCTCCGATTTAAATTTTGTAACTTTTTTTTAAATTGAAAGATCATTTTTAAAAAAACCGACGCTTTGACGCTGGACAGCCAACTTTTACCAACGATTCGGTGACCAAGCCAATCACTTTTTTCCACCAGAACGGGACCCATTTATCCGAAATTTTAAACCCTGAAATCTAAAACTGGTCTTTTTGCGAAATTCTCGAATTTTTTTTTTAATTGAAAGATCATCTTTAAGAAAAACCGACGCTTTGAAACTGGACCGCCAACTTATTGACGATTCGGTGACCCATTTCAATAACTTATTTTTCAACCTAGAAACTTACCAAAGTGACCCATTTAACTCGAAATTCTTTTCGAAAATTTTCAAATCTGGTCTTCGATTTGCGAAATTCCGGTAACTTTTTTCCTTTGTTAAATTGAAAGATCATATTTAAAACCGACGCTTTGACACTGGACAGCCAACCATCGACGATTCGGTGACCAAGCCAATAACTTTTTTTTTTAACCTTAGAAAATTACCAAAGTGACCATTTAACCCGAAATTTTACCAAAAACTAAATCTGGTCTCCGTTTTGCGAAATTCCGGTAACTTTTTTTTTAAATTGAAAGATCATATTTAAAAAAACCGACGCTTTGAAGCTGAGCCATCTTATCGACGATTCGGTGACCAAGCCAATAACTTTTTTTTTTTTTCACCTAGAAACTTACCAAAGTGACCCATTTAACCTGAAATTTTACCAAATCTAAATCTGGTCTCCGTTTTGCGAAATTCGGTAACTTTTTTAAATTGAAAGATCATCTTTAAAAACCGACGCTTTGAAGCTGAGTAACTTATCGACGATTCGGTGACCAAGCCAATAACTTTTTTTTTTAACCCTAGAAACTTACAAAGTGACCTATTTAACCCGAAATTTTACCAGAAATCTAAATCTGGTCTCCGTTTTGCGAAATTCTTGTAACGTTTTTTTTTAAATTGAAAAGATCATCTTTAAAAAAACCGACGCTTTAAAAGCTGAGCCAAATTATCGACGATTCGGTGACTAAGCCAATAACTTTTTTTAACCTTAGAAACTTACCAAAGTGACCCATTTAACTCGAAATTTTACCAGAAATCTTAATCTGGTTTTCGATTTGCGAAATTCCGGTAACTTTTTTATTAAATTGAAAGATCATATTTAAAAAAACCAAAGCTTTGACGCTGGACAGCCACTTTTACCGACGATTCGGTGACCAAGCCAATCACTTTTTTTAGCCTTAGAAACTACCAAAGTGACCCATTTAACCCATACCTACCAGAAATTCAAATCTGGTCTCCGTTTTGCGAATTTCCAATTTTTTAAATTGAAAGATCATTTCTTTAAAAAACCCGACGCTTGAAGGAGCCAACTTATCGACGATTCGGTGACCAAGCCAATAACTTTTTTAACCTTAGAAATTTACCAAAGTGACCCATTTAACCCGAAATTTTACCAGAAATCTAAATCTGGTCTCCGTTTTGCGAAATTTCGGTAACTTTGTTTTTAAATTGAAAGATCATATTTAAGAAAACCGACGCTTTGAAGCTGAGCCAACTTATCGACGATTCGGTGACAAAGCCAATAACTTTTTTTTCAACCATAGAAACTTACCAAAGTGACCCATTTAACTCGAAATTTTACCAGAAATCTTAATCTGGTCTCCGTTTTGAGAAAATTCCGTAAATTTGAAAGATCATATTTAAAAAACCGACGCTTTGACGCGGAGCCAACTTATCGACGATTCGGTGACCAAGCCAATCACTATTTTAATTGAAACTTACCAAAGTTTAATCTTTTAACTCCAAAATTTTACCAGAAATCTAAATCTGCTCCGTTTTGCGAAATTCCGGTAAAATTTGTTTTTAAATTGAAAGATAATATTTAAAAACCACGCTTTGACTTTATCGACGATTCGGTGACCAAGCCAATAACTTTTTTTAACCTTAGAAACTTACCAAAGTGACCCATTTAACTTTTACGAAATTTCAGGTTAAAATCCAATCCTTTTTTAATAAATTGAAAGATCATATTTAAAAAAACCGGACGCTTTGACGCTGGACAGCCACTTTACCGATTCGGTGACCAAGCCAATCACTTTAGCCTTAGAAACTTACCAAAGTGACCATTTAACCTGAAATTTTACCAGAAATCTCAAATCTGGTCTCCGTTTTGTGAATTTGCGGTACCTTAAAATTGAAAGATCATCTTTAAAAAAACCGACGCTTTGAAGCTGAGCCAACTTATCGACGATTCGGTGACCAAGCCAATAACTTTTTAATTTTTTACTCTTAGAAACTTAACAAAGTGACCTATTTAACCCGAAATTTTACCAGAAATCTAAATCTGGTCTCCGTTTTGCGAAATTCCGGTAACTTTTTTTTAAATTGAAAGATCATCTTTAATAAAACCGACGCATTGAAGCTGAGCCAACTTATCGACGATTCGGTGACCTAGCCAATAACTTTTTTTTTCACCAGAAACTTACCAAAGTGACCCATTTAACTCGAAATTTTACCAGAAATCTTAATCTGGTCTCCGATTTGAGAAATTTTGGTAACTTTTTTATTAAATTGAAAGATCATATTTAAAAACCGACGCTTTGACGCTGACAGCCACTTTACCGACGATTCGGTGACCAAGCCAATAACTTTTTTCCACCCTAAAACTTACCAAAGTGACCCATTTAACCCGGAAATTTTACCAGAAATCTAAATCTGGTCTCCGTTTTGCGAAATTCGAAAGATCATATTTAAAAAATACGACGCTTTGAGCTACAGCCAACTTATCGACGTTTCGGTGACCATTAACTTTTTTTTTTCACCCTAGAAACTTACCAAAAGTGACCCATTTAACCCGAAATTTACCAAAATCCTAAATTTGGTCTCCGTTTTGAAGCGGAAAGATCAACTTAAAAAACCAACGCTTTGACGCTGACCACTTTAGACGATTCACAGTGACCAGCCAATAACTTTTAACCTTAGAAACTTACCAAAGTGACCCATTTTACCCGAAATTTTACCAGAAATCTAAAATCTGGTCTCCGTTTTGTGAAATTCCGGTAACTTTTTTTTTTTGAAAGATCATCTTTAAAAACCCGACGCTTGGACCAAATTATCGACGATTCGGTTACCAACTTTTAACCTTAGAAACTTACCAAAGTGACCCATTTAACCCAAATTTTACCAGAAATCTAAATCTGGTCTCCGATTTGCGAAATTCCGGTAACTTTTTTTTTAAATTGAAAGATCATCTTTAAAAAAAAACGACGCTTTGAAGCTGAGCCAACTTATCGACGATTCGGTGACCAAGCCAATAACTTTTTTTCACCTTAGAAACTTACCAAACTGACCTATTTAACCAAATTTTACCAGAAATCTAAATCTGGTCTCCGTTTTGAGAAATTCCTGTAAATTTATTTTTAAATTGAAAGATCATATTTAAAAAAACCGACGCTTTGAACCTGGACAGCCAAATTATCGACGATTCGGTGAACAAGCCAATAACTTTTTTAACCTTAGAAACTTACCAAAGTGACCCATTTAACTCGAAATTTTACCAGAAATCTTAATCTGGTTTTCGATTTGTGAAATTCAGGTAACTTTTTTATTAAATTGAAAGATCATATTAAAAAAACCAACGCTTTGACGCTGGACAGCCACTTTACCGACGATTCGGTGACCAAGCCAATCACTTTTTTTAGCCTTAGAAACTTACCAAAGTGACCCATTTAACCTGAAATTTTACCAGAAATCTAAATCTGGTCTCCGTTTTGCGAATTTCCTGTAACTTTTTTTTTAAATTGAAAGATCATCTTTAAAAAACCCGACGCTTTGAAGCGGAGCCAACTTATCGACGATTCGGTGACCAAGCCAATAACTTTTTTTTTTAACCTTAGAAACTTACCAAAGTGACCCATTTAACCCGAAATTTTACCAGAAATCTAAATCTGGTCTCCGTTTTGCGAAATTCCGGTAACTTTTTTTTAAATTGAAAGATCATCTTTAAGAAAACCGACGCATTGAAGCTGAGCCAACTTATCGACGATTCGGTGACCAAGCCAATAACTTTTTTTTTTTAACCATAGAAACTTACCAAAGTGACCCATTTAACTCGAAATTTTACCAGAAATCTTAATCTGGTCTCCGATTTGAGAAATTTTGGTAACTTTTTTATTAAATTGAAAGATCATATTTAAAAAAACCGACGCTTTGACGCTGGACAGCCACTTTACCGACGATTCGGTGACAAAGCCAATAACTTTTTTTAACCTTAGAAACTTACCAAAGTGACCTATTTAACACGACATTTTACCAGAAATCTAAATCTGGTCTCCGTTTTGCGAAATTCCTGTAAATTTATTTTTAAATTGAAAGATCATATTTAAAAACCGACGCTTTGAAGCTGGACAGCCAACTTATCGACGTTTCGGTGACCAAGCCAATAACTTTTTTTTAACCTTTACCAAAGTGACCCATTTAACCCGAAATTTTACGAAATCTAAATTTGGTGTTTTGCGAAATTGCGGTAACTTTTTTTTAAATTGAAAGATCATCTTTAAAAACCGGACGCTTTGAAGCTGAGCCAACTTTTTGACCAATAACTAACCTTAGAAACTTACCAAAGTGACCCATTTTACCCGAAATTTTACCAGAAATCTAAATCTGGTCTCCGTTTTGCAAAATTCCGGTAAATTTATTTTTAAATTGAAAGATCATCTTTAAGAAAACCGACGCTTTGACGCTGGACAGCCACTTTACCGAGGATTCGGTGACCAAGCCAATCACTTTTTTTTTAGCCTTAGAAACTTACCAAAGTGACCCATTTAACCTTAAATTTTACCAGAAATCTAAATCTGGTCTACGTTTTGCGAATTTCCGGTAACTTTTTTTTAAAATTGAAAGATCATCTTTAAAAAACCCGACGCTTTGAAGCTGAGTCAACTTATCGACGATTCGGTGACCAACCCAATAACTTTTTTTTTAACCTTAGAAACTTACCAAAGTGACCCATTTTACCCGAAATTTTACCAGAAATCTAAATCTGGTCTCCGTTTTGCGAAATTCCGGTAAATTTTTTTTTAAATTGAAAGATCATATTTAAAAAACCGACGCTTTGAAGCTGAGCCAACTTATCGACGATTCGGTGACCAAGCCAATAACTTTTTTTTTTAACCATAGAAACTTACCAAAGTGACCCATTTAACTCGAAATTTTACCAGAAATCTTAATCTGGTCTCCGATTTGAGAAATTCCGGTAACTTTTTTATTAAATTGAAAGATCATATTTAAAAAAAACGACGCTTTGACGCTGGACAGCCACTTTACCGACGATTCGGTGACCAAGCCAATCACTATTTTAGCCTTAGAAACTTACCAAAGTGACCCATTTAACCTGAAATTTTACCAGAAATCTAAATCTGGTCTCCGTTTTGCGAATTTCCGGTAACTTTATTTTTTAAATTGAAAGGTCATCTTTAAAAAATACCCGACGCTTTGAAGCTGAGCCAACTTATCGACGATTCGGTGACCAAGCCAATAACTTTTTTTAACCTTAGAAACTTACCAAAGTGACCCATTTAACCCGAAATTTTACCAGAAATCTAAATCTGGTCTTCGTTTTGAAAATTCCGGTAACTTTTTTTTAAATTGAAAGATCATATTTAAAAAAACCGACGCTTTGACGCTGGACAGCCAACTTTACCGACGATTCGGTGACCAAGCCAATCACTTTTTTTTAGCCTTAGAAACTTACCAAAGTGACCCATTTAACCTTAAATTTTACCAGAAATCTAAATCTGGTCTCCGTTTTGCGAAATTCCGGTAATTTTTTTAAAATTGAAAGATCATCTTTAAAAAACCGACGCTTTGAAGCTGAGCCAACTTATCGACGATTCGGTGACCAACCCAATCACTTTTTTTTATCCTTAGAAACTTACCAAAGTGACCCATTTAACCCGAAATTTTACCAGAAATCTAAATCTGGTCTCCGTTTTGCGAAATTCCGGTAAATTTTTTTTAAATTGAAAGATCATATTTAAAAAACCGACGCTTTGAAGCTGAGCCAACTTATCGACGATTCGGTGACCAAGCCAATAACTTTTTTTTTCACCATAGAAACTTACCAAAGTGACCCATTTAACTCGAAATTTTACCAGAAATCTTAATCTGGTCTCCGATTTGAGAAATTCCGGTAACTTTTTTTTAAATTGAAAGATCATATTTAAAAAAACCGACGCTTTGACGCTGGACAGCCACTTTACCGACGATTCGGTGACCAAGCCAATCACTATTTTTTAGCCTTAGAAACTTACCAAAGTGACCCATTTAACCTGAAATTTTACCAGAAATCTAAATCTGGTCTCCGTTTTGCGAAATTCCGGTAACTTTGTTTTTAAATTGAAAGATCATCTTTAAAAACCGACGCTTTGAAGCTGAGCCAACTTATCGACGATTCGGTGACCAAGCCAATAACTTTTTTTAACCTTAGAAACTTACCAAAGTGACCCATTTAACTCGAAATTTTACCAGAAATCTAAATCTGGTCTCCGTTTTGAAAATCCGATAACTTTTTTTTAAATTGAAAGATCATCTTTAAAAAAACCGACGCTTTGAAGCTGGACAGCCACTTTTACCGACGACGATTCGGTGACCAAGCCAATAACTTTTTTTTTAGCCTTAGAAACTTACCAAAGTGACCCATTTAACCTGAAATTTTACCAGAAATCTAAATCTGGTCTCCGTTTTGCGAAATTCCGGTAACTTTTTTTTAAATTGAAAGATCATCTTTAAAAAACCCGACGCTTTGAAGCTGAGCCAACTTATCGACGATTCGGTGACCAAGCCAATAACTTTTTTTTTAACCTTAGAAACTTACCAAAGTGACCCATTTAACCCGAAATTTTACCAGAAATCTAAATCTGGTCTCCGTTTTGCGAAATTCCTGTAAATTTATTTTTAAATTGAAAGATCATATTTAAAAAAACCGACGCTTTGAACCTGAGCCAAATTATCGACGATTCGGTGAACAAGCCAATAACTTTTTTTTTTAACCTTAGAAACTTACCAAAGTGACCCATTTAACTCGAAATTTTACCAGAAATCTTAATCTGGTCTCCGATTTGAGAAATTCCGGTAACTTTTTTTTAAATTGAAAGATCATATTTAAAAAAACCGACGCTTTGACGCTGGACAGCCACTTTACCGACGATTCGGTGACCAAGGCAATAACTTTTTTTTTAACCTTAGAAACTTACCAAAGTGACCCATTTAACCCGAAATTTTACCAGAAATCTAAATCTGGTCTCTGATTTGTGAAATTCCGGTAACTTTTTTATAAATTGAAAGATCATCTTTAAAAAACCCGACGCTTTGAAGCTGAGCCACTTTTCGACGATTCGGTGACCAAGCCAATAACTTTTTTTTTAACCTTAGAAACTTACCAAAGTGACCCATTTAACCCGAAATTTTACCAGAAATCTAAATCTGGTCTCCGTTTTGCGAAATTCCGGTAACTTTTTTTTAAATTGAAAGATCATCTTTAAAAAAAACCGACGCATTGAAGCTGGAGCCAACTTATCGACGATTCGGTGACCAAGCCAATAACTTTTTTTTTTCACCATAGAAACTTACCAAAGTGACCCATTTAACTCGAAATTTTACCAGAAATCTTAATCTGGTCTCCGATTTGAGAAATTTTGGTAACTTTTTTATTAAATTGAAAGATCATATTTAAAAAAACCGACGCTTTGACGCTGGACAGCCACTTTACCGACGATTCGGTGACAAAGCCAATAACTTTTTTTAACCTTAGAAACTTACCAAAGTGACCTATTTAACCTGAAATTTTACCAGAAATCTAAATCTGGTCTCCGTTTTGCGAAATTCCTGTAAATTTTTTTTTAAATTGAAAGATCATATTTAAAAACCCGACGCTTTGAAGCTGGAGCCAACTTATCGACGATTCGGTGACCAAGCCAATAACTTTTTTTTTTTTTCACCTTAGAAACTTACCAAAGTGACCCATTTAACCCGAAATTTTACCAGAAATCTAAATCTGGTCTCCGTTTTGCGAAATTCCGTAACTTTATTTTTAAATTGAAAGATCATCTTTAAAAAAACCGACGCTTTGACGCTGGACAGCATCACTTATACCGAGGATTCGGTGACCAAGCCCAATCACTTTTTTTTAACCTAGAAACTTACCAAAGTGACCCATTTAACCGAAATTTTACCAGAAATCTAAATCTGGTCTCCGTTTTGCGAAATTCCGGTATTTTTTTTAAATTGAAAGATCATATTTAAAAAAACCGACGCTTTGAAGCTGGAGCCAACTTATCGACGATTCGGTGACCAAGCCAATAACTTTTTTTCACCTTAGAAACTTACCAAAGTGACCCATTTAACCCGAAATTTTACCAGAAATCTAAATCTGGTCTCCGTTTTGCGAAATTCCGGTAACTTTTTTTTAAATTGAAAGATCATCTTTAAGAAAACCGACGCATTGAAGCTGAGCCAACTTATCGACGATTCGGTGACCAAGCCAATAACTTTTTTTTTTTCACCATAGAAACTTACCAAAGTGACCCATTTAACTCGAAATTTTACCAGAAATCTTAATCTGGTCTCCGATTTGAGAAATTTTGGTAACTTTTTTTATTAAATTGAAAGATCATATTTAAAAACCGACGCTTTGACGCTGGACAGCCACTTTACCGACGATTCGGTGACAAAGCCAATAACTTTTTTTTAACCTTAGAAACTTACCAAAGTGACCTATTTAACACGACATTTTACCAGAAATCTAAATCTGGTCTCCGTTTTGCGAAATTCCCGTAAATTTATTTTTAAATTGAACGATCATATTTAAAAAACCGACGCTTTGAAGCTGGACAGCCAACTTATCGACGATTCGGTGACCAAGCCAATAACTTTTTTTTTTTCACCTTAGAAACTTACCAAAGTGACCCATTTAACCCGAAATTTTACCAGAAATCTAAATCTGGTCTCCGTTTTGAAAATTCCGGTAACTTTTTTTTAAATTGAAAGATCATCTTTAAAAAAACCGACGCTTTGACGCTGGACAGCCACTTTACCGACGATTCGGTGACCAAGCCAATAACTTTTTTTAACCTTAGAAACTTACCAAAGTGACCCATTTAACCTTAAATTTTACCAGAAATCTAAATCTGGTCTCCGTTTTGCGAAATTCCGGTAACTTTTTTTAAAATTGAAAGATCATCTTTAAAAAACCGACGCTTTGAAGCTGAGCCAACTTATCGACGATTCGGTGACCAAGCCAATAACTTTAACCTTAGAAACTTACCAAAGTGACCCATTTAACCCGAAATTTTACCAGAAATCTAAATCTGGTCTCCGTTTTGCGAAAATTCCGGTAAATTTATTTTTAAATTGAAAGATCATCTTTAAAAAACCGACGCTTTGAAGCTGAGCCAACTTATCGACGATTCGGTGACCAAGCCAATAACTTTTTTTTTCACCCTAGAAACTTACCAAAGTGACCCATTTAACTCGAAATTTTACCAGAAATCTTAATCTGGTCTCCGATTTGAGAAATTCCGGTAATTTTTTTTTAAATTGAAAGATCATCTTTAAGAAAACCGACGCTTTGACGCTGGACAGCCACTTTACCGAGGATTCGGTGACCAAGCCAATCACGTTTTTTTTTAGCCTTAGAAACTTACCAAAGTGACCCATTTAACCTGAAATTTTACCAGAAATCTAAATCTGGTCTACGTTTTGCGAATTTCCGGTAACTTTTTTTTAAATTGAAAGATCATCTTTAAAAAACCCGACGCTTTGAAGCTGAGCCAACTTATCGACGATTCGGTGACCAAGCCAATAACTTTTTTTTAACCTTAGAAACTTACCAAACTGACCCATTTAACCCGAAATTTTACCAGAAATCTAAATCTGGTCTCCGTTTTGAGAAATTCCGGTAAATTTATTTTTAAATTGAAAGATCATATTTAAAAAAACGACGCTTTGAACCTGACAGCCAAATTATCGACGATTCGGTGAACAAGCCAATAACTTTTTTAACCTTAGAAACTTACCAAAGTGACCCATTTAACTCGAAATTTTACCAGAAATCTTAATCTGGTTTTCGATTTGCGAAATTCAGGTAACTTTTTTATTAAATTGAAAGATCATATTTAAAAAAACCGACGCTTTGACGCTGGACAGCCACTTTACCGACGATTCGGTGACCAAGCCAATCACTTTTTTTTAGCCTTAGAAACTTACCAAAGTGACCCATTTAACCTGAAATTTTACCAGAAATCTAAATCTGGTCTCCGTTTTGCGAATTTCCGGTAACTTCTTTTTTAAATTGAAAGATCATCTTTAAAACACCCGACGCTTTGAAGCGGAGCCAACTTATCGACGATTCGGTGAAAAGCCAATAACTTTTTTTTTAACCGAAACTTACCAAAGTGACCCATTTGAAATTTTACCAGAAATCTAAATCTGGTCTCCGTTTTGCGCCAAATTTTTTTTAAATTGAAAGATCATATTTAAAAAAACGACGCTTTGACGCTGGACAGCCACTTTACCGACGATTCGGTGACCAAGCCAATAACTTTTTTAACCTTAGAAACTTACCAAAGTGACCCATTTAACCCGAAATTTTACCAGAAATCTAAATCTGGTCTCCGTTTTGCGAAATTCCGTAACTTTTTTTTAAATTGAAAGATCATCTTTAAAAAACCGACGCATTGAAGCTGAGCCAACTTATCGACGATTCGGTGACCAAGCCAATAACTTTTTTCAACCATAGAAACTTACCAAAGTGACCCATTTAACTCGAAATTTTACCAGAAATCTTAATCTGGTCTCCGATTTGAGAAATGTTGGTAACTTTTTTATTAAATTGAAAGATCATATTTAAAAAAACCGACGCTTTGACGCTGGACAGCCACTTTACCGACGATTCGGTGACAAAGCCAATAACATTTTTTTTTAACCTTAGAAACTTACCAAAGTGACCCATTTAACACGACATTTTACCAGAAATCTAAATCTGGTCTCCGTTTTGCGAAATTCCTGTAAATTTATTTTTAAATTGAAAGATCATATTTAAAAAACCGACGCTTTGAAGCTGGACAGCCAACTTATCGACGTTTCGGTGACCAAGCCAATAACTTTTTAACCTTAGAAACTTACCAAAGTGACCCATTTAACCCGAAATTTTACCAGAAATCTAAATTTGGTCTCCGTTTTGCGAAATTGCGGTAACTTTTTTTTAAATTGAAAGATCATCTTTAAAAAACCGGACGCTTTGAAGCTGAGCCAACTTATCGACGATTGGGTGACCAGCCAATAACTTTTTTTTAACCTTAGAAACTTACCAAAGTGACCCATTTTACCCGAAATTTTACCAGAAATCTAAATCTGGTCTCCGTTTTGCGAAATTCCGGTAAATTTATTTTTAAATTGAAAGATCATCTTTAAGAAAACCGACGCTTTGACGCTGGACAGCCACTTTACCGAGGATTCGGTGACCAAGCCAATCACTTTTTTAGCCTTAGAAACTTACCAAAGTGACCCATTTAACCTGAAATTTTACCAGAAATCTAAATCTGGTCTACGTTTTGCGAATTTCCGGTAACTTTTTTAAATTGAAAGATCATCTTTAAAAAACCCGACGCTTTGAAGCTGAGCCAACTTATCGACGATTCGGTGACCAAGCCAATAACTTTTTTTTAACCTTAGAAACTTACCAAAGTGACCCATTTTAACCCGAAATTTTACCAGAAATCTAAATCTGGTCTCCGTTTTGCGAAATTCCGGTAAATTTATTTTTTAAATTGAAAGATCATCTTTAAAAAAAAAAAAACCGACGCATTGAAGCTGAGCCAAATTATCGACGATTCGGTGACCAAGCCAATAACTTTTTTTCACCATAGAAACTTACCAAAGTGACCCATTTAACTCGAAATTTTACCAGAAATCTTAATCTGGTCTCCGATTTGAGAAATTCCGGTAACTTTTTTTTAAATTGAAAGATCATATTTAAAAAAACGACGCTTTGACGCTGGACAGCCACTTTACCGACGATTCGGTGACCAAGCCAATAACTTTTTTAGCCTTAGAAACTTACCAAAGTGACCCATTTAACCTGAAATTTTACCAGAAATCTAAATCTGGTCTCCGTTTTGCGAATTTAAATTTTTTTTTAAATTGAAAGATCATCTTTAAAAAACCCGACGCTTTGAAGAGCCAACTTATCGACGATTCGGTGACCAAGCCAATAACTTTTTTAACCTTAGAAACTTACCAAAGTGACCCATTTAACCCGAAATTTTACCAGAAATCTAAATCTGGTCTCCGTTTTGCGAAATTCCGGTAACTTTTTTTTAAAATTGAAAGATCATCTTTAAGAAAACCGACGCATTGAAGCTGAGCCAACTTATCGACGATTCGGTGACCAAGCCAATAACTTTTTTTTTTAACCTTAGAAACTTACCAAAGTGACCCATTTAACTCGAAATTTTACCAGAAATCTTAATCTGGTCTCCGTTTTGAGAAATTCCTGTAAATTTATTTTTAAATTGAAAGATCATATTTAAAAAAAACCGACGCTTTGACGCTGGACAGCCACTTTACCGACGATTCGGTGACCAAGCCAATCACTTTTTTTTTAGCCTTAGAAACTTACCAAAGTGACCCATTTAACCTGAAATTTTACCAGAAATCTAAATCTGGTCTCCGTTTTGCGAATTTCCGGTAACTGTTTTTAAATTGAAAGATCATCTTTAAAAAACCCGACGCTTTGAAGCTGAGCCAACTTATCGACGATTCGGTGACCAAGCCAATAACTTTTTTTTTTAACCTTAGAAACTTACCAAAGTGACCCATTTAACCCGAAATTTTACCAGAAATCTAAATCTGGTCTCCGTTTTGCGAAATTCCGGTAACTTTTTTTTAAATTGAAAGATCATCTTTAAGAAAACCGACGCATTGAAGCTGAGCCAACTTATCGACGATTCGGTGACCAAGCCAATAACTTTTTTTTTAACCATAGAAACTTACCAAAGTGACCCATTTAACTCGAAATTTTACCAGAAATCTTAATCTGGTCTCCGTTTGAGAAATTCCTTGGTAACTTTTTAATAAATTGAAAGATCATATTTAAAAAAACCGACGCTTTGACGCTGGACAGCCACTTTACCGACGATTCGGTGACCAAGCCAATCACTTTTTTAGCCTTAGAAACTTAACAAAGTGACCTATTTAACCTGAAATTTTACCAGAAATCTAAATCTGGTCTCCGTTTTGCGAATTTCCGGTAACTTTTTTTAAATTGAAAAAGATCATCTTTAAAAAACCCGACGCTTTGAAGCTGAAACTTATCGACGATTCGGTGACCAAGCCAATAACTTTTTTTTTTTTTTCAACCTTAGAAACTTACCAAAGTGACCCATTTAACCCGAAATTTTACCAGAAATCTAAATCTGGTCTCCGTTTTGCGAAATTCCGGTAACTTTTTTTTAAATTGAAAGATCATCTTTAAGAAAAACCGACGCTTTGAAGCTGAGCCAATTATCGACGATTCGGTGACCAAGCCAATAACTTTTTTTCACCATAGAAACTTACCAAAGTGACCCATTTAACCCGAAATTTTACCAGAAATCTTAATCTGGTCTCCGTTTTGCGAAATTTCCGGTAACTTTTTTATTAAATTGAAAGATCATTTTTAAAAAAACCGACGCTTTGACGCTGGACAGCCACTTTACCGACGATTCGGTGACCAAGCCAATAACTTTTTTACCCTTAGAAACTTACCAAAGTGACCCATTTAACCTGAAATTTTACCAGAAATCTAAATCTGGTCTCCGTTTTGCGAAATTCCGATAACTTTTTTTTAAATTGAAAGATCATCTTTAAAAAACCGACGCTTTGAAGCGGAGCCAACTTATCGACGATTCGGTGACCAAGCCAATAACTTTTTTTTTTTTAACCTTAGAAACTTACCAAAGTGACCCATTTAACCCGAAATTTTACCAGAAATCTAAATCTGGTCTCCGTTTTGCGAAATTCCGGTAAATTTATTTTTAAATTGAAAGATCATATTTAAAAAACCGACGCTTTGAAGCTGAGCCAACTTATCGACGATTCGGTGACCAAGCCAATAACTTTTTTTTTAACCTTAGAAACTTACCAAAGTGACCCATTTAACTCGAAATTTTACCAGAAATCTTAATCTGGTTTTCGATTTGCGAAATTCCGGTAACTTTTTTTTAAATTTAAAGATCATATTTAAAAAAACCGACGCTTTGACGCTGGACAGCCACTTTACCGACGATTCGGTGACCAAGCCAATCACTTTTTTTTTAGCCTTAGAAACTTACCAAAGTGACCCATTTAACGAGAAATTTTACCAGAAATCTAAATCTGGTCTCCGTTTTGCGAATTTCCGTAAATTTGTTTTTAAATTGAAAGATCATCTTTAAAAAACCCGACGCTTTGAAGCGGAGCCAACTTATCGACGATTCGGTGACCAAGCCAATAACTTTTTTTTCACCTTAGAAACTTACCAAAGTGACCCATTTAACCCGAAATTTTACCAGAAATCTAAATCTGGTCTCCGTTTTGAGAAATTCCGGTAACTTTTTTTTAAATTGAAAGATCTTTAAAAAAACCGACGCATTGAAGCTGAGCCAACTTATCGACGATTCGGTGACCAAGCCAATAACTTTTTTTTCACCATAGAAACTTACCAAAGTGACCCATTTAACTCGAAATTTTACCAGAAATCTTAATCTGGTCTCCGATTTGAGAAATTTTGGTAACTTTTTTTATTAAATTGAAAGATCATATTTAAAAAACCGACGCTTTGACGCTGGACAGCCACTTTACCGACGATTCGGTGACAAAGCCAATAACTTTTTTTTTTTAACCTTAGAAACTTACCAAAGTGACCTATTTAACACGACATTTTACCAGAAATCTAAATCTGGTCTCCGTTTTGCGAAATTCCTGTAAATTTATTTTTAAATTGAAAGATCATATTTAAAAAACCGACGCTTTAAAGCTGGACAGCCAACTTATCGACGTTTCGGTGACCAAGCCAATAACTTTTTAACCTTAGAAACTTACCAAAGTGACCCATTTAACCCGAAATTTTACCAGAAATCTAAATTTGGTCTCCGTTTTGCGAAATTGGGTAACTTTTTTTTAAATTGAAAAATCATCTTTAAAAAACCGGACGCTTTGAAGCTGAGCCAACTTATCGACGATTGGGTGAACAGCCAATAACTTTTTTTTAACCTTAGAAACTTACCAAAGTGACCCATTTAACCGAAATTTTACCAGAAAGCTAAATCTGGTCTCCGTTTTGAGAAATTCCGGTAAATTTATTTTTAAATTGAAAGATCATCTTTAAGAAAACCGACGCTTTGACGCTGGACAGCCACTTTACCGAGGATTCGGTGACCAAGCCAATCACTTTTTTTTTTAGCCTTAGAAACTTACCAAAGTGACCCATTTAACACGACATTTTACCAGAAATCTAAATCTGGTCTCCGTTTTGCGAAATTCCGGTAAATTTATTTTTAAATTGAAAGATCATATTTAAAAAAACCGACGCTTTGAAGCTGGACAGCCAATTTATCGACGTTTCGGTGACCAAGCCAATAACTTTTTTTTAACCTTAGAAACTTACCAAAGTGACCCATTTAACCCGAAATTTTACCAGAAATCTAAATCTGGTCTCCGTTTTGCGAAATTGCGGTAAATTTATTTTTAAATTGAAAGATCATCTTTAAAAAACCGACGCTTTGAAGCTGAGCCAACTTATCGACGATTGGGTGAACAAGCCAATAACTTTTTTTTTTTCAACTTAGAAACTTACCAAAGTGACCCATTTAACCCGAAATTTTACCAGAAATCTAAATCTGGTCTCCGTTTTGCGAAATTCTGGTAAATTTATTTTTAAATTGAAAGATCATCTTTAAAAAAACCGACGCTTTGACGCTGGACAGCCACTTTACCGACGATTCGGTGACCAAGCCAATCACTTTTTTTTTTTTACCTTAGAAACTTACCAAAGTGACCCATTTAACCTTAAATTTTACCAGAAATCTAAATCTGGTCTACGTTTTGCGAATTTCCGGTAACTTTTTTTTAAATTGAAAGATCATCTTTAAAAAACCCGACGCTTTGAAGCTGAGCCAACTTATCGACGATTCGGGGACCAACCCAATAACTTTTTTTTTTCACCATAGAAACTTACCAAAGTGACCCATTTAACTCGAAATTTTACCAGAAATCTTAATCTGGTCTCCGATTTGAGAAATTCCGGTAACTTTTTTTTAAATTGAAAGATCATATTTAAAAAACGACGCTTTGACGCTGGACAGCCACTTTACCGACGATTCGGTGACCAAGCCAATAACTTTTTTAGCCTTAGAAACTTACCAAAGTGACCCATTTAACCTGAAATTTTACCAGAAATCTAAATCTGGTCTCCGTTTTGCGAAATTCCGGTAACTTTGTTTTTAAATTGAAAGATCATCTTTAAAAAACCGACGCTTTGAAGCTGAGCCAACTTATCGACGATTCGGTGACCAAGCCAATAACTTTTTTAACCTTAGAAACTTACCAAAGTGACCCATTTAACCCGAAATTTTACCAGAAATCTAAATCTGGTCTCCGTTTTGCGAAATTCCGGTAACTTTGTTTTTAAATTGAAAGATCATCTTTAAAAAAACCGACGCTTTGAAGCTGAGCCAACTTATCGACGACTCGGTGACCAAGCCAATAACTTTTTCACCTTAGAAACTTACCAAAGTGACCCATTTAACTCGAAATTTTACCAGAAATCTTAATCTGGTTTTCCGTTTGAAAATTCCGGTAACTTTTTTTTAAATTGAAAGATCATATTAAAAAAACCGACGCTTTGACGCTGGACAGCCACTTTACCGACGATTCGGTGACCAAGCCAATCACTTTTTTTTAGCCTTAGAAACTTACCAAAGTGACCCATTTAACCTGAAATTTTACCAGAAATCTAAATCTGGTCTCCGTTTTGCGAATTTCCGGTAACTTTTTTTTAAATTGAAAGATCATCTTTAAAAAACCCGACGCTTTGAAGCTGAGCCAACTTATCGACGATTCGGTGAACAAGCCAATAACTTTTTTTTTTTAACCTTAGAAACTTACCAAAGTGACCCATTTAACCCGAAATTTTACCAGAAATCTAAATCTGGTCTCCGTTTTGCGAAATTCCGGTAACTTTGTTTTTAAATTGAAAGATCATCTTTAAGAAAACCGACGCTTTGAAGCTGAGCCAACTTATCGACGATTCGGTGACCAAGCCAATAACTTTTTTTTTTTTCACCATAGAAACTTACCAAAGTGACCCATTTAACTCGAAATTTTACCAGAAATCTTAATCTGGTCTCCGATTTGAGAAATTTCGGTAACTTTTTTTTAAATTGAAAGATCATTTTTAAAAAACCGACGCTTTGACGCTGGACAGCCACTTTACCGACGATTCGGTGACCAAGCCAATAACTTTTTTTTTTAACCTAGAAACTTACAAAGTGACCCATTTAACTCGAAATTTTACCAGAAATCTAAATCTGGTCTCCGATTTGCGAAATTCCGATAACTTTTTTTTTTTTTAAATTGAAAGATCATCTTTAAAAAACCGACGCTTTGAAGCTGATCCAACTTATCGACGATTCGGTGACCAAGCCAATAACTTTTTTAACCCTAGAAACTTACAAAGTGACCTATTTAACCCGAAATTTTACCAGAAATCTAAATCTGGTCTCCGTTTTGCGAAATTCCTGTAAATTTATTTTTAAATTGAAAGATCATATTTAAAAAAAACCGACGCTTTAAAGCTGGACAGCCAAATTATCGACGATTCGGTGAACAAGCCAATAACTTTTTTTTAACCTTAGAAACTTACCAAAGTGACCCATTGAACTCGAAATTTTACCAGAAATCTTAATCTGGTTTTCGATTTGCGAAATTCCGGTAACTTTTTTTTAAATTGAAAGATCATCTTTAAAAAAACCGACGCTTTGAAGCTGAGCCAACTTATCGACGATTCGGTGACCAAGCCAATAACTTTTTTTAACCTTAGAAACTTACCAAAGTGACCCATTTAACCCGAAATTTTACCAGAAATCTTAATCTGGTCTCCGATTTGAGAAATTTCGGTAACTTTTTTTTTAAATTGAAAGATCATATTTAAAAAACCGACGCTTTGACGCTGGACAGCCACTTTACCGACGATTCGGTGACCAAGCCAATCACTTTTTTTTTTTAGCCTTAGAAACTTACCAAAGTGACCCATTTAACCTGAAATTTTACCAGAAATCTAAATCTGGTCTCCGTTTTGCGAATTTCCGGTAACTTTTTTTTAAATTGAAAGATCATCTTTAAAAACCCGACGCTTTGAAGCTGAGCCAACTTATCGACGATTCGGTGACCAAGCCAATAACTTTTTTTAACCTTAGAAACTTACCAAAGTGACCCATTTAACTCGAAATTTTACCAGAAATCTAAATCTGGTCTCCGTTTTGCGAAATTCCGGTAACTTTGTTTTTAAATTGAAAGATCATCTTTAAGAAAACCGACGCTTTGAAGCTGAGCCAACTTATCGACGATTCGGTGACCAAGCCAATAACTTTTTTTTAAACCATAGAAACTTACCAAAGTGACCCATTTAACTCGAAATTTTACCAGAAATCTTAATCTGGTCTCCGATTTGAGAAATTCCGGTAACTTTTTTTTAAATTGAAAGATCATATTTAAAAAAACCGACGCTTTGACGCTGGACAGCCACTTTACCGACGATTCGGTGACCAAGCCAATCACTTTTTTTTTAGCCTTAGAAACTTACCAAAGTGACCCATTTAACCTGAAATTTTACCAGAAATCTAAATCTGGTCTACGTTTTTGCGAATTTCCGGTAACTTTTTTTAAAATTGAAAGATCATCTTTAAAAAACCGACGCTTTGAAGCTGAGCCAACTTATCGACGATTCGGTGACCAAGCCAATAACTTTTTTTTTTTAACCTTAGAAACTTACCAAAGTGACCCATTTAACCCGAAATTTTACCAGAAATCTAAATCTGGTCTCCGTTTTGCGAAATTCCGGTAAATTTTTTTTAAATTGAAAGATCATCTTTAAAAAAACCGACGCATTGAAGCTGAGCCAACTTATCGACGATTCGGTGACCAAGCCAATAACTTTTTTTTTTTTACCATAGAAACTTACCAAAGTGACCCATTTAACCCGAAATTTTACCAGAAATCTTAATCTGGTCTCCGATTTGAGAAATTCCGGTAACTTTTTTTTAAATTGAAAGATCATCTTTAAAAAAACCGACGCTTTGACGCTGGACAGCCACTTTACCGACGATTCGGTGACCAAGCCAATCACTTTTTTTAGCCTTAGAAACTTACCAAAGTGACCCATTTAACCTGAAATTTTACCAGAAATCTAAATCTGGTCTCCGTTTTGCGAAATTTCCGGTAACTTTTTTTTAAATTGAAAGATCATCTTTAAAAAAACCGACGCTTTGAAGCTGAGCCAACTTATCGACGATTCGGTGACCAAGCCAATAACTTTTTTTTTTAACCTTAGAAACTTACCAAAGTGACCCATTTAACCCGAAATTTTACCAGAAATCTAAATCTGGTCTCCGTTTTGCGAAATTCCGGTAACTTTGTTTTTAAATTGAAAGATCATCTTTAAGAAAACCGACGCTTTGAAGCTGAGCCAACTTATCGACGATTCGGTGACCAAGCCAATAACTTTTTTTTTTTCACCATAGAAACTTACCAAAGTGACCCATTTAACTCGAAATTTTACCAGAAATCTTAATCTGGTCACCGATTTGAGAAATTTCGGTAACTTTTTTTTAAATTGAAAGATCATATTTAAAAAAACCGACGCTTTGACGCTGGACAGCCACTTTACCGACGATTCGGTGACCAAGCCAATCACTTTTTTTTTTAGCCTTAGAAACTTACCAAAGTGACCCATTTAACCTGAAATTTTACCAGAAATCTAAATCTGGTCTCCGTTTTGCGAATTTCCGGTAAATTTTTTTTAAATTGAAAGATCATCTTTAAAAAACCGACGCTTTGAAGCTGAGCCAACTTATCGACGATTCGGTGACCAAGCCAATAACTTTTTTTTTAACCTTAGAAACTTACCAAAGTGACCCATTTAACCCGAAATCTTACCAGAAATCTAAATCTGGTCTCCGTTTTGCGAAATTCCGGTAACTTTGTTTTTAAATTGAAAGATCATCTTTAAGAAAACCGACGCTTTGAAGCTGAGCCAACTTATCGACGACTCGGTGACCAAGCCAATAACTTATTTTAACCATAGAAACTTACCAAAGTGACCCATTTAACTCGAAATTTTACCAGAAATCTTAATCTGGTCTCCGATTTGAGAAATTTCGGTAACTTTTTTTTAAATTGAAAGATCATTTTTAAAAAACCGACGCTTTGACGCTGGACAGCCACTTTACCGACGATTCGGTGACCAAGCCAATAACTTTTTTTTTTTTTTACCCTTAGAAACTTAACAAAGTGACCTATTTAACTCGAAATTTTACCAGAAATCTAAATCTGGTCTCCGATTTGCGAAATTCCGGTAACTTTTTTTTAAATTGAAAGATCATCTTTAAAAAACCGACGCTTTGAAGCTGAGCCAACTTATCGACGATTCGGTGACCAAGCCAATAACTTTTTTAATTCACCCTAGAAACTTAACAAAGTGACCCATTTAACCCGAAATTTTACCAGAAATCTAAATCTGGTCTCCGTTTTGCGAAATTCCTGTAAATTTATTTTTAAATTGAAAGATCATATTTAAAAAAACCGACGCTTTGAAGCTGGACAGCCAAATTATCGACGATTCGGTGAACAAGCCAATAACTTTTTTTTTTTACCTTAGAAACTTACCAAAGTGACCCATTTAACTCGAAATTTTACCAGAAATCTTAATCTGGTTTTCGATTTGCGAAATTCCGGTAAATTTTTAATAAATTGAAAGATCATATTTAAAAAAACCGACGCTTTGACGCTGGACAGCCACTTTACCGACGATTCGGTGACCAAGCCAATCACTTTTTTTTTAAAGAAACTTGAAAGTGACCCATTTAACCTGAAATTTTACCAGAAATCTAAATCTGGTCTCCGTTTTGCGAATTTCCGGTAACTTTTTTTTTAAATTGAAAGATCATCTTTAAAAAACCCGACGCTTTGAAGCGGAGCCAACTTATCGACGATTCGGTGACCAAGCCAATAACTTTTTTTAACCTTAGAAACTTACCAAAGTGACCCATTTAACCCGAAATTTTACCAGAAATCTAAATCTGGTCTCCGTTTTGCGAAATTCCGGTAAATTTTTTTTAAATTGAAAGATCATCTTTAAAAAACCGACGCATTGAAGCTGAGCCAACTTATCGACGATTCGGTGACCAAGCCAATAACTTTTTTTTACCATAGAAACTTACCAAAGTGACCCATTTAACTCGAAATTTTACCAGAAATCTTAATCTGGTCTCCGATTTGAGAAATTTTCGTAACTTTTTTATTAAATTGAAAGATCATATTTAAAAAACCGACGCTTTGACGCTGGACAGCCACTTTACCGACGATTCGGTGACAAAGCCAATAACTTTTTTTTAACCTTAGAAACTTACCAAAGTGACCTATTTAACCCGAAATTTTACCAGAAATCTAAATCTGGTCTCCGTTTTGCGAAATTCCTGTAAATTTATTTTTAAATTGAAAGATCATATTTAAAAAACCGACGCTTTGAAGCTGGACAGCCAATTTATCGACGATTCGGTGACCAAGCCAATAACTTTTTTTTTTTTCACCTTAGAAACTTACCAAAGTGACCCATTTAACCTTAAATTTTACCAGAAATCTAAATCTGGTCTCCGTTTTGCGAAATTCCGGTAACTTTTTTTTAAATTGAAAGATCATCTTTAAAAAACCGACGCTTTGAAGCTGAGCCAACTTATCGACGATTCGGTGAACAAGCCAATAACTTTTTTAACCATAGAAACTTACCAAAGTGACCCATTTAACCCGAAATTTTACCAGAAATCTAAATCTGGTCTCCGTTTTGAGAAATTTTGGTAAATTTATTTTTAAATTGAAAGATCATCTTTAAAAAACCGACGCTTTGACGCTGGACAGCCACTTTACCGAGGATTCGGTGACCAAGCCAATCACTTTTTTAGCCTTAGAAACTTACCAAAGTGACCCATTTAACCTTAAATTTTACCAGAAATCTAAATCTGGTCTACGTTTTGCGAATTTCCGGTAACTTTTTTTTAAAATTGAAAGATCATCTTTAAAAACCGACGCTTTGAAGCTGAGCCAACTTATCGACGATTCGGTGACCAACCCAATAACTTTTTTTTTTTTACCTTAGAAACTTACCAAAGTGACCCATTTAACCCGAAATTTTACCAGAAATCTTAATCTGGTCTCCGTTTTGAGAAATTCCGGTAACTTTTTTTTAAATTGAAAGATCATATTTTAAAAAAAATGACGCTTTGACGCTGGACAGCCACTTTACCGACGATTCGGTGACCAAGCCAATAACTATTTTTTTCACCCTAGAAACTTACCAAAGTGACCCATTTAACCTGAAATTTTACCAGAAATCTAAATCTGGTCTCCGTTTTGCGAAATTCCGGTAACTTTTTTTAAATTGAAAGATCATCTTTAAAAACCCGACGCTTTGAAGCTGAGCCAACTTATCGACGATTCGGTGACCAAGCCAATAACTTTTTTTTTTTAACCTTAGAAACTTACCAAAGTGACCAATTTAACCCGAAATTTTACCAGAAATCTAAATCTGGTCTCCGTTTTGCGAAATTCCGGTAACTTTGTTTTTAAATTGAAAGATCATCTTTAAGAAAACCGACGCTTTGAAGCTGAGCCAACTTATCGACGATTCGGTGACCAAGCCAATAACTTTTTTTTTTTAACCTTAGAAACTTACCAAAGTGACCCATTTAACTCGAAATTTTACCAGAAATCTTAATCTGGTTTCCGTTTTGCGAAATTCCGGTAACTTTTTTTTTAAATTGAAAGATCATATTTAAAAAAACCGACGCTTTGACGCTGGACAGCCACTTTACCGACGATTCGGTGACCAAGCCAATCACTTTTTTTTTTTAGCCTTAGAAACTTACCAAAGTGACCCATTTAACCTGAAATTTTACCAGAAATCTAAATCTGGTCTCCGTTTTGCGAATTTCCGGTAACTTTTTTTTTAAATTGAAAGATCATCTTTAAAAACCCGACGCTTTGAAGCTGAGCCAACTTATCGACGATTCGGTGACCAAGCCAATAACTTTTTTTTAACCTTAGAAACTTACCAAAGTGACCCATTTAACCCGAAATTTTACCAGAAATCTAAATCTGGTCTCCGTTTTGCGAATTTCCTTAACTTTTTTTTTTAAATTGAAAGATCATCTTTAAGAAAACCGACGCATTGAAGCTGAGGCAATTTATCGACGATTCAATGACCAAGCCAATAACCTTTTTTTTTTCGCCATAGAAACTTACCAAAGTGACCCATTTAACTCGAAATTTTACCAGAAATCTTAATCTGGTCTCCGATTTGAGAAATTTTTGTAACTTTTTTTTTAAATTGAAAGATCATTTTAAAAAAACCGACGCTTTGACGCTGGACAGCCACTTTACCGACGATTCGGTGACCAAGCCAATAACTTTTTTTTTAACCTTAGAAACTTACCAAAGTGACCCATTTAACTCGAAATTTTACCAGAAATCTAAATCTGGTCTCCGTTTTGCGAAATTCCTGTAAATTTATTTTTAAATTGAAAGATCATATTTAAAAAACCGACGCTTTGAAAGCTGGACAGCCAACTTATCGACGATTCGGTGAACAAGCCAATAACTTTTTTAACCTTAGAAACTTACCAAAGTGACCCATTTAACCCGAAATTTTACCAGAAATCTAAATCTGGTCTCCGTTTTGCGAAATTCCGGTAAATTTTTTTTTAAATTGAAAGATCATATTTAAAAAACCGACGCTTTGAAGCTGACAGCCAACTTTATCGACGATTCGGTGACAAGCCAATAACTTTTTTTTAACCTTTAGAAACTTACCAAAGTGACCCATTTAACTCGAAATTTTACCAGAAATCTAAATCTGGTCTCCGTTTTGCGAAATTCCTGTAAATTTATTTTTAAATTGAAAGATCATATTTAAAAAAACCGACGCTTTGAAGCTGGTCAGCCAATGTATCGACGTTTCGGTGACCAAGCCAATAACTTTTTTTAACCTTAGAAACTTACCAAAGTGACCCATTTAACCTGAAATTTTACCAGAAATCTAAATTTGGTCTCCGTTTTGCGAAAATTCGGTAACTTTTTTTTTAAATTGAAAGATCATCTTTAAAAACCGGACGCTTTGAAGCTGAGCCAACTTATCGACGATTCGGTGACCAACCCAATAACTTTTTTTTAACCTTAGAAACTTACCAAAGTGACCCATTTTACCCGAAATTTTACCAGAAATCTAAATCTGGTCTCCGTTTTGCGAAATTCCGGTAAATTTTTTTTAAATTGAAAGATCATCTTTAAGAAAACCGACGCATTGAAGCTGAGCCAACTTATCGACGATTCGGTGACCAAGCCAATAACTTTTTTTTTTTTTTCACCATAGAAACTTACCAAAGTGACCCATTTAACTCGAAATTTTACCAGAAATCTTAATCTGGTCTCCGATTTGAGAAATTCCGGTAACTTTTTTATTAAATTGAAAGATCATATTTAAAAAAACCGACGCTTTGACGCTGGACAGCCACTTTACCGACGATTCGGTGACCAAGCCAATCACTTTTTTTTTTAGCCTTAGAAACTTACCAAAGTGACCCATTTAACCTGAAATTTTACCAGAAATCTAAATCTGGTCTACGTTTTGCGAAATTCCGGTAACTTTTTTTTAAATTGAAAGATCATCTTTAAAAAACCCGACGCTTTGAAGCTGAGCCAACTTATCGACGATTCGGTGACCAAGCCAATAACTTTTTTTTTAACCTTAGAAACTTACCAAAGTGACCCATTTAACCCGAAATTTTACCAGAAATCTAAATCTGGTCTCCGTTTTGCGAAATTCCGGTAACTTTGTTTTTAAATTGAAAGATCATCTTTAAGAAAACCGACGCTTTGAAGCTGAGCCAACTTATCGACGACTCGGTGACCAAGCCAATAACTTTTTTTTAACCTTAGAAACTTACCAAAGTGACCCATTTAACTCGAAATTTTACCAGAAATCTTAATCTGGTTTTCGGTTTGCGAAATTCCGATAACTTTTTTAATAAATTGAAAGATCATATTTAAAAAACCGACGCTTTGACGCTGGACAGCCACATTACCGACGATTCGGTGACCAATCCAATCACTTTTTTTTTTAGCCTTAGAAACTTACCAAAGTGACCCATTTAACCTGAAATTTTACCAGAAATCTAAATCTGGTCTCCGTTTTGCGAATTTCCGGTAACTTTTTAAATTGAAAGATCATCTTTAAAAAACCGACGCTTTGAAGCTGAGCCAACTTATCGACGATTCGGTGACCAAGCCAATAACTTTTTTTAACCTTAGAAACTTACCAAAGTGACCCATTTAACCCGAAATTTTACCAGAAATCTAAATCTGGTCTCCGGTTTGCGAAATTCCGGTAACTTTTTTTTAAATTGAAAGATCATCTTTAAGAAAACCGACGCATTGAAGCTGAGCCAATTTATCGACGATTCGGTGACCAAGCCAATAACTTTTTTTTTACCCATAGAAACTTACCAAAGTGACCCATTTAACTCGAAATTTTACCAGAAATCTTAATCTGGTCTCCGATTTGAGAAATTCGGTAACTTTTTTTTAAATTGAAAGATCATTTTTAAAAAAACCGACGCTTTGACGCTGGACAGCCACTTTACCGACGATTCGGTGACCAAGCCAATAACTTTTTTTTTTCACCCTAGAAACTTAACAAAGTGACCCATTTAACTCGAAATTTTACCAGAAATCTAAAGCTGGTCTCCGATTGGCGAAATTACGGTAACTTTTTTTTTAAATTGAAAGATCATCTTTAAAAAACCGGACGCTTTGAAGCTGAGCCAACTTATCGACGATTCGGTGACCAAGCCAATAACTTTTTTAATTCACCCTAGAAACTTAACAAAGTGACCCATTTAACCCGAAATTTTACCAGAAATCTAAATCTGGTCTCCGTTTTGCGAAATTCCTGTAAATTTATTTTTAAATTGAAAGATCATATTTAAAAAAAACCGACGCTTTAAAGCTGGACAGCCAAATTATCGACGATTCGGTGAACAAGCCAATAACTTTTTTTAACCTTAGAAACTTACCAAAGTGACCCATTTAACTCGAAATTTTACCAGAAATCTTAATCTGGTTTTCGATTTGCGAAATTCCGGTAACTTTTTTTTTAAATTGAAAGATCATATTTAAAAAACCGACGCTTTGACGCTGGACAGCCACTTTACCGACGATTCGGTGACCAAGCCAATCACTTTTTTTTAGCCTTAGAAACTTACCAAAGTGACCCATTTAACCTGAAATTTTACCAGAAATCTAAATCTGGTCTCCGTTTTGCGAATTTCCGGTAACTTTTTTTTAAATTGAAAGATCATCTTTAAAAAACCCGACGCTTTGAAGCTGGAGCCAACTTATCGACGATTCGGTGACCAAGCCAATAACTTTTTTTTTAACCTTAGAAATTTACCAAAGTGACCCATTTAACCCGAAATTTTACCAGAAATCTAAATCTGGTCTCCGTTTTGCGAAATTCCGGTAACTTTTTTTTAAATTGAAAGATCATCTTTAAGAAAACCGACGCATTGAAGCTGAGCCAACTTATCGACGATTCGGTGACCAAGCCAATAACTTTTTTTTTTTCACAATAGAAACTTACCAAAGTGACCCATTTAACGCGAAATTTTACCAGAAATCTTAATCTGGTCTCCGATTTGAGAAATTTTTGTAACTTTTTTTTTAAATTGAAAGATCATATTTAAAAAAACCGACGCTTTGACGCTGGACAGCCACTTTACCGACGATTCGGTGACCAAGCCAATCACTTTTTTTTTAACCTTAGAAACTTACCAAAGTGACCCATTTAACCTTAAATTTTACCAGAAATCTAAATCTGGTCTCCGTTTTGCGAAATTTCCGGTAACTTTTTTTTTTAAATTGAAAGATCATCTTTAAAAAACCCGACGCTTTGAAGCTGAGCCAACTTATCGACGATTCGGTGACCAAGCCAATAACTTTTTTTTTTAACCTTAGAAACTTACCAAAGTGACCCATTTAACCCGAAATTTTACCAGAAATCTAAATCTGGTCTCCGTTTTGCGAAATTCCCGTAACTTTTTTTTAAATTGAAAGATCATCTTTAAAAAAACCGACTTTTTGAAGCTGAGCCATCTTATCGACGATTCGGTGACCAAGCCAATAACTTTTTTTTTTCCCCCTAGAAACTTACCAAAGTGACCCATTTAACTCGAAATTTTACCAGAAATCTTAATCTGGTCTCCGATTTGAAAATTTCGGTAAATTTTTTTAAATTGAAAGATCATCTTTAAAAAACCGACGCTTTGACGCTGGACAGCCACTTTACCGACGATTCGGTGACCAAGCCAATAACTTTTTTTTTTAACCTTAGAAACTTACCAAAGTGACCCATTTAACTCGAAATTTTACCAGAAATCTAAATCTGGTCTCCGTTTTGCGAAATTCCTGTAAATTTATTTTTAAATTGAAAGATCATATTTAAAAAAACCGACGCTTTGAAGCTGACAGCCAAATTATCGACGATTCGGTGACCAAGCCAATAACTTTTTTTTAACCTTAGAAACTTACCAAAGTGACCCATTTAACCCGAAATTTTACCAGAAATCTTAATCTGGTCTCCGATTTGCGAAATTCCGGTAACTTTTTTTTAAATTGAAAGATTATATTTAAAAAAACTGACGCTTTGACGCTGGACAGCCACTTTACCGACGATTCGGTGACCAAGCCAAAAACTTTTTTTTTTTAACCTTAGAAACTTACCAAAGTGACCCATTTAACCGAAATTTTACCAGAAATCTAAATCTGGTCTCCGTTTTGCGAAATTCCGTAAATTTATTTTTAAATTGAAAGATTATATTTAAAAAACCCGACGCTTTGAAGCTGGACAGCCAACTTTATCGACGATTCGGTGACCAAGCCAATAACTTTTTTTTAACCTTAGAAACTTACCAAAGTGACCCATTTAACCCGAAATTTTACCAGAAATCTAAATCTGGTCTCCGTTTTGCGAATTTCCGGTGACTGTTTTTTAAATTAAAAGATCATCTTTAAAAAACAAGACGCTTTGAAGCTGAGCCAACTTATCGACGATTCGGTGACCAAGGCAATAACTTTTTTTTTAACCTTAGAAACTTACCAAAGTGACCCATTTAACCCGAAATTTTACCAGAAATCTAAATCTGGTCTCCGTTTTGCGAAATTCCGGTAACTTTTTTTTAAATTGTAAGATCATCTTTAAGAAAACCGAAGCTTTGAAGCTGAGAAAACTTATCGACGATTCGGTGACCAAGCCAATAACTTTTTTTTTTTTTCACCATAGAAACTTACCAAAGTGACCCATTTAACTCGAAATTTTACCAGAAATCTTAATCTGGTCTCCGATTTGAGAAATTCCGGTAACTTTTTTTTAAATTGAAAGATCATATTTAAAAAACCGACGCTTTGACGCTGGACAGCCACTTTACCGACGATTCGGTGACCAAGCCAATCACTTTTTTTTTTTCAGCCTTAGAAACTTACCAAAGTGACCCATTTAACCTGAAATTTTACCAGAAATCTAAATCTGGTCTCCGTTTTGCGAAATTCCGGTAACTTTATTTTTAAATTGAAAGATCATCTTTAAAAAACCCGACGCTTTGAAGCTGAGCCAACTTATCGACGATTCGGTGACCAAGGCAATAACTTTTTTAACCTTAGAAACTTACCAAAGTGACCCATTTAACCCGAAATTTTACCAGAAATCTAAATCTGGTCTCCGTTTTGCGAAATTCCGGTAACTTTGTTTTTAAATTGAAAGATCATCTTTAAGAAAACCGACGCTTTGAAGCTGAGCCAACTTATCGACGACTCGGTGACCAAGCCAATAACTTTTTTTTAACCTTAGAAACTTACCAAAGTGACCCATTTAACTCGAAATTTTACCAGAAATCTTAATCTGGTCTCCGTTTTGAGAAATTTCGGTAACTTTTTTATTAAATTGAAAGATCATATTTAAAAAAACCGACGCTTTGACGCTGGACAGCCACTTTACCGACGATTCGGTGACCAAGCCAATCACTTTTTTTTTAGCCTTAGAAACTTACCAAAGTGACCCATTTAACCTGAAATTTTACCAGAAATCTAAATCTGGTCTCCGTTTTGCGAATTTCCGGTAACTTTTTTTTTTAAATTGAAACATCATCTTTAAAAAACCGGACGCTTTGAAGCTGAGCCAACTTATCGACGATTCGGTGACCAAGCCAATAACTTTTTTTTTAACCTTAGAAACTTACCAAAGTGACCCATTTAACCCGAAATTTTACCAGAAATCTAAATCTGGTCTCCGTTTTGCGAAATTCCCGTAACTTTTTTTTAAATTGAAAGATCATCTTTAAGAAAACCGACGCATTGAAGCTGAGCCAATTTATCGACGATTCGGTGACCAAGCCAATAACTTTTTTTTTTCGCCATAGAAACTTACCAAAGTGACCCATTTAACTCGAAATTTTACCAGAAATCTTAATCTGGTCTCCGATTTGAGAAATTTCTGTAACTTTTTTATTAAATTGAAAGATCATTTTTAAAAAAACCGACGCTTTGACGCTGGACAGCCACTTTACCGACGATTCGGTGACCAAGCCAATAACTTTTTTTTTCCCTAGAAACTTAACAAAGTGACCCATTTAACTCGAAATTTTACCAGAAATCTAAATCTGGTCTCCGATTTTGCGAAATTCCGGTAACTTTTTTTTAAATTGAAAGATCATCTTTAAAAAACCGGACGCTTTGAAGCTGAGCCAACTTATCGACGATTCGGTGACCAAGCCAATAACTTTTTTAATTCACCCTAGAAACTTAACAAAGTGACCCATTTAACCCGAAATTTTACCAGAAATCTAAATCTGGTCTCCGTTTTGCGAAATTCCTGTAAATTTATTTTTAAATTGAAAGATCATATTTAAAAAAAACCGACGCTTTAAAGCTGGACAGCCAAATTATCGACGATTCGGTGAACAAGCCAATAACTTTTTTTTAACCTTAGAAACTTACCAAAGTGACCCATTTAACTCGAAATTTTACCAGAAATCTTAATCTGGTTTTCGATTTGCGAAATTCCGGTAACTTTTTTATTAAATTGAAAGATCATATTTAAAAAAACCGACGCTTTGACGCTGGACAGCCACTTTACCGACGATTCGGTGACCAAGCCAATCACTTTTTTTTTAGCCTTAGAAACTTACCAAAGTGACCCATTTAACCTGAAATTTTACCAGAAATCTAAATCTGGTCTCCGTTTTGCGAATTTCCGGTAACTTCTTTTTTTAATTGAAAGATCATATTTAAAAACCCGACGCTTTGAAGCGGAGCCAACTTATCGACGATTCGGTGACCAAGCCAATAACTTTTTTTTTAACCTTAGAAATTTACCAAAGTGACCCATTTAACCCGAAATTTTACCAGAAATCTAAATCTGGTCTCCGTTTTGCGAAATTCCGGTAACTTTTTTTTAAATTGAAAGATCATCTTTAAGAAAACCGACGCATTGAAGCTGAGCCAACTTATCGACGATTCGGTGACCAAGCCAATAACTTTTTTTTTCACCATAGAAACTTACCAAAGTGACCCATTTAACTCGAAATTTTACCAGAAATCTTAATCTGGTCTCCGATTTGAGAAATTTTCGTAACTTTTTTTTAAATTGAAAGATCATATTTAAAAAACCGACGCTTTGACGCTGGACAGCCACTTTACCGACGATTCGGTGACAAAGCCAATAACTTTTTTTTTAACCTTAGAAACTTACCAAAGTGACCTATTTAACACGACATTTTACCAGAAATCTAAATCTGGTCTCCGTTTTGAGAAATTCCTGTAAATTTATTTTTAAATTGAAAGATCATATTTAAAAAAAACCGACGCTTTGAAGCTGGACAGCCAATTTATCGACGTTTCGGTGACCAAGCCAATAACTTTTTTTTTAACCTTAGAAACTTACCAAAGTGACCCATTTAACCCGAAATTTTACCAGAAATCTAAATTTGGTCTCCGTTTTGCGAAATTGCGGTAACTTTTTTTTAAATTGAAAGATCATCTTTAAAAAACCGGACGCTTTGAAGCTGAGCCAACTTATCGACGATTGGGTGACCACAGCCAATAACTTTTTTTTTAACCTTAGAAACTTACCAAAGTGACCCATTTTACCCGAAATTTTACCAGAAATCTAAATCTGGTCTCCGTTTTGCGAAATTCTGGTAAATTTATTTTTAAATTGAAAGATCATCTTTAAGAAAACCGACGCTTTGACGCTGGACAGCCACTTTACCGAGGATTCGGTGACCAAGCCAATCACTTTTTTTTTTAGCCTTAGAAACTTACCAAAGTGACCCATTTAACCTTAAATTTTACCAGAAATCTAAATCTGGTCTACGTTTTGCGAATTTCCGGTAACTTTTTTTTAAAATTGAAAGATCATCTTTAAAAAACCCGACGCTTTGAAGCTGAGCCAACTTATCGACGATTCGGTGACCAACCCAATAACTTTTTTTTTTAACCTTAGAAACTTACCAAAGTGACCCATTTTACCCGAAATTTTACCAGAAATCTTAATCTGGTCTCCGTTTTGAGAAATTCCGGTAAATTTTTTTTTTAAATTGAAAGATCATATTTAAAAAAACCGACGCTTTGACGCTGGACAGCCACTTTATCGACGATTCGGTGACCAAGCCAATCACTTATTTTTTAGCCTTAGAAACTTACCAAAGTGACCCATTTAACCTGAAATTTTACCAGAAATCTAAATCTGGTCTCCGTTTTGCGAAATTCCGGTAACTTTTTTTTAAATTGAAAGATCATATTTAAAAAAACGACGCTTTGAAGCTGAGCCAACTTATCGACGATTCGGTGACCAAGGCAATAACTTTTTTTTTAACCTTAGAAACTTACCAAAGTGACCCATTTAACCCGAAATTTTACCAGAAATCTAAATCTGGTCTCCGATTTGCGAAATTCTGGTAACTTTGTTTTTAAATTGAAAGATCATCTTTAAGAAAACCGACGCTTTGAAGCTGAGCCAACTTATCGACGACTCGGTGACCAAGCCAATAACTTTTTTTTATAAACCATAGAAACTTACCAAAGTGACCCATTTAACTCGAAATTTTACCAGAAATCTTAATCTGGTCTCCGATTTGAGAAATTTCGGTAACTTTTTTATTAAATTGAAATATCATTTTTAAAAAAACCGACGCTTTGACGCTGGACAGCTACTTTACCGACGATTCGGTGACCAAGCCAATAACTTTTTTTTTTCACCCTAGAAACTTAACAAAGTGACCCATTTAACTCGAAATTTTACCAGAAATCTAAAGCTGGTCTCCGATTGGCGAAATTCCGGTAACTTTTTTTTTAAATTGAAAGATCATCTTTAAAAAACCGGACGCTTTGAAGCTGAGCCAACTTATCGACGATTCGGTGACCAAGCCAATAACTTTTTAATTCACCCTAGAAACTTAACAAAGTGACCTATTTAACCCGAAATTTTACCAGAAATCTAAATCTGGTCTCCGTTTTGCGAAATTCCTGTAAATTTATTTTTAAATTGAAAGATCATATTTAAAAAAACCGATGGTTTAAAGCTGGACAGCCAAATTATCGACGATTCGGTGAACAAGCCAATAACTTTTTTTTAACCTTAGAAACTTACCAAAGTGACCCATTTAACTCGAAATTTTACCAGAAATCTTAATCTGGTTTTCGATTTGCGAAATTCCGGTAACTTTTTTATTAAATTGAAAGATCATCTTTAAAAACCCGACGCTTTGAAGCGGAGCCAACTTATCGACGATTCGATGACCAAGCCAATAACTTTTTTTTAACCTTAGAAACTTACCAAAGTGACCCATTTAACCCGAAATTTTACCAGAAATCTAAATCTGGTCTCCGTTTTGCGAAATTCCGGTAAATTTATTTTTAAATTGAAAGATCATATTTAAAAAACCGACGCTTTGACGCTGAGCCACTTTATCGACGATTCGGTGACCAAGCCAATAACTTTTTTTTTTTACCCTTAGAAACTTACCAAAGTGACCCATTTAACCCGAAATTTTACCAGAAATCTAAATCTGGTCTCCGTTTTGCGAAATTCCGGTAAATTTATTTTTAAATTGAAAGATCATATTTAAAAAACCGACGCTTTGAAGCTGGAGCCAAGTTATCGACGATTCGGTGACCAAGCCAATAACTTTTTTTTAACCTTAGAAACTTACCAAAGTGACCCATTTAACCCGAAATTTTACCAGAAATCTAAATCTGGTCTCCGTTTTGCAAATTTCCGGTAACTTTTTTTTAAATTAAAAGATCATCTTTAAAAAACCGACGCTTTGAAGCTGGAGCCAACTTATCGACGATTCGGTGACCAAGCCAATAACTTTTTTAACCTTAGAAACTTACCAAAGTGACCCATTTAACTCGAAATTTTACCAGAAATCTAAATCTGGTCTCCGTTTTGCGAAATTCCGGTAACTTTTTTTTAAATTGAAAGATCATCTTTAAAAAACCGACGCTTTGAAGCTGAGCCAACTTATCGACGATTCGGTGACCAAGCCAATAACTTTTTTTTTTTAACCTAGAAACTTACCAAAGTGACCCATTTAACCCGAAATTTTACCAGAAATCTAAATCTGGTCTCCGTTTTGCGAAATTCCTGTAAATTTATTTTTAAATTGAAAGATCATATTTAAAAAACCGACGCTTTGAAGCTGAGCAGCAACTTATCGACGATTCGGTGACCAAGCCAATAACTTTTTTTTAACCTTAGAAACTTACCAAAGTGACCCATTTAACCCGAAATTTTACCAGAAATCTTAATCTGGTCTCCGATTTGCGAAATTCCGGTAACTTTTTTTTTAAATTGAAAGATCATCATTAAAAAACCGACGCTTTGAAGCTGGAGCCAACTTATCGACGATTCGGTGACCAAGCCAATAACTTTTTTAACCTTAGAAACTTACCAAAGTGACCCATTTAACCCGAAATTTTACCAGAAATCTAAATCTGGTCTCCGTTTTGCGAAATTCCGGTAACTTTTTTTTAAATTGAAAGATCATCTTTAAGAAAACCGACGCTTTGAAGCTGAGCCAACTTATCGACGATTCGGTGACCAAGCCAATAACTTTTTTTACCTTAGAAACTTACCAAAGTGACCCATTTAACCGAAATTTTACCAGAAATCTTAATCTGGTCTCCGTTTTGAGAAATTTTTGGTAACTTTTTTTTAAATTGAAAGATCATCTTTAAAAAACCGACGCTTTGAAGCTGAGCCAACTTATCGACGATTCGGTGACCAAGCCAATAACTTTTTTTTTTCACCCTAGAAACTTACCAAAGTGACCCATTTAACTCGAAATTTTACCAGAAATCTAAATCTGGTCTCCGTTTTGAGAAATTCCTGTAAATTTATTTTTAAATTGAAAGATCATATTTAAAAAAACCGACGCTTTGAACCTGGACAGCCAAATTATCGACGATTCGGTGAACAAGCCAATAACTTTTTTTTTTCACCTTAGAAACTTACCAAAGTGACCCATTTAACTCGAAATTTTACCAGAAATCTTAATCTGGTTTTCGATTTGCGAAATTCCGGTAACTTTTTTTTTAAATTGAAAGATCATATTTAAAAAACCGACGCTTTGACGCTGGACAGCCACTTTACCGACGATTCGGTGACCAAGCCAATAACTTTTTTTTTAACCTTAGAAACTTACCAAAGTGACCCATTTAACCCGAAATTTTACCAGAAATCTAAATCTGGTCTCCGTTTTGCGAATTTCCTGTAAATTTTTTTTAAATTGAAAGATCATCTTTAAAAAACCCGACGCTTTGAAGCTGGAGCCAACTTATCGACGATTCGGTGACCAAGCCAATAACTTTTTTTTTTAACCTTAGAAACTTACCAAAGTGACCCATTTAACCCGAAATTTTACCAGAAATCTAAATCTGGTCTCCGTTTTGCGAAATTCTGGTAACTTTGTTTTTAAATTGAAAGATCATCTTTAAAAAACCGACGCTTTGAAGCTGAGCCAACTTATCGACGATTCGGTGACCAAGCCAATAACTTTTTTTAACCATAGAAACTTACCAAAGTGACCCATTTAACTCGAAATTTTACCAGAAATCTTAATCTGGTCTCCGATTTGAGAAATTTCGGTAACTTTTTTTTAAATTGAAAGATCATATTTAAAAAACCGACGCTTTGACGCTGGACAGCCACTTTACCGACGATTCGGTGACCAAGCCAATAACTTTTTTAGCCTTAGAAACTTACCAAAGTGACCCATTTAACCTGAAATTTTACCAGAAATCTAAATCTGGTCTCCGTTTTGCGAATTTCCGGTAACTTTTTTTTTAAATTGAAAGATCATCTTTAAAAAACCCGACGCTTTGAAGCTGAGCCAACTTATCGACGATTCGGTGACCAAGCCAATAACTTTTTTTTTTAACCTTAGAAACTTACCAAAGTGACCCATTTAACCCGAAATTTTACCAGAAATCTAAATCTGGTCTCCGTTTTGCGAAATTCCGGTAAATTTTTTTTAAATTGAAAGATCATATTTAAGAAAACCGACGCTTTGAAGCTGAGCCAACTTATCGACGATTCGGTGACCAAGCCAATAACTTTTTTTTTAACCATAGAAACTTACCAAAGTGACCCATTTAACTCGAAATTTTACCAGAAATCTTAATCTGGTCTCCGATTTGAGAAATTCCGGTAACTTTTTTTTAAAATTGAAAGATCATCTTTAAAAAACCGACGCTTTGACGCTGGACAGCCACTTTACCGACGATTCGGTGACCAAGCCAATCACTTTTTTTTTTTAGCCTTAGAAACTTACCAAAGTGACCCATTTAACCTGAAATTTTACCAGAAATCTAAATCTGGTCTCCGTTTTGCGAAATTCCGGTAACTTTATTTTTTAAATTGAAAGATCATCTTTAAAAAACCGACGCTTTGAAGCTGAGCCAACTTATCGACGATTCGGTGACCAAGCCAATAACTTTTTTTACCTTAGAAACTTACCAAAGTGACCCATTTAACTCGAAATTTTACCAGAAATCTAAATCTGGTCTCCGTTTTGAGAAATTCCGTAACTTTTTTTTAAATTGAAAGATCATCTTTAAAAAACCGACGCTTTGAAGCTGGACAGCCAAATTATCGACGATTCGGTGACCAAGCCAATAACTTTTTTTTAACCTTAGAAACTTACCAAAGTGACCCATTTAACCCGAAATTTTACCAGAAATCTAAATCTGGTCTCCGTTTTGCGAAATTCCTGTAAATTTATTTTTAAATTGAAAGATCATATTTAAAAAACCGACGCTTTGAAGCTGAGCCAACTTATCGACGATTCGGTGACCAAGCCAATAACTTTTTTTTTAACCTTAGAAACTTACCAAAGTGACCCATTTAACTCGAAATTTTACCAGAAATCTTAATCTGGTCTCCGATTTGCGAAATTCCGGTAACTTTTTTATTAAATTGAAAGATCATATTTAAAAAACAGACGCTTTGACGCTGGACAGCCACTTTACCGACGATTCGGTGACCAAGCCAATAACTTTTTTTTTAACCTTAGAAACTTACCAAAGTGACCCATTTAACCGACATTTTACCAGAAATCTAAATCTGGTCTCCGTTTTGCGAAATTCCTGTAAATTTATTTTTAAATTGAAAGATCATATTTAAAAAAACCGACGCTTTGAAGCTGGACAGCCAACTTATCGACGTTTCGGTGACCAAGCCAATAACTTTTTTTAACCTTAGAAACTTACCAAAGTGACCCATTTAACCCGAAATTTTACCAGAAATCTAAATTTGGTCTCCGTTTTGCGAAATTGCGGTAACTTTTTTTTAAATTGAAAGATCATCTTTAAAAAACCGGACGCTTTGAAGCTGAGCCAACTTATCGACGATTCGGTGACCAGCCAATAACTTTTTTTTAACCTTAGAAACTTACCAAAGTGACCCATTTAACTCGAAATTTTACCAGAAATCTAAATCTGGTCTCCGTTTTGCGAAATTCCGGTAAATTTTTTTTTTAAATTGAAAGATCATCTTTAAGAAAACCGACGCTTTGACGCTGGACAGCCACTTTACCGACGATTCGGTGACCAAGCCAATCACTTTTTTTTTTTCACCTTAGAAACTTACCAAAGTGACCCATTTAACCTCGAAATTTTACCAGAAATCTAAATCTGGTCTACGTTTTGCGAATTTCCGGTAACTTTTTTTTTAAAATTGAAAGATCATCTTTAAAAAACCCGACGCTTTGAAGCTGAGCCAACTTATCGACGATTCGGTGACCAAGCCAATAACTTTTTTTTTTTTTTAACCTTAGAAACTTACCAAAGTGACCCATTTAACCCGAAATTTTACCAGAAATCTAAATCTGGTCTCCGTTTTGAGAAATTCCTGTAAATTTATTTTTAAATTGAAAGATCATATTTAAAAAAAACCGACGCTTTGAACCTGGAGCCAACTTATCGACGATTCGGTGACCAAGCCAATAACTTTTTTTTTCACCTTAGAAACTTACCAAAGTGACCCATTTAACTCGAAATTTTACCAGAAATCTTAATCTGGTCTCCGATTTGAGAAATTCCGGTAACTTTTTTTTAAATTGAAAGATCATATTTAAAAAACCGACGCTTTGACGCTGGACAGCCACTTTACCGACGATTCGGTGACCAAGCCAATCACTTTTTTTTTTTTAGCCTTAGAAACTTACCAAAGTGACCCATTTAACCTGAAATTTTACCAGAAATCTAAATCTGGTCTCCGTTTTGCGAAATTCGGTAGCTTTTTTTAAATTGAAAGATCATCTTTAAAAAACCCGACGCTTTGAAGCTGAGCCAACTTATCGACGATTCGGTGACCAAGCCAATAACTTTTTTAACCTTAGAAACTTACCAAAGTGACCCATTTAACCCGAAATTTTACCAGAAATCTAAATCTGGTCTCCGTTTTGCGAAATTCTGGTAACTTTGTTTTTAAATTGAAAGATCATCTTTAAGAAAACCGACGCTTTGAAGCTGAGCCAACTTATCGACGACTCGGTGACCAAGCCAATAACTTTTTTTTTCACCATAGAAACTTACCAAAGTGACCCATTTAACTCGAAATTTTACCAGAAATCTTAATCTGGTCACCGATTTGAGAAATTTCGGTAACTTTTTTATTAAATTGAAAGATCATATTTAAAAAAACCGACGCTTTGACGCTGGACAGCCACTTTACCGACGATTCGGTGACCAAGCCAATCACTTTTTTTTAGCCTTAGATACTTACCAAAGTGACCCATTTAACCTGAAATTTTACCAGGAATCTAATCCTGGTCTCCGTTTTGCGAATTTCCGGTAACTTTTTTTTTAAATTGAAAGAACATCTTTAAAAAACCCGACGTTTTGAAGCTGAGCCAACTTATCGACGATTCGGTGACCAAGCCAATAACTTTTTTTTTTTTTAACCTTAGAAACTTACCAAAGTGACCCATTTAACCCGAAATCTTACCAGAAATCTAAATCTGGTCTCCGTTTTGCGAAATTCCGGTAACTTTGTTTTTAAATTGAAAGATCAACTTTAAGAAAACCGACGCTTTGAAGCTGAGCCAACTTATCGACGACTCGGTGACCCAGCCAATAACTTTTTTTTATAAACCATAGAAACTTACCAAAGTGACCCATTTAACTCGAAATTTTACCAGAAATCTTAATCTGGTCTCCGATTTGAGAAATTTCGGTAACTTTTTTATTAAATTGAAATATCATTTTTAAAAAAACCGACGCTTTGACGCTGGACAGCTACTTTACCGACGATTCGGTGACCAAGCCAATAACTTTTTTTTCACCCTAGAAACTTAACAAAGTGACCCATTTAACTCGAAATTTTACCAGAAATCTAAAGCTGGTCTCCGATTGGCGAAATTCCGGTAACTTTTTTTTAAATTGAAAGATCATCTTTAAAAAACCGGACGCTTTGAAGCTGAGCCAACTTATCGACGATTCGGTGACCAAGCCAATAACTTTTTTAATTCACCCTAGAAACTTAACAAAGTGACCTATTTAACCCGAAATTTTACCAGAAATCTAAATCTGGTCTCCGTTTTGCGAAATTCCTGTAAATTTATTTTTAAATTGAAAGATCATATTTAAAAAAACCGATGGTTTAAAGCTGGACAGCCAAATTATCGACGATTCGGTGAACAAGCCAATAACTTTTTTTTTAACCTTAGAAACTTACCAAAGTGACCCATTTAACTCGAAATTTTACCAGAAATCTTAATCTGGTTTTCGATTTGCGAAATTCGGTAACTTTTTTATTAAATTGAAAGATCATCTTTAAAAACCCGACGCTTTGAAGCGGAGC
>BMAU01009731.1:0-28585 GCA_019973935.1 Trichonephila clavipes | reverse complement strand
GCCAATAACTTTTTAACCTTAGAAACTTACCAAAGTGACCCATTTTTACCCGAAATTTTACCAGAAATCTAAATCTGGTCTCCGTTTTGCGAAATTCTGGTAAATTTATTTTTAAATTGAAAGATCATCTTAAGAAAACCGACGCTTTGACGCTGGACAGCCACTTTACCGAGGATTCGGTGACCAAGCCAATCACTTTTTTTTAGCCTTAGAAACTTACCAAAGTGACCCATTTAACCTTAAATTTTACCAGAAATCTAAATCTGGTCTACGTTTTTGAATTTCCGGTAACTTTTTTAAAATTGAAAGATCATCTTTAAAAACCCGACGCTTTGAAGCTGAGCCAACTTATCGACGATTCGGTGACCATTCCAATAACTTTTTTTTTTAACCTTAGAAACTTACCAAAGTGACCCATTTTACAGAAATTTTACCAGAAATCTAAATCTGGTCTCCGTTTTGCGAAATTCCGGTAATTTTTTTTAAAAATTGAAAGATCATCTTTAAGAAAACCGACGCTTTGAAGCTGAGCCAACTTATCGACGATTCGGTGACCAATCCAATAACTTTTTTCACCATAGAAACTTACCAAAGTGACCCATTTAATTTGAAATTTTACCAGAAATCTTAATCTGGTCTCCGATTTGAGAAATTCCGGTAACTTTTTTATTAAATTGAAAGATCATATTTAAAAAACCGACGCTTTGACGCTGGACAGCCACTTTACCGACGATTCGGTGACCAAGCCAATCACTATTTTTAGCCTTAGAAACTTACCAAAGTGACCCATTTAACCTGAAATTTTACCCAGAAATCTAAATCTGGTCTCCGTTTTGCGAAATTCCGGTAACTTTGTTTTTTAAATTGAAAGATCATCTTTAAAAAACCGACGCTTTGAAGCTGAGCCAAATTATCGACGATTCGGTGACCAAGCCAATAACTTTTTTTTAACCTTAGAAACTTACCAAAGTGACCCATTTAACTCGAAATTTTACCAGAAATCTTAATCTGGTCTCCGTTTTGCGAAATTCCGGTAACTTTTTTTTTAAATTGAAAGATCATCTTTAAAAAACCGACGCTTTGACGCTGGACAGCCAACTTACCGACGATTCGGTGACCAAGCCAATCACTTTTTTTTTTTCACCTTAGAAACTTACCAAAGTGACCCATTTAACCTTAAATTTTACCAGAAATCTAAATCTGGTCTCGTTTTGCGAAATTCCGGTAACTTTTTTTAAATTGAAAGATCATCTTTAAAAAACCCGACGCTTTGAAGCTGAGCCAAATTATCGACGATTGGGTGACCAAGCCAATCACTTTTTTTTAGCCTTAGAAACTTACCAAAATGACCCATTTAACCCGAATTTTTACCAGAAATCTAAATCTGGTCTCGGTTTTGCGAAATTCGGTAAATTTTTTTTAAATTGAAAGATCATCTTTAAAAAACCGACGCTTTGAAGCTGAGCCAACTTATCGACGATTCGGTGACCAAGCCAATAACTTTTTTTTTTCACCATAGAAACTTACCAAAGTGACCCATTTAACTCGAAATTTTACCAGAAATCTTAATCTGGTCTCCGATTTGAGAAATTTCGGTAACTTTTTTTTAAATTGAAAGATCATATTTAAAAAAACCGACGCTTTGACGCTGGACAGCCACTTTACCGACGATTCGGTGACCAAGCCAATCACTTTTTTTTTTTTAACCTTAGAAACTTACCAAAGTGACCCATTTAACCTGAAATTTTACCAGAAATCTAAATCTGGTCTCCGTTTTTCGAAATTTCCGGTAACTTTTTTTTAAATTGAAAGATCATCTTTAAAAAACCGACGCTTTGAAGCTGGAGCCAACTTATCGACGATTCGGTGACCAAGCCAATAACTTTTTAACCTTAGAAACTTACCAAAGTGACCCATTTAACCCGAAATTTTACCAGAAATCTAAATCTGGTCTCCGTTTTGCGAAATTCCGGTAAATTTATTTTTAAATTGAAAGATCATATTTAAAAAACCGACGCTTTGAAGCTGGAGCCAACTTATCGACGATTCGGTGACCAAGCCAATAACTTTTTTCACTTACCAAAGTGACCCATTTAACTCGAAATTTTACCAGAAATCTTAATCTGGTCTCCGATTTGAGAAATTTTGGTAACTTTTTTTTAAATTGAAAGATCATATTTAAAAAAACCGACGCTTTGACGCTGGACAGCCACTTTACCGACGATTCGGTGACCAAGCCAATAACTTTTTTTTTTTAGCCTTAGAAACTTACCAAAGTGACCCATTTAACCTGAAATTTTACCAGAAATCTAAATCTGGTCTCCGATTTGCGAAATTTCCGGTAACTTTTTTTAAATTGAAAGATCATCTTTAAAAAACCCGACGCTTTGAAGCTGAGCCAACTTATCGACGATTCGGTGACCAAGCCAATAACTTTTTTTTTCACCATAGAAACTTACCAAAGTGACCCATTTAACTCGAAATTTTACCAGAAATCTTAATCTGGTCTCCGATTTGAGAAATTTTGGTAACTTTTTTTTAAATTGAAAGATCATATTTAAAAAAACCGACGCTTTGACGCTGGACAGCCACTTTACCGACGATTCGGTGACCAAGCCAATAACTTTTTTTAGCCTTAGAAACTTACCAAAGTGACCCATTTAACCTGAAATTTTACCAGAAATCTAAATCTGGTTTTCGTTTTGCGAAATTCCGGTAATTTTTTTTAAATTGAAAGATCATCTTTAAAAAAACCGACGCTTTGAAGCTGGAGCCAACTTATCGACGATTCGGTGACCAAGCCAATAACAACCTTAGAAACTTACCAAAGTGACCCATTTTTTTTACCAGAAATCTAAATCTGGTCTCCGTTTTGCGAAATTCGGTAATTTTTTTAAATTGAAAGATCATCTTTAAAAAAACCGACGCTTTGAAGCTGAGCCAACTTATCGACGAATCGGTGACCAAGCCAATAACTTTTTTTTAACCTTAGAAACTTACCAAAGTGACCCATTTAACTCGAAATTTTACCAGAAATCTTAATCTGGTCTCCGTTTTGCGAAATTCCGGTAACTTTTTTTTAAATTGAAAGATCATCTTTAAAAAACCGACGCTTTGACGCTGGACAGCCACTTTACCGACGATTCGGTGACCAAGCCAATCACTTTTTTTTTTTTAGCCTTAGAAACTTACCAAAGTGACCCATTTAACCTGAAATTTTACCAGAAATCTAAATCTGGTCTACGTTTTGCGAATTTCCGGTAACTTTTTTAAAATTGAAAGATCATCTTTAAAAAACCCGACGCTTTGAAGCTGAGCCAACTTATCGACGATTCGGTGACCAAGCCAATAACTTTTTTAACCTTAGAAACTTACCAAAGTGACCCATTTAACCCGAAATTTTACCAGAAATCTAAATCTGGTCTCCGTTTTGAGAAATTCAGGTAAATTTTTTTTTAAATTGAAAGATCATATTTAAAAAACCGACGCTTTGAACCTGGAGCCAAATTATCGACGATTCGGTGACCAAGCCAATAACTTTTTTTTTTTTTTCACCATAGAAACGTACCAAAGTGACCCATTTAACGCGAAATTTTACCAGAAATCTTAATCTGGTCTCCGATTTGAGAAATTTTGGTAACTTTTTTATTAAATTGAAAGATCATATTTAAAAAAACCGACGCTTTGACGCTGGACAGCCACTTTACCGACGATTCGGTGACCAAGCCAATCACTTTTTTTAGCCTTAGAAACTTACCAAAGTGACCCATTTAACCTGAAATTTTACCAGAAATCTAAATCTGGTCTCCGTTTTGCGAAATTCCGGTAACTTTTTTTTTAAATTGAAAGATCATCTTTAAAAAACCGACGCTTTGAAGCTGAGCCAACTTATCGACGATTCGGTGACCAATCCAATAACTTTTTTTTTAACCTAGAAACTTACCAAAGTGACCCATTTAACCCGAAATTTTACCAGAAATCTAAATCTGGTCTCCGTTTTGAGAAATTACGGTAACTTTTTTAAATTGAAAGATCATATTTAAAAAAACCGACGCTTTGACGCTGGACAGCCAACTTTACCGACGATTCGGTGACCAAGCCAATAACTTTTTTTCACCTTAGAAACTTACCAAAGTGACCCATTTAACCGAAATTTTACCAGAAATCTAAATCTGGTCTCCGTTTTTGCGAAATTTTGGAAAATCATCTTTAAAACACCCGACGCTTTGAACCTGGACAGCTAAATTATCGACGATTCGGTGACCAAGCCAATAACTTTTTTAACCTTAGAAACTTTGACCCATTTAACTCGAAATTTTACCAGAAATCTTAATCTGGTCTTCGTTTTGCTTCCGGTAAAGAAAGATCATATTTAAAAAACCGACGCTTTGAAGCTGGAGCCAACTTATCGACGATTCGGTGACCAAGCCAATAACTTTTTTTCACCTAGAAACTTACCAAAGTGACCCATTTAACTCGAAATTTTACCAGAAATCTTAATCTGGTCTCCGATTTGAGAAATTTTGGTAACTTTTTTATTAAATTGAAAGATCATATTTAAAAAAACCGACGCTTTGACGCTGGACAGCCACTTTACCGACGATTCGGTGACAAAGCCAATAACTTTTTTTTTTAACCTTAGAAACTTACCAAAGTGACCTATTTAACCCGAAATTTTACCAGAAATCTAAATCTGGTCTCCGTTTTGCGAACATTCCTGTAAATTTATTTTTAAATTGAAAGATCATATTTAAAAAATACCGACGCTTTGAAGCTGGACAGCCAACTAATCGACGATTCGGTGACCAAGCCAATAACTTTTTTTTAACCTTAGAAACTTACCAAAGTGACCCATTTAACCTGAAATTTTACCAGAAATCTAAATCTGGTCTCCGTTTTGCAAATTCCGGTAACTTTTTTTTTAAATTGAAAGATCATCTTTAAAAAAACCGACGCTTTGACGCTGGACAGCCACTTTACCGACGATTCGGTGACCAAGCCAATAACTTTTTTTTTTTTCACCTTAGAAACTTACCAAAGTGACCCATTTAACCTGAAATTTTACCAGAAATCTAAATCTGGTCTCCGTTTTGCGAATTTCCGGTAACTTTTTTTTAAATTGAAAGATCATCTTTAAAAAAACCGACGCTTTGAAGCTGAGCCAACTTATCGACGATTCGGTGACCAAGCCAATAACTTTTTTTTAACCTTAGAAACTTACCAAAGTGACCCATTTAACCCGAAATTTTACCAGAAATCTAAATCTGGTCTCCGTTTTGCGAAATTCCGGTAACTTTTTTTTAAATTGAAAGATCATCTTTAAAAAAACCGACGCTTTGAAGCTGGAGCCAACTTATCGACGATTCGGTGACCAAGCCAATAACTTTTTTTTTTAACCTTAGAAACTTACCAAAGTGACCCATTTAACTCGAAATTTTACCAGAAATCTTAATCTGGTCTCCGATTTGAGAAATTCCGGTAACTTTGTTTTTAAATTGAAAGATCATCTTTAAAAAACCGACGCTTTGACGCTGGACAGCCACTTTACCGACGATTCGGTGACCAAGCCAATAACTTTTTTTTTAACCTTAGAAACTTACCAAAGTGACCCATTTAACCTGAAATTTTACCAGAAATCTAAATCTGGTCTCCGTTTTGCGAAATTCCGGTAACTTTTTTTTAAATTGAAAGATCATCTTTAAAAAACCGACGCTTTGAAGCTGGACAGCCAACTTATCGACGATTCGGTGACCAAGCCAATAACTTTTTTAACCTTAGAAACTTACCAAAGTGACCCATTTAACCCGAAATTTTACCAGAAATCTAAATCTGGTCTCCGTTTTGCGAAATTCCGGTAAATTTTTTTTAAATTGAAAGATCATATTTAAAAAACCGACGCTTTGAACCTGGACAGCCAACTTATCGACGATTCGGTGACCAAGCCAATAACTTTTTTTTTAACCTTAGAAACTTACCAAAGTGACCCATTTAACTCGAAATTTTACCAGAAATCTAAATCTGGTCTCCGTTTTGCGAAATTCCGGTAACTTTTTTAAAATTGAAAGATCATATTTAAAAAACCGACGCTTTGACGCTGGACAGCCACTTTACCGACGATTCGGTGACCAAGCCAATAACTTTTTTTAACCTTAGAAACTTACCAAAGTGACCCATTTAACCCGAAATTTTACCAGAAATCTAAATCTGGTCTCCGTTTTGCGAAATTCCGGTAACTTTTTTTTAAATTGAAAGATCATCTTTAAAAAACCGACGCTTTGAAGCTGAGCCAACTTATCGACGATTCGGTGACCAAGCCAATAACTTTTTTTAACCATAGAAACTTACCAAAGTGACCCATTTAACTCGAAATTTTACCAGAAATCTTAATCTGGTCTCCGTTTTGAGAAATTTTGGTAACTTTTTTTAAATTGAAAGATCATATTTAAAAAAACCGACGCTTTGACGCTGGACAGCCAACTTTATCGACGATTCGGTGACCAAGCCAATAACTTTTTTTTTTCAACCTTAGAAACTTACCAAAGTGACCCATTTAACCCGAAATTTTACCAGAAATCTAAATCTGGTCTCCGTTTTGCGAAATTCCAGTAACTTTTTTTTAAATTGAAAGATCATCTTTAAAAAACCCGACGCTTTGAAGCTGAGCCAACTTATCGACGATTCGGTGACCAAGCCAATAACTTTTTTAACCTTAGAAACTTACCAAAGTGACCCATTTAACCCGAAATTTTACCAGAAATCTAAATCTGGTCTCCGTTTTGAAATTCCTGTAAATTTTTTTTAAATTGAAAGATCATATTTAAAAAAACCGACGCTTTGAAGCTGGACAGCCAACTTATCGACGATTCGGTGACAAAGCCAATAACTTTTTTTTTAACCTTAGAAACTTACCAAAGTGACCCATTTAACCGAAATTTTACCAGAAATCTAAATCTGGTCTCCGTTTTGCGAAATTCCTGTAAATTTATTTTTAAATTGAAAGATCATATTTAAAAAAACCGACGCTTTGACGCTGGACAGCCACTTTACCGACGATTCGGTGACCAAGCCAATCACTTTTTTTTAGCCTTAGAAACTTACCAAAGTGACCCATTTAACCTGAAATTTTACCAGAAATCTAAATCTGGTCTCCGTTTTGCGAATTTCCGGTAACTTTTTTTTAAATTGAAAGATCATCTTTAAAAAACCCGACGCTTTGAAGCTGAGCCAACTTATCGACGATTCGGTGACCAAGCCAATAACTTTTTTTTAACCTTAGAAACTTACCAAAGTGACCCATTTAACCCGAAATTTTACCAGAAATCTAAATCTGGTCTCCGTTTTGCGAAATTCCTGTAAATTTTTTAAATTGAAAGATCATCTTTAAAAAACCGACGCATTGAAGCTGAGCCAACTTATCGACGATTCGGTGACCAAGCCAATAACTTTTTTTTCACCATAGAAACTTACCAAAGTGACCCATTTAACTCGAAATTTTACCAGAAATCTTAATCTGGTCTCCGATTTGAGAAATTTTGGTAACTTTTTTTTAAATTGAAAGATCATATTTAAAAAACCGACGCTTTGACGCTGGACAGCCACTTTACCGACGATTCGGTGACCAAGCCAATAACTTTTTTTTTAACCTTAGAAACTTACCAAAGTGACCCATTTAACCTGAAATTTTACCAGAAATCTAAATCTGGTCTCCGTTTTGCGAAATTCCGGTAAATTTTTTTTAAATTGAAAGATCATCTTTAAAAAACCCGACGCTTTGAAGCTGGAGCCAACTTATCGACGATTCGGTGACCAAGCCAATAACTTTTTTTTCACCTTAGAAACTTACCAAAGTGACCCATTTAACCCGAAATTTTACCAGAAATCTAAATCTGGTCTCCGTTTTGAGAAATTCCTGTAACTTTTTTTTAAATTGAAAGATCATATTTAAAAAAACCGACGCTTTGACGCTGGACAGCCACTTTACCGACGATTCGGTGACCAAGCCAATAACTTTTTTAACCTTAGAAACTTACCAAAGTGACCCATTTAACCTGAAATTTTACCAGAAATCTAAATCTGGTCTCCGTTTTGCGAAATTCCGGTAACTTTTTTTTAAATTGAAAGATCATCTTTAAAAAACCCGACGCTTTGAAGCTGAGCCAACTTATCGACGATTCGGTGACCAAGCCAATAACTTTTTTTTTTTAACCTTAGAAACTTACCAAAGTGACCCATTTAACCCGAAATTTTACCAGAAATCTAAATCTGGTCTCCGTTTTGAGAAATTCCTGTAAATTTATTTTTAAATTGAAAGATCATATTTAAAAAACCGACGCTTTGAAGCTGAGCCAAATTATCGACGATTCGGTGACCAAGCCAATAACTTTTTTTTCACCCTAGAAACTTACCAAAGTGACCCATTTAACTCGAAATTTTACCAGAAATCTTAATCTGGTCTCCGTTTGAAAATTTTGGTAACTTTTTTTTAAATTGAAAGATCATATTTAAAAAACCGACGCTTTGACGCTGGACAGCCACTTTACCGACGATTCGGTGACCAAGCCAATAACTTTTTTACCTTAGAAACTTACCAAAGTGACCCATTTAACCTGAAATTTTACCAGAAATCTAAATCTGGTCTCCGTTTTGCGAATTTCCGGTAACTTTTTTTTAAATTGAAAGATCATATTTAAAAAACCCGACGCTTTGAAGCTGGAGCCAACTTATCGACGATTCGGTGACCAAGCCAATAACTTTTTTTTTTTTTCTTAGAAACTTACCAAAGTGACCCATTTAACCGAAATTTTACCAGAAATCTAAATCTGGTCTCCGTTTTGAGAAATTCCGGTAAATTTATTTTTAAATTGAAAGATCATATTTAAAAAACCGACGCTTTGAAGCTGGACAGCCAACTTATCGACGATTCGGTGACCAAGCCAATAACTTTTTTTTTAACCTTAGAAACTTACCAAAGTGACCCATTTAACTCGAAATTTTACCAGAAATCTTAAATCTGGTCTCCGATTTGAGAAATTCCGGTAACTTTTTTTTAAATTGAAAGATCATCTTTAAAAAACCGACGCTTTGACGCTGGACAGCCACTTTACCGACGATTCGGTGACCAAGCCAATCACTTTTTTTAACCTTAGAAACTTACCAAAGTGACCCATTTAACCTGAAATTTTACCAGAAATCTAAATCTGGTCTCCGTTTTGCGAAATTCCGGTAACTTTTTTTTAAATTGAAAGATCATCTTTAAAAAACCCGACGCTTTGAAGCTGAGCCAACTTATCGACGATTCGGTGACCAAGCCAATAACTTTTTTTTTCACCATAGAAACTTACCAAAGTGACCCATTTAACTCGAAATTTTACCAGAAATCTTAATCTGGTCTCCGATTTGAGAAATTTTGGTAACTTTTTTTTAAATTGAAAGATCATATTTAAAAAACCGACGCTTTGACGCTGGACAGCCACTTTCGACGATTCGGTGACAAAGCCAATAACTTTTTTTTAACCTTAGAAACTTACCAAAGTGACCCATTTAACACGAAATTTTACCAGAAATCTAAATCTGGTCTCCGTTTTGCGAAATTCCTGTAAATTTATTTTTAAATTGAAAGATCATCTAAGAAAAAAATCGAAGCTTTGAAGCTGGACAGCCGACTTATCGACGATACGGTGACCAAGCCAATAACTTTTTAACCTTAGAAACTTACCAAAGTGACCCATTTAACCCGAAATTTTACCAGAAATCTAAATCTGGTCTCCGTTTTGCGAAATTCCGGTAAATTTTTTTTAAATTGAAAGATCATCTTTAAAAAACCGACGCTTTGAAGCTGAGCCAACTTATCGACGATTCGGTGACCAAGCCAATAACTTTTTTTTTAACCTTAGAAACTTACCAAAGTGACCCATTTAACTCGAAATTTTACCAGAAATCTAAATCTGGTCTCCGTTTTGCAAATTCCGGTAAATTTTTTTTAAATTGAAAGATCATCTTTAAAAAAACCGACGCTTTGACGCTGGACAGCCACTTTACCGAGGATTCGGTGACCAAGCCAATCACTTTTTTTTTTTTTAGCCTTAGAAACTTACCAAAGTGACCCATTTAACCTTAAATTTTACCAGAAATCTAAATCTGGTCTACGTTTTGCGAATTTCCGGTAACTTTTTTTTAAATTGAAAGATCATCTTTAAAAAACCCGACGCTTTGAAGCTGAGCCAACTTATCGACGATTCGGTGACCAACCCAATAACTTTTTTTAACCTTAGAAACTTACCAAAGTGACCCATTTTACCCGAAATTTTACCAGAAATCTAAATCTGGTCTCCGTTTTGCGAAATTCCGGTAATTTATTTTTAAATTGAAAGATCATATTTAAAAAACCGGACGCTTTGAAGCTGAGCCAACTTATCGACGATTCGGAGACCAAGCCAATAACATTTTTTTAACCTTAGAAACTTACCAAAGTGACCCATTTAACTCGAAATTTTACCAGAAATCTTAATCTGGTCTCCGATTTGAGAAATTCCGGTAACTTTGTTTTTAAATTGAAAGATCATCTTTAAAAAAACCGACGCTTTGACGCTGGACAGCCACTTTACCGAGGATTCGGTGACCAAGCCAATCACTTTTTTTTTAGCCTTAGAAACTTACCAAAGTGACCCATTTAACCTGAAATTTTACCAGAAATCTAAATCTGGTCTACGTTTTGCGAATTTCCGGTAACTTTTTTTTAAAATTGAAAGATCATCTTTAAAAAACCCGACGCTTTGAAGCTGAGCCAACTTATCGACAATTCGGTGACCAAGCCAATAACTTTTTTTAACCTTAGAAACTTACCAAACTGACCCATTTAACCCGAAATTTTACCAGAAATCTAAATCTGGTCTCCGTTTTGAGAAATTCCTGTAAATTTATTTTTAAATTGAAAGATCATATTTAAAAAAAACGACGCTTTGAACCTGGACAGCCAAATTATCGACGATTCGGTGAACAAGCCAATAACTTTTTTTTAACCTTAGAAACTTACCAAAGTGACCCATTTAACTCGAAATTTTACCAGAAATCTTAATCTGGTTTTCGATTTGCGAAATTTCCGGTAACTTTTTTATTAAATTGAAAGATCATATTTAAAAAAACCGACGCTTTGACGCTGGACAGCCACTTTACCGACGATTCGGTGACCAAGCCAATCACTTTTTTTTAGCCTTAGAAACTTACCAAAGTGACCCATTTAACCTTAAATTTTACCAGAAATCTAAATCTGGTCTCCGTTTTGCGAATTTCCGGTAACTTTTTTTTAAATTGAAAGATCATCTTTAAAAACCCGACGCTTTGAAGCTGAGCCAACTTATCGACGATTCGGTGACCAAGCCAATAACTTTTTTTTTAACCTTAGAAACTTACCAAAGTGACCCATTTAACCCGAAATTTTACCAGAAATCTAAATCTGGTCTCCGTTTTGAGAAATTCCGGTAAATTTTTTTTAAATTGAAAGATCATCTTTAAAAAAACCGACGCATTGAAGCTGAGCCAACTTATCGACGATTCGGTGACCAAGCCAATAACTTTTTTTTTTCACCATAGAAACTTACCAAAGTGACCCATTTAACTCGAAATTTTACCAGAAATCTTAATCTGGTCTCCGATTTGAGAAATTTTGGTAACTTTTTTATTAAATTGAAAGATCATATTTAAAAAAACGACGCTTTGACGCTGGACAGCCACTTTACCGACGATTCGGTGACAAAGCCAATAACTTTTTTTTAACCTTAGAAACTTACCAAAGTGACCCATTTAACCGAAATTTTACCAGAAATCTAAATCTGGTCTCCGTTTTGCGAAATTCCTGTAAATTTATTTTTAAATTGAAAGATCATATTTAAAAAACCGACGCTTTGAAGCTGGACAGCCAACTTATCGACGATTCGGTGACCAAGCCAATAACTTTTTTTTTTAACCTTAGAAACTTACCAAAGTGACCCATTTAACCTGAAATTTTACCAGAAATCTAAATCTGGTCTCCGTTTTGCGAATTTCCGGTAACTTTTTTTTAAATTGAAAGATCATCTTTAAAAAACCGACGCTTTGAAGCTGAGCCAACTTATCGACGATTCGGTGACCAAGCCAATAACTTTTTTTTTAACCTTAGAAACTTACCAAAGTGACCCATTTAACCCGAAATTTTAAATCTAAATTTTTTTTCTGGTAACTTGAAATCTGGTGACTCCATTTAACCTGAAATTTTACCAGAAATCTAAATCTGGTCTCCGTTTTGCGAAATTTTTGGTTTTTTAAATTGAAAGATCATATTTAAAAAAACCGACGCTTTGAAGCTGGACAGCCAACTTATCGACGATTCGGTGACCAAGCCAATAACTTTTTTTTAACCTTAGAAACTTACCAAAGTGACCCATTTAACTCGAAATTTTACCAGAAATCTAAATCTGGTCTCCGTTTTGAGAAATTCCGGTAACTTTTTTTTAAATTGAAAGATCATATTTAAAAAACCGACGCTTTGAAGCTGGACAGCCAACTTATCGACGATTCGGTGACCAAGCCAATAACTTTTTTTCACCTTAGAAACTTACCAAAGTGACCCATTTAACTCGAAATTTTACCAGAAATCTAAATCTGGTCTCCGTTTTGAGAAATTCCGTAAATTTTTTTTAAATTGAAAGATCATCTTTAAAAAAATGACGCTTTGACGCTGGACAGCCACTTTATCGACGATTCGGTGACCAAGCCAATAACTTTTTTTTAACCTTAGAAACTTACCAAAGTGACCCATTTAACCTGAAATTTTACCAGAAATCTAAATCTGGTCTCCGTTTTGAAAATTCCGGTAACTTTTTTTTAAATTGAAAGATCATCTTTAAAAAACCCGACGCTTTGAAGCTGGAGCCAACTTATCGACGATTCGGTGACCAAGCCAATAACTTTTTTAACCTTAGAAACTTACCAAAGTGACCCATTTAACTCGAAATTTTACCAGAAATCTAAATCTGGTCTCCGTTTTGAGAAATTCCGGTAAATTTTTTTTAAATTGAAAGATCATATTTAAAAAAACCGACGCTTTGACGCTGGACAGCCACTTTACCGACGATTCGGTGACCAAGCCAATCACTTTTTTTTAGCCTTAGAAACTTACCAAAGTGACCCATTTAACCTGAAATTTTACCAGAAATCTAAATCTGGTCTCCGTTTTGCGAATTTCCGGTAACTTTTTTTTAAATTGAAAGATCATCTTTAAAAAACCCGACGCTTTGAAGCTGGAGCCAACTTATCGACGATTCGGTGACCAAGCCAATAACTTTTTTTTTTAACCTTAGAAACTTACCAAAGTGACCCATTTAACCCGAAATTTTACCAGAAATCTAAATCTGGTCTCCGTTTTGCGAAATTCCGGTAAATTTTTTTTAAATTGAAAGATCATATTTAAAAAACCGACGCTTTGAAGCTGAGCCAACTTATCGACGATTCGGTGACCAAGCCAATAACTTTTTTTTTCACCATAGAAACTTACCAAAGTGACCCATTTAACTCGAAATTTTACCAGAAATCTTAATCTGGTCTCCGATTTGAGAAATTTTGGTAACTTTTTTTTAAATTGAAAGATCATATTTAAAAAAACCGACGCTTTGACGCTGGACAGCCACTTTACCGACGATTCGGTGACAAAGCCAATAACTTTTTTTAACCTTAGAAACTTACCAAAGTGACCCATTTAACCGAAATTTTACCAGAAATCTAAATCTGGTCTCCGTTTTGCGAAATTCCGGTAAATTTTTTTTTAAATTGAAAGATCATCTTTAAAAAACCGACGCTTTGAAGCTGGAGCCAACTTATCGACGATTCGGTGACCAAGCCAATAACTTTTTTTTCAACCTTAGAAACTTACCAAAGTGACCCATTTAACCCGAAATTTTACCAGAAATCTAAATCTGGTCTCCGTTTTGCGAAATTCCGGTAAATTTTTTTTAAATTGAAAGATCATATTTAAAAAACCGACGCTTTGACGCTGGACAGCCACTTTACCGACGATTCGGTGACCAAGCCAATAACTTTTTTAACCTTAGAAACTTACCAAAGTGACCCATTTAACCTGAAATTTTACCAGAAATCTAAATCTGGTCTCCGTTTTGCGAAATTTCCGGTAACTTTTTTTTAAATTGAAAGATCATCTTTAAAAAAACCGACGCTTTGAAGCTGAGCCAACTTATCGACGATTCGGTGACCAAGCCAATAACTTTTTTTTTTTAACCTTAGAAACTTACCAAAGTGACCCATTTAACCCGAAATTTTACCAGAAATCTAAATCTGGTCTCCGTTTTGCGAAATTCCGGTAAATTTATTTTTTTAAATTGAAAGATCATATTTAAAAAACCGACGCTTTGAAGCTGGACAGCCAACTTATCGACGATTCGGTGACCAAGCCAATAACTTTTTTAACCTTAGAAACTTACCAAAGTGACCCATTTAACTCGAAATTTTACCAGAAATCTTAATCTGGTCTCCGTTTTGAGAAATTCCGGTAACTTTTTTTTAAATTGAAAGATCATCTTTAAAAAAACCGACGCTTTGAAGCTGAGCCAACTTATCGACGATTCGGTGACCAAGCCAATACCTTTTTTTTTTTCACCTTAGAAACTTACCAAAGTGACCCATTTAACTCGAAATTTTACCAGAAATCTAAATCTGGTCTCCGTTTTGCGAAATTCCGGTAACTTTTTTTTTAAATTGAAAGATCATATTTAAAAAACCGACGCTTTGAAGCTGGAGCCAACTTATCGACGATTCGGTGACCAAGCCAATAACTTTTTTAACCTTAGAAACTTACCAAAGTGACCCATTTAACTCGAAATTTTACCAGAAATCTAAATCTGGTCTCCGTTTTGAAATTCCGGTAAATTTTTTTTTAAATTGAAAGATCATATTTAAAAAAACCGACGCTTTGACGCTGGACAGCCAACTTTACCGACGATTCGGTGACCAAGCCAATAACTTTTTTTTTAACCTTAGAAACTTACCAAAGTGACCCATTTAACCTGAAATTTTACCAGAAATCTAAATCTGGTCTCCGTTTTGCGAAATTCCGGTAAATTTTTTTTTAAATTGAAAGATCATCTTTAAAAAACCGACGCTTTGAAGCTGAGCCAACTTATCGACGATTCGGTGACCAAGCCAATATCTTTTTTTTTAACCTAGAAACTTACCAAAGTGACCCATTTAACTCGAAATTTTACCAGAAATCTTAATCTGGTCTCCGATTTGAGAAATTCCGGTAAATTTTTTTTTAAATTGAAAGATCATATTTAAAAAAACCGACGCTTTGACGCTGGACAGCCACTTTACCGACGATTCGGTGACCAAGCCAATAACTTTTTTAACCTTAGAAACTTACCAAAGTGACCCATTTAACCTGAAATTTTACCAGAAATCTAAATCTGGTCTCCGTTTTGCGAATTTCCGGTAACTTTTTTTTAAATTGAAAGATCATCTTTAAAAAACCCGACGCTTTGAAGCTGAGCCAACTTATCGACGATTCGGTGACCAAGCCAATAACTTTTTTTTTAACCTTAGAAACTTACCAAAGTGACCCATTTAACCCGAAATTTTACCAGAAATCTAAATCTGGTCTCCGTTTTGCGAAATTCCGGTAACTTTTTTTTTAAATTGAAAGATCATCTTTAAAAAACCGACGCTTTGAAGCTGGAGCCAACTTATCGACGATTCGGTGACCAAGCCAATAACTTTTTTTTTTTTTCACCATAGAAACTTACCAAAGTGACCCATTTAACTCCTGAAATTTTACCAGAAATCTTAATCTGGTCTCCGATTTGAGAAATTTTGGTAACTTTTTTATTAAATTGAAAGATCATATTTAAAAAAACCGACGCTTTGACGCTGGACAGCCACTTTACCGACGATTCGGTGACAAAGCCAATCACTTTTTTAGCCTTAGAAACTTACAAAAGTGACCCATTTAACCTGAAATTTTACCAGAAATCTAAATCTGGTCTCCGTTTTGCGAAATTCCTGGTAAATTTATTTTTAAATTGAAAGATCATATTTAAAAAACCGACGCTTTGAAGCTGGAGCCAACTTATCGACGATTCGGTGACCAAGCCAATAACTTTTTTTTTACCTTAGAAACTTACCAAAGTGACCCATTTAACTCGAAATTTTACCAGAAATCTTAATCTGGTCTCCGATTTGAGAAATTCCGGTAAATTTGTTTTTAAATTGAAAGATCATCTTTAAAAAACCGACGCTTTGACGCTGGACAGCCACTTTACCGACGATTCGGTGACCAAGCCAATCACTTTTTTTTTTTTACCTTAGAAACTTACCAAAGTGACCCATTTAACCTGAAATTTTACCAGAAATCTAAATCTGGTCTCCGTTTTGCGAAATTTCCGGTAACTTTTTTTTAAATTGAAAGATCATCTTTAAAAAACCCGACGCTTTGAAGCTGAGCCAACTTATCGACGATTCGGTGACCAAGCCAATAACTTTTTTAACCTTAGAAACTTACCAAAGTGACCCATTTAACCCGAAATTTTACCAGAAATCTAAATCTGGTCTCCGTTTTGAGAAATTCCTGTAAATTTATTTTTAAATTGAAAGATCATATTTAAAAAACCGACGCTTTGAACCTGGAGCCAAATTATCGACGATTCGGTGACCAAGCCAATAACTTTTTTTCACCATAGAAACTTACCAAAGTGACCCATTTAACTCGAAATTTTACCAGAAATCTTAATCTGGTCTCCGATTTGAGAAATTCCGGTAACTTTTTTTTAAATTGAAAGATCATATTTAAAAAACCGACGCTTTGACGCTGGACAGCCACTTTACCGACGATTCGGTGACCAAGCCAATAACTTTTTTTTAACCTTAGAAACTTACCAAAGTGACCCATTTAACCGAAATTTTACCAGAAATCTAAATCTGGTCTCCGTTTTGCGAAATTCCGGTAACTTTTTTTTAAATTGAAAGATCATCTTTAAAAAACCGACGCTTTGAAGCTGAGCCAACTTATCGACGATTCGGTGACCAAGCCAATAACTTTTTTTTTTAACCTTAGAAACTTACCAAAGTGACCCATTTAACCCGAAATTTTACCAGAAATCTAAATCTGGTCTCCGTTTTGAGAAATTCCGGTAAATTTTTTTTAAATTGAAAGATCATATTTAAAAAAACCGACGCTTTGAAGCTGGAGCCAACTTATCGACGATTCGGTGACCAAGCCAATAACTTTTTTTTTCATCCCAGAAACTTACCAAAGTGACCCATTTAGCTCGAAAATTTTACCAGAAATCTTAATCTGGTCTCTGATTTGTGAAATTCCGGTAACTTTTTTTTAAATTGAAAGATCATATTTAAAAAACCGACGCTTTGACGCTGGACAGCCACTTTACCGACGATTCGGTGACCAAGCCAATCACTTTTTTTTTTTTTAACCTTAGAAACTTACCAAAGTGACCCATTTAACCCTAAATTTTACCAGAAATCTAAATCTGGTCTCCGTTTTGCGAATTTCCGGTAACTTTTTTTTAAATTGAAAGATCATCTTTAAAAAACCTTGACGCTTTGAAGCTGGAGCCAACTTATCGACGATTCGGTGACCAAGCCAATAACTTTTTTAACCTTAGAAACTTACCAAAGTGACCCATTTAACCCGAAATTTTACCAGAAATCTAAATCTGGTCTCCGTTTTGCGAAATTCCGGTAAATTTTTTTTAAATTGAAAGATCATCTTTAAAAAACCGACGCTTTGAAGCTGAGCCAACTTATCGACGATTCGGTGACCAAGCCAATAACTTTTTTTTTCACCATAGAAACTTACCAAAGTGACCCATTTAACTCGAAATTTTACCAGAAATCTTAATCTGGTCTCCGATTTGAGAAATTTTGGTAACTTTTTTTTAAATTGAAAGATCATATTTAAAAAACCGACGCTTTGACGCTGGACAGCCACTTTACCGACGATTCGGTGACCAAGCCAATAACTTTTTTTTTTTAACCTTAGAAACTTACCAAAGTGACCCATTTAACCTGAAATTTTACCAGAAATCTAAATCTGGTCTCCGTTTTGCGAAATTCCGGTAACTTTTTTTTAAATTGAAAGATCATCTTTAAAAAACCGACGCTTTGAAGCTGGACAGCCAACTTATCGACGATTCGGTGACCAAGCCAATAACTTTTTTTTTTAACCTTAGAAACTTACCAAAGTGACCCATTTAACCCGAAATTTTACCAAAAATCTAAATCTGGTCTCCGTTTTGCGAAATTCCGGTAACTTTTTTTTAAATTGAAAGATCATATTTAAAAAAACCGACGCTTTGAAGCTGGACAGCCAACTTATCGACGATTCGGTGACCAAGCCAATAACTTTTTTTTTTACCTTAGAAACTTACCAAAGTGACCCATTTAACTCGAAATTTTACCAGAAATCTAAATCTGGTCTCCGTTTTGCGAAATTTCCGGTAACTTTTTTTTTTAAATTGAAAGATCATATTTAAAAAACCGACGCTTTGACGCTGGACAGCCAACTTATCGACGATTCGGTGACCAAGCCAATAACTTTTTTTTTTTTTAACCTTAGAAACTTACCAAAGTGACCCATTTAACCCGAAATTTTACCAGAAATCTAAATCTGGTCTCCGTTTTGCGAAATTCCGGTAAATTTTTTTTAAATTGAAAGATCATCTTTAAAAAACCGACGCATTGAAGCTGAGCCAACTTATCGACGATTCGGTGACCAAGCCAATAACTTTTTTTTTTTTCACCATAGAAACTTACCAAAGTGACCCATTTAACTCGAAATTTTACCAGAAATCTTAATCTGGTCTCCGATTTGAGAAATTTTGGTAACTTTTTTTTAAATTGAAAGATCATATTTAAAAAAACCGACGCTTTGACGCTGGACAGCCACTTTACCGACGATTCGGTGACCAAGCCAATCACTTTTTTTAACCTTAGAAACTTACCAAAGTGACCCATTTAACCTGAAATTTTACCAGAAATCTAAATCTGGTCTCCGTTTTGCGAAATTCCGGTAAATTTATTTTTAAATTGAAAGATCATATTTAAAAAACCGACGCTTTGAAGCTGGACAGCCAAATTATCGACGATTCGGTGAACAAGCCAATAACTTTTTTTTAACCTTAGAAACTTACCAAAGTGACCCATTTAACCCGAAATTTTACCAGAAATCTAAATCTGGTCTCCGTTTTGCGAAATTCCGGTAAATTTATTTTTAAATTGAAAGATCATATTTAAAAAACCGACGCTTTGAAGCTGGACAGCCAACTTATCGACGATTCGGTGACCAAGCCAATAACTTTTTTAACCTTAGAAACTTACCAAAGTGACCCATTTAACCTGAAATTTTACCAGAAATCTAAATCTGGTCTCCGTTTTGAGAAATTCCGGTAACTTTTTTTTTAAATTGAAAGATCATCTTTAAAAAACCGACGCTTTGACGCTGGACAGCCACTTATCGACGATTCGGTGACCAAGCCAATAACTTTTTTTTTTTTTAGCCTTAGAAACTTACCAAAGTGACCCATTTAACCTGAAATTTTACCAGAAATCTAAATCTGGTCTCCGTTTTGCGAAATTCCGGTAACTTTTTTTTAAATTGAAAGATCATCTTTAAAAAACCGACGCTTTGAAGCTGAGCCAACTTATCGACGATTCGGTGACCAAGCCAATAACTTTTTTTCAACCTTAGAAACTTACCAAAGTGACCCATTTAACCCGAAATTTTACCAGAAATCTAAATCTGGTCTCCGTTTTGAGAAATTCCGGTAAATTTATTTTTAAATTGAAAGATCATATTTAAAAAACCGACGCTTTGAAGCTGGACAGCCAACTTATCGACGATTCGGTGACCAAGCCAATAACTTTTTTTTTTTTCACCTTAGAAACTTACCAAAGTGACCCATTTAACTCGAAATTTTACCAGAAATCTTAATCTGGTCTCCGATTTGAGAAATTCCTTGTAACTTTTTTTTAAATTGAAAGATCATATTTAAAAAACCGACGCTTTGACGCTGGACAGCCACTTTACCGACGATTCGGTGACCAAGCCAATAACTTTTTTTTTAACCTTAGAAACTTACCAAAGTGACCCATTTAACCCGAAATTTTACCAGAAATCTAAATCTGGTCTCCGTTTTGCGAAATTCCTGTAAATTTTTTTTAAATTGAAAGATCATCTTTAAAAAAACCGACGCTTTGAAGCTGGAGCCAACTTATCGACGATTCGGTGACCAAGCCAATAACTTTTTTTTTTAACCTTAGAAACTTACCAAAGTGACCCATTTAACCCGAAATTTTACCAGAAATCTAAATCTGGTCTCCGTTTTGCGAAATTCCGGTAACTTTTTTTTAAATTGAAAGATCATCTTTAAAAAAACCGACGCTTTGAAGCTGGACAGCCACTTTATCGACGATTCGGTGACCAAGCCAATAACTTTTTTTTTTAACCTTAGAAACTTACCAAAGTGACCCATTTAACCCGAAATTTTACCAGAAATCTAAATCTGGTCTCCGTTTTGCGAAATTCCGGTAAATTTTTTTTAAATTGAAAGATCATCTTTAAAAAACCGACGCTTTGAAGCTGGAGCCAACTTATCGACGATTCGGTGACCAAGCCAATAACTTTTTTTTTCACCTTAGAAACTTACCAAAGTGACCCATTTAACCCGAAATTTTACCAGAAATCTAAATCTGGTCTCCGGTTTGAGAAATTCCGGTAAATTTTTTTTTAAATTGAAAGATCATATTTAAAAAACCGACGCTTTGACGCTGGACAGCCACTTTATCGACGATTCGGTGACCAAGCCAATAACTTTTTTAACCTTAGAAACTTACCAAAGTGACCCATTTAACCTGAAATTTTACCAGAAATCTAAATCTGGTCTCCGTTTTGCGAAATTCCGGTAACTTTTTTTTAAATTGAAAGATCATCTTTAAAAAACCGACGCTTTGAAGCTGAGCCAACTTATCGACGATTCGGTGACCAAGCCAATAACTTTTTTTTAACCTTAGAAACTTACCAAAGTGACCCATTTAACCCGAAATTTTACCAGAAATCTAAATCTGGTCTCCGTTTTTCGAAATTCCGGTAAATTTTTTTTAAATTGAAAGATCATATTTAAAAAACCGACGCTTTGAAGCTGAGCCAACTTATCGACGATTCGGTGACCAAGCCAATAACTTTTTTTTTTTCACCCTAGAAACTTACCAAAGTGACCCATTTAACTCGAAATTTTACCAGAAATCTTAATCTGGTCTCCGATTTGCGAAATTCCGGTAACTTTTTTTTAAATTGAAAGATCATATTTAAAAAAACCGACGCTTTGACGCTGGACAGCCACTTTACCGACGATTCGGTGACCAAGCCAATCACTTTTTTTTTTTAACCTTAGAAACTTACCAAAGTGACCCATTTAACCCGAAATTTTACCAGAAATCTAAATCTGGTCTCCGTTTTGCGAATTTCCGGTAACTTTTTTTTAAATTGAAAGATCATCTTTAAAAAACCCGACGCTTTGAAGCTGAGTAACTTATCGACGATTCGGTGACCAAGCCAATAACTTTTTTTTTAACCTTAGAAACTTACCAAAGTGACCCATTTAACCCGAAATTTTACCAGAAATCTAAATCTGGTCTCCGTTTTGAGAAATTCCTGTAAATTTTTTTTAAATTGAAAGATCATATTTAAAAAACCGACGCTTTGAAGCTGAGCCAACTTATCGACGATTCGGTGACCAAGCCAATAACTTTTTTTTTCACCCTAGAAACTTACCAAAGTGACCCATTTAACTCGAAATTTTACCAGAAATCTTAATCTGGTCTCCGATTTGAGAAATTCCGGTAACTTTTTTTTAAATTGAAAGATCATATTTAAAAAAACCGACGCTTTGACGCTGGACAGCCACTTTACCGACGATTCGGTGACCAAGCCAATCACTTTTTTTTTTAGCCTTAGAAACTTACCAAAGTGACCCATTTAACCTGAAATTTTACCAGAAATCTAAATCTGGTCTCCGTTTTGCGAATTTCCGGTAACTTCTTTTTTAAATTGAAAGATCATCTTTAAAAAACCCGACGCTTTGAAGCGGAGCCAACTTATCGACGATTCGGTGACCAAGCCAATAACTTTTTTTTTTACCTTAGAAACTTACCAAAGTGACCCATTTAACCCGAAATTTTACCAGAAATCTAAATCTGGTCTCCGTTTTGCGAAATTCCGGTAACTTTTTTTTTAAATTGAAACATCATCTTTAATAAAACCGACGCATTGAAGCTGAGCCAACTTATCGACGATTCGGTGACCAAGCCAATAACTTTTTTTTTTCACCATAGAAACTTACCAAAGTGACCCATTTAACTCGAAATTTTACCAGAAATCTTAATCTGGTCTCCGATTTGAGAAATTTTGGTAACTTTTTTATTAAATTGAAAGATCATATTTAAAAAACCGACGCTTTGACGCTGGACAGCCACTTTACCGACGATTCGGTGACAAAGCCAATAACTTTTTTTTTTAACCTTAGAAACTTACCAAAGTGACCTATTTAACACGACATTTTACCAGAAATCTAAATCTGGTCTCCGTTTTGCGAAATTCCTGTAAATTTATTTTTAAATTGAAAGATCATATTTAAAAAAACCGACGCTTTGAAGCTGGACAGCCAACTTATCGACGTTTCGGTGACCAAGCCAATAACTTTTTTTTTTAACCTTAGAAACTTACCAAAGTGACCCATTTAACCCGAAATTTTACCAGAAATCTAAATCTGGTCTCCGTTTTGCGAAATTCCGGTAACTTTTTTTTTAAATTGAAACATCATCTTTAAGAAAACCGACGCATTGAAGCTGAGCCAACTTATCGACGATTCGGTGACCAAGCCAATAACTTTTTTTTTTCACCATAGAAACTTACCAAAGTGACCCATTTAACTCGAAATTTTACCAGAAATCTTAATCTGGTCTCCGTTTTGCGAAATTCCGGTAAATTTATTTTTAAATTGAAAGATCATCTTTAAGAAAACCGACGCTTTGACGCTGGACAGCCACTTTACCGACGATTCGGTGACCAAGCCAATCACTTTTTTAGCCTTAGAAAACTTACCAAAGTGACCCATTTAACCTGAAATTTTACCAGAAATCTAAATCTGGTCTACGTTTTGCGAATTTCCGGTAACTTTTTTTTAAATTGAAAGATCATCTTTAAAAAACCCGACGCTTTGAAGCTGAGCCAACTTATCGACGATTCGGTGACCAAGCCAATAACTTTTTTTTTTTTACCTTAGAAACTTACCAAAGTGACCCATTTAACCCGAAATTTTACCAGAAATCTAAATCTGGTCTCCGTTTTGCGAAATTCCGGTAAATTTATTTTTAAATTGAAAGATCATATTTAAAAAAACCGACGCTTTGAAGCTGAGCCAACTTATAGACGAGTCGGGGACCAAGCCAATAACATTTTTTTCACCCTAGAAACTTACCAAAGTGACCCATTTAACTCGAAATTTTACCAGAAATCTTAATCTGGTCTCCGATTTGAGAAATTCCGGTAACTTTTTTTTTAAATTGAAAGATCATCTTTAAAAAAACCGACGCTTTGACGCTGGACAGCCACTTTACCGACGATTCGGTGACCAAGCCAATAACTTTTTTTTAACCTTAGAAACTTACCAAAGTGACCCATTTAACCTGAAATTTTACCAGAAATCTAAATCTGGTCTCCGTTTTGCGAAATTCCGGTAACTTTTTTTTAAATTGAAAGATCATCTTTAAAAAACCGACGCTTTGAAGCTGAGCCAACTTATCGACGATTCGGTGACCAAGCCAATAACTTTTTTTTTAACCTTAGAAACTTACCAAAGTGACCCATTTAACTCGAAATTTTACCAGAAATCTAAATCTGGTCTCCGTTTTGAGAAATTCCGGTAAATTTTTTTTAAATTGAAAGATCATATTTAAAAAAACCAACGCTTTGACGCTGGACAGCCACTTTACGACGATTCGGTGACCAAGCCAATAACTTTTTTTAACCTTAGAAACTTACCAAAGTGACCCATTTAACCTGAAATTTTACCAGAAATCTAAATCTGGTCTTTCGTTTTGCGAATTTCCGGTAACTTTTTTTTAAATTGAAAGATCATCTTTAAAAAACCCGACGCTTTGAAGCTGGAGCCAACTTATCGACGATTCGGTGACCAAGCCAATAACTTTTTTTTTTTTAGAAACTTACCAAAGTGACCCATTTAACCCGAAATTTTACCAGAAATCTAAATCTGGTCTCCGTTTTGCGAAATTCCGGTAAATTTATTTTTAAATTGAAAGATCATATTTAAAAAACCGACGCTTTGAAGCTGGAGCCAACTTATCGACGATTCGGTGACCAAGCCAATAACTTTTTTTTTTTAGAAACTTACCAAAGTGACCCATTTAACTCGAAATTTTACCAGAAATCTTAATCTGGTCTCCGATTTGAGAAATTTTGGTAACTTTTTTTTAAATTGAAAGATCATATTTAAAAAACCGAAGCTTTGACGCTGGACAGCCACTTTACCGACGATTCGGTGACCAAGCCAATCACTTTTTTTTAACCTTAGAAACTTACCAAAGTGACCCATTTAACCCGAAATTTTACCAGAAATCTAAATCTGGTCTCCGTTTTGCGAATTTCCGGTAACTTTTTTTTAAATTGAAAGATCATCTTTAAAAAACCCGACGCTTTGAAGCTGAGCCAACTTATCGACGATTCGGTGACCAAGCCAATAACTTTTTTTTTTTTTTCACCTTAGAAACTTACCAAAGTGACCCATTTAACCCGAAATTTTACCAGAAATCTAAATCTGGTCTCCGTTTTGAGAAATTCCGGTAAATTTTTTTTAAATTGAAAGATCATATTTAAAAAAAAGCGACGCTTTTAAGCTGAGCCAACTTATCGACGATTCGGTGACCAAGCCAATAACTTTTTTTTTTACCTTAGAAACTTACCAAAGTGACCCATTTAACTCGAAATTTTACCAGAAATCTTAATCTGGTCTCCGATTTGAGAAATTCCTGTAACTTTTTTTTAAATTGAAAGATCATATTTAAAAAAACCGACGCTTTGACGCTGGACAGCCACTTTACCGACGATTCGGTGACCAAGCCAATCACTTTTTTTTTAGCCTTAGAAACTTACCAAAGTGACCCATTTAACCTGAAATTTTACCAGAAATCTAAATCTGGTCTCCGTTTTGCGAATTTCCGGTAACTTTTTTTTAAATTTAAAGATCATCTTTAAAAAACCCGACGCTTTGAAGCTGGAGCCAACTTATCGACGATTCGGTGACCAAGCCAATAACTTTTTTTTAACCTTAGAAACTTACCAAAGTGACCTATTTAACCCGAAATTTTACCAGAAATCTAAATCTGGTCTCCGTTTTGCGAAATTCCGGTAACTTTTTTTTAAATTGAAAGATCATCTTTAATAAAACCGACGCTTTGAAGCTGAGCCAACTTATCGACGATTCGGTGACCTAGCCAATAACTTTTTTTTTTCACCATAGAAACTTACCAAAGTGACCCATTTAACTCGAAATTTTACCAGAAATCTTAATCTGGTCTCCGATTTGAGAAATTTTGGTAACTTTTTTTTAAATTGAAAGATCATATTTAAAAAACCGACGCTTTGACGCTGGACAGCCACTTTACCGACGATTCGGTGACAAAGCCAATAACTTTTTTTTAACCTTAGAAACTTACCAAAGTGACCTATTTAACCGAAATTTTACCAGAAATCTAAATCTGGTCTCCGTTTTGCGAAATTCCTGTAAATTTATTTTTAAATTGAAAGATCATATATAAAAAAACCGACGCTTTGAACAGCCAACTTATCGACGTTTCGGTGACCAAGCCAATAACTTTTTTAACCTTAGAAACTTACCAAAGTGACCCATTTAACCCGAAATTTTACCAGAAATCTAAATCTGGTCTCCGTTTTGCGAAATTCCGGTAAATTTTTTTTAAATTGAAAGATCATATTTAAAAAATACCGACGCTTTGAAGCTGGACAGCCAACTTATCGACGTTTCGGTGACCAAGCCAATAACTTTTTTTTAACCTTAGAAACTTACCAAAGTGACCCATTTAACCCGAAATTTTACCAGAAATCTAAATCTGGTCTCCGTTTTGCGAAATTCCGGTAAATTTATTTTTAAATTGAAAGATCATCTTTAAAAAACCGACGCTTTGACGCTGGACAGCCACTTTACCGAGGATTCGGTGACCAAGCCAATCACTTTTTTTTAGCCTTAGAAACTTACCAAAGTGACCCATTTAACCTTAAATTTTACCAGAAATCTAAATCTGGTCTACGTTTTGCGAATTTCCGGTAACTTTTTTTTAAAATTGAAAGATCATCTTTAAAAAACCCGACGCTTTGAAGCTGAGCCAACTTATCGACGATTCGGTGACCAACCCAATAACTTTTTTTTTTAACCTTAGAAACTTACCAAAGTGACCCATTTTACCCGAAATTTTACCAGAAATCTAAATCTGGTCTCCGTTTTGCGAAATTCCGGTAAATTTATTTTTAAATTGAAAGATCATATTTAAAAAACCGGACGCTTTGAAGCTGAGCCAACTTATCGACGATTCGGAGACCAAGCCAATAACATTTTTTTCACCCTAGAAACTTACCAAAGTGACCCATTTAACTCGAAATTTTACCAGAAATCTTAATCTGGTCTCCGATTTGAGAAATTCCGGTAACTTTGTTTTTAAATTGAAAGATCATCTTTAAGAAAACCGACGCTTTGACGCTGGACAGCCACTTTACCGAGGATTCGGTGACCAAGCCAATCACGTTTTTTTAGCCTTAGAAACTTACCAAAGTGACCCATTTAACCTGAAATTTTACCAGAAATCTAAATCTGGTCTACGTTTTGCGAATTTCCGGTAACTTTTTTAAAATTGAAAGATCATCTTTAAAAAACCCGACGCTTTGAAGCTGAGCCAACTTATCGACAATTCGGTGACCAAGCCAATAACTTTTTTTAACCTTAGAAACTTACCAAACTGACCCATTTAACCCGAAATTTTACCAGAAATCTAAATCTGGTCTCCGTTTTGAGAAATTCCTGTAAATTTATTTTTAAATTGAAAGATCATATTTAAAAAAAACCGACGCTTTGAACCTGGACAGCCAAATTATCGACGATTCGGTGAACAAGCCAATAACTTTTTTTTAACCTTAGAAACTTTCCAAAGTGACCCATTTAACTCGAAATTTTACCAGAAATCTTAATCTGGTTTTCGATTTGCGAAATTTCGGTAACTTTTTTATTAAATTGAAAGATCATATTTAAAAAAACCGACGCTTTGACGCTGGACAGCCACTTTACCGACGATTCGGTGACCAAGCCAATAACTTTTTTTAACCTTAGAAACTTACCAAAGTGACCCATTTAACCTTAAATTTTACCAGAAATCTAAATCTGGTCTCCGTTTTGCGAAATTCCGGTAATTTTTTTTAAATTGAAATATCATATTTAAAAAACCGACGCTTTGAAGCTGAGCCAACTTATCGACGATTCGGTGACCAAGCCAATAACTTTTTTTTTTCACCATAGAAACTTACCAAAGTGACCCATTTAACTCGAAATTTTACCAGAAATCTAAATCTGGTCTCCGTTTTGAGAAATTTTGGTAACTTTTTTTTAAATTGAAAGATCATATTTAAAAAAACCGACGCTTTGACGCTGGACAGCAACTTTATCGACGATTCGGTGACAAGCCAATAACTTTTTTTTTTTTTCAACCTTAGAAACTTACCAAAGTGACCCATTTAACCCGAAATTTTACCAGAAATCTAAATCTGGTCTCCGTTTTGCGAAATTCCTGTAAATTTATTTTTAAATTGAAAGATCATATTTAAAAAAACCGACGCTTTGACGCTGGACAGCCACTTTACCGACGATTCGGTGACCAAGCCAATCACTTTTTTAGCCTTAGAAACTTACCAAAGTGACCCATTTAACCTGAAATTTTACCAGAAATCTAAATCTGGTCTCCGTTTTGCGAATTTCCGGTAACTTCTTTTTAAATTGAAAAATCATCTTTAAAAAACCCGACGCTTTGAAGCGGAGCCAACTTATCGACGATTCGGTGACCAAGCCAATAACTATTTTAGCCTTAGAAACTTACCAAAGTGACCCATTTAACCCGAAATTTTACCAGAAATCTAAATCTGGTCTCCGTTTTGCGAAATTCCTGTAACTTTTTTTTAAATTGAAAGATCATCTTTAATAAAACCGACGCATTGAAGCTGAGCCAACTTATCGACGATTCGGTGACCAAGACAATAACTTTTTTTTTTTTCACCATAGAAACTTACCAAAGTGACCCATTTAACTCGAAATTTTACCAGAAATCTTAATCTGGTCTCCGATTTGAGAAATTTTGGTAACTTTTTTATTAAATTGAAAGATCATATTTAAAAAACCGACGCTTTGACGCTGGACAGCCACTTTACCGACGATTCGGTGACAAAGCCAATAACTTT
>BMAU01009717.1:0-63766 GCA_019973935.1 Trichonephila clavipes | reverse complement strand
ATCATAGCCTGTGTTGCTCTATATCCCTTTCAACCATTCAATCAATCAATTGTATTCATCTGAAACACAGGTGAGTTCTTTTTATTATTTTTTGAGTGCTCTTGAAAGATCTTGATGCACAGTGTAAACTATTTCCTTGAAAAAATTATGCATATTTTTTTTACAATTGGCTTTGATTCTGAAAAAGAAAGTGAGGTGTATTTACGAAAAATGCATAGCTTCAAAAAAAGTCAAACTTTTGTTTGTTTTCTTAAATTGTTATTTTGCTATAAAAAATAATTTATAATTTTAATTTAGCAGGAATTTTGTATATATCAATAGAATTCTACTAAACTTCCAGAAAAAAAAAACTTGGAAGAGGTATGATCTTAATTTAATGTCTTTTATTTCACTCCAAATTTTAAAGGTTTCTTATAAAATACATTTTATTTTCTGTGTTAAAAATATTTAGTAATACTTTTTAAAGTTTTAATTTTACCATATTAGATACATATATCATCGGTGAAAGTTTTTTGCAGTAATTCTTAACAGTACACATTGTTTTGAAGCTCTTCTTAAAATGCATTTTATATTTGAAAGAATAGTACTATAATTGTAAAAATAGTAAAACTCTTACAAATGTTTAGTGTTTTATGGAAAGTTGGTATTTTGGAAGAATGTTCTAATGTATTCTTTTATTTTTCCATTTATATATATATAAAGGGAGAGAGGGAGTTCTGATAAGCATTTAATGCATATTCCAAATAAGAAATGTAAATTTTTAAAAACCTAGATGTAGGTTATGCTTAAGCCAACCTTCATCCATAATTAGATTACGATTGAAAATCAGTAACAACTTTCCCAGTATTATTTAAAATGACTGAAACATTGAAAAAGATAACAAATATATTATACTGGTTGATGATAACATGAAATTGAATATATGCTTATATATATACTTTATCCATTTTTGAGTTAATAATTTAGAGAAGTTTATTTTTCTAAAAGTGTGTCAAGTGTAACATTGACATGACTTGCTACATCATTGTTTAAATTATATTTTAGATTAGTCATAAAAATCTATACTATATATATATATATATATATATATATGTGTGTTACATTTACTGAAACTTTTCTTGCTATGATATCATTTATATTTTTTCCCATACTCATACAAAAAATGATAATAAAGATTTATTTTAAAAATATTTAAATTTATAAGGTAGTTTCATAATTATTTTATGGTATGTATTAGAATTATCAATTTTAATGATTAATCTATTAATAATGTATTTGTATTATGATATATAAATAAAAACTGGAGTAGAATGTATAAAGTAAAAAAAATATATAAAATAATCCAGTTTTAAATGAGTCTGTGTAGTTCTGGATGATGGTTTGCCTCTTGAAGCAATTTTTGACAATCTTTATGATTGATTTTTTTAAAATTCCCTGTTGTATTATGTTATGTCTTAACTTTGCTACTGATATTTTATTCTTCATTAGTGTTTAAGGAAAACATTAAATAATTTTATTATCACTACTTTTTTATCTTGCCAAAAATTATTCATTTGTTCTCTATTTATAATTTCAAATGAGTCATTGAAAAAGTACTCTTTTAACAGTTTAATTTAATATTTTTGTGGCATTGTGTGTTTTCTATTCTCTCCATTGTAGTTTGATGAAGCTGAACCAAAATTTATCTTTTTCTTAGTATAGTTTTGGACTTCAGTTAGAGTATTGTCTTATTAAGTTTATCACTGTCTGGTGTATGTTATTGATGACAGGATTTTATGAAACGCTTAGCAGTGGATTTTCAGTGATGGATTCTTAAGCAATAAATGATTTAGGTCTCTTTCTGATTAATTGTTGTAAAATTGCCATTTCTTTACTTAAAATCGAACAACATTTTGTTTTATTTATTAACATATCACTATTCTTGTTCATATATTCTATTTGTGTCATTACTTTTATGTTATAATTTATATAAATATTTAATTTCATTCATTCATTTCCATTAATCTTTTCACCATATTCATTTTCTATTTTAGTGTAAAATTTATATTTCTACTGAAACATGTTTTTTTAGAGTTAAAACTGCTGAAATTTATTTAAAAGATTAAGTATTGAACTTTTTTTTTAACATAAAACATTCTTTTTGTAGGCATGTTATCTTCTATGCATGTTGTAAGCATGATCTATGTTTAATTTATTATAATGCTTGCTAGATAGATTTTGGGGGTTGCGGTAGCCCAGTGGTATAGGTATCGGATCATGGCAGGCATGTCATGAGTTTGAGCCCAGTACCACTAAACACCCACCGTGTAGGGCAGCGATGCACATTAAATCTGTCAAGAGCTGAAACATCCTCTCGTTGATGTGGTGTGGTTGTTAGGAGGGGGCTGCCAGCTCAGGTGTCGTCCACGTCACTTGACCATGGTTCAAAATTACACGGTAAGTCGACAAAAGCCCTCATGTAGCTGAACAGTGCGACATTAATATTCACTCACTCACTCAGGCTAGATAGATTTTGGACCTTTATTTTTAAGAATTTAACCCTATGCAAAGAACTGGTGTTTGATTAGTTCCTTAAAAGAAGTAAATTGAATTTTCTCTCGTTGAAATATGTACATATAAACATCTATAGTTTTGAAAGTAGCACAAAAGTCTTTTCAGAAATTTCAACCCAGTTTCTCAGAAATGTAAGGATGAATTAATTTTTTTGAAATTAAGTTTTTGCAATAGTTTGTATAAATTGCTGATGTTTGACCCGGTGAAGTTTCTCAGAAATGTAAGGATGAATCAATTGACATTTTTGAAAATAAGTTTTTGCAATAGTTTGTATAAATTCAGTACTTTGAGTTTGTATTAAGATGAGTCAGCTTCATATTAAGGCAACAAATATTTATTTGTGGATATGAAATAATTCAATAAAGATAAAATTAAATCTTTTGCCATTGATAAAAATTTTTAGTTATAGATTTGTAAAAAAGCAAAACTAATATTATCAATATTTTTTTTACGTGTAATTTCTTTTTTGTTCTGTACTTTAAATATTAAAGTATTTTTAACAATCTGAATTGGGTAAAATGCATAAAATATTTCCAGACATGAAACATTTGAGTCCAAGAAAGACATTGGTAGGTATCAGCCTTCAAAAATTATTTGTTGTTAAAAATAGATATTTACTATAATAAAAATTAAATTTTTATTCTCAGTGACTTGAAAAAATTAAATATTATAATTAAAAAAAAACAGTGATTTTTACTTTCTGTTGCCAGGGCTAATGTAACACTTAAAGATCCACCATAAATCTAATAATTTAGTTGTTTAAATCATCCTAACTTTAAATGGCTATTTGTTACAAATTTATGTGTGCATGTTCATATATATAATTACCTAGAGATCCTCCAGCAATAGTGTTAATGCGATTTTAAGAGTTTTACCTATGGAGTCTTTATGTTTGCATAATATTTAAGGTAGGAGATTCATGTTTCAGCAAAGTTGCTGTCCTTTTCACTTCATCGAAGTTAAACATCATACAGGATGACTGCTTATAACTCTTGTGTTGCTTCTAGTATGACATTAAAAATTCTACCACCATCATGAATATATTTGGAGTAACATACACACTCTCAAATTATATTAAAAAAATTCTGTAGCAATTCTTATTTTATAAAATAAATTTTATTAATATAACAAATTAAATTTTCCTTCAGTAAATATGTCTGATGTGTGTGTGTGTGTGTTGGAAACAAGTGAATTCGTAAACAACTGATCTGTTTTCAATTTATCATCAGAAATTGGTGGATATTGAATAAGTGCTCTTTTATTTCATATTCAAACAAATTTAGGTTTATTTCTGAATACTCATTTATAATGAATAATCTATGTATTTCACATTCAAAGATTATTTCCTTTTCTCCATTTAACTGATCAAGGAAGTTACATTGCATTTCAATCATATATAGCTCAAATGTCATAAAATTATAAACATTTTCACATTTAAAAAAAGTTGCATTGCATTCTTTAAACTTAGTCCATAAAACGAGGAAAATGTCATGTTTGAGGAAAAATAAAGATATGTGTATAATTTTGAGACTTTTAAAGCATTATCCTCTTCTGTAGTAATAAATTGAAAAAAAAAAATTTAAAAAATGACTTTTTCATTTAATGTCACTTATCTAAAGCAATATTTTTAACTGATATCCATAGAGTAACTTACCCAAAAGTCTTTGCAAAGATTCTAAGCCTTCGTATTTGATCAGTTCATTTAGTGCTAAGCATAACCCAGTGTTGATGGTCTTGAGAATGTGTCTTCATTATTAAGTCATGGCTTTGAGTTCTGATGATTCTGAAGATATATTTTGTAGCAGAGTTATGTGTTTGTTAAACTTATACGCTTAATGTGGTGTAGATTTTGAAAGATCGGGAAAGAAATCAGATATCATCCTCGTCACTTGATCTTGGTTCAAAATTCCTACCCCCCTATCAACACTAGCCTTTTTGTTGCTTTGCAATGCTGTTACTAAGCAATCAACAAACAGTTTTATTTCATAAAATTTAACAATGTATTACACCTTATTAATTAAAACCCAACTTTTTAACTTGTGTTATTTAATAAATTATAATTTAGAGAGAATATTTTCATTCATTTTAATAAGCCATCAATACTACTTTTATCTAAGATTTGAGTTTTAATAAATACTCATTGGATAAAATAATCTTTGGCAGGGGTAGCCTGGATTGAAAGTCTGTGTGTGGTATTTGGTAGCTGGAAGTGTCATTTAAATATTCATCTTTGTCATTATCAATATGTCAAATTGTAAGGCAGAATAACTGTCTTTCTGATTTCAAGTTACATGTTCATTGAAAGCCACATTATTTAAAATCAATACCTGGCATCCTTTTTTTCCATCTGCTTTCACTTTTGTGTAACATAACACAGACCTTGTACTCATTGAAATCTATATACATAAAAGGAGAAAAGGGATCACACTCACTCATTCATCACGATATTTGAGGAACTACTAGACCTGCATTGATATTCAGCTGGCATATCCCTTTCATGGAGTAGAAAGCTACTAAGAATGGGTTTTGCGAAAATCAACCCCCACCCCCAAGGAGGGTTGTGAGGGGTTAAGAACTCGATTAATTATACGCAAATAAATCTATTCCCTTTTTTTGAACTGTTAGACCTTCATACTTGAAATTTTGCAGACAGTTTTAATTCCTAAGGAGGGGTGTTTTGAGGGTTTAAGAGATGTAGAGATGTTTTTGACCTTTAATACCTATAGACATGAAATTTGACTGCCATGTTCCTTTCATGGACTAGAGTTTCTCTAAGAAGGGGCTTTGGGAAAATCAACCCCTAAAAGTGTTTGTGGGGGGGATTGAGAGTGGTTAAGGGACTTTATAGATAAAAATTCCTGTTTTTGAACAGTTAGACGCACATGTTTAAAATTTGGCAATCATGTTTCATTTGTTGAATAGTCATCTGCTAAGAACTGATTTTACAGAAATCAACTCTTGGGGGGGGAGGCGAGAGGTGAATTACTGGGACGTATTGTTAAAAATCTATTTTTTCAACTACTAAACCTGCATTAACGAAATTATTATCGCGTGTTTTGTTTGTGTGAATGCTAAGAATGGGTTGCATGGAAATACACTCTAAAAGTGGGTTTTATGGCTTATTCATAAAAAAAATTCCGTTTTTGAATTATTAGATTCAGACTTCAAATTTGACAAGCATGTTTATATTGTTAAGTAGAGATTCACTAAGAGTAGTTTTTGTGAAATTCTAATTGGTGTTGTGAATAACTGGAGTGTAAAAGGTATTTCTACTTAAGTTTTAGATATAATTCAGAAATGCTGTTTTTTTTAAAAAAAAATCAAGTATAATTTAACTATACACAATTATATATATATGTATATATATATATATACAAAGGGTATATATTCATTCAACATTAAGAAATACCCAGTGAAGTGGGTGGGTAAATCCTAGTGCAATATTATAAAAGATAATCATCTTTCATCATGTTATACTTATCTTAACTCTTTCTGTTTGCTTGTAATTAGCGAATCTTTTTTTTCTTTCTTTTTTATAAATTATAGTTTAAATTTTATTTGGATAGCTATTAATTAAATGTATTGTATATTTCCAGTAAGAGTCAACACTAGCATTTTCCAAAACCGATCACTCTTCAGAGAACCCAGGAAAGAGAAGTTTGTTACGATGTTTTATTTCTTGCAAAATTGTGATGTACAAGTGAATTTCATTTAACGAATCTGATTTTCAAGCAGAAGAATTTCCTTTTGTGTGTTCATTATTTTAATGAGAGTACGTTTTTCTCCCTGTACAAATGGGTTAAAATAAAAAAAAATATGTGTGTCAAGACTGCAACAAGGCATTTTCTCTTCATAGAAGGTAAATATGCATTTACTAACTCACACCAATGAAAAGTATTTAAGTTGTAAAATTTGTAACAAGGCATTCTCTAACGTAATCAGATTTCAAATTATTAGTTACTTATACACACCAATAAAAAACCTTTTATTTGTGAAATTTCCTGGAAGCCATTCTCTCGCAGAAGAGATTTGAAAAACATATGCAAAATCATACCATAGAAAACCTTTACATTTGTGATATCTGCTTGAAATCTTTCTCTATTAATTGCTCATTACAAACATATTTGCATCCTTATGTTTGTGTAACTTGCAAAAAGGCATTCTCCTTTAGTTGTAACTTAAAACGTCATTTCTTTGAGCACACTACTTGGAAAAAATATCTTCCTGAAATCTGACAAAGTGTACACTCAAAGCAGAAGTTAAAAAGTGCATTCACTAACTCATACCAAGAAAAAGACTTTGTGAAATCTGCAACATTTCGTTTTTTGGTCTAAGGGAACATTAGCATGTTAATACAAAAGAAAAATCATACATTTATGAAATTTGTAAGAAGTTTTTCTTCTAAAGTTTTGATTTAAGAAGACATTTCCGTATTCACAGCAATGAAAAGCCTTATGTTTCTGAAATCTGCCAGAAGGCCTTCTCTGAAAATTCAAAATTAATACGTCATTTGCTTTTACGCACTATGGAAAATTTTTTGTTTGTGATGTATGCAATAAGGCGTACTCTAAAAACAGCAGTTTAAAAAAGCACTTGCGTATTCATAGAGAGGACAAGTCCTCCTTTTTGTGAAATCTGCAACAAATCTTTCTACTGTATATTAGAACACATGCGTATTCATACTAATGAAAAGCCTTATGTTTGTGAAATTTGCAACAAGGCATTCTCTCACAACAGCACTTTAGGAAGACATCTGCTAATTCATACCAATGAAAAGCCTTATATTTGTGAAATTTGCAACAAGGCATTCTCTCACAACAGCACTTTAGGAAGACATCTGCTAATTCATACCAATGAAAAGCCTTATGTTTGTGAAGTTTGCAACAAGGCATACTCTGAGAAAAGTAAGTTGGGAAAACATATGCTAATTCATACCAATGAAAAGCCTTATGTTTGTGAAATCTGCCAGAAGGCCTTCTCTGAAAATTCAAAATTAATACGTCATTTGCTGTTACACACTATGAAAAAAAATTTTGCTTGTGAAGTCTGCAATAAGGCGTTCTCTCAAAACAGCAGTTTAAGAAAGCATTTGCGTATTCATAGCAAGGACAAGTCTTCCTTTTGTGAAATGTGCAAAAAATCTTTCTGCCATATATTAGAACACATGCGTATTCATACTAATGAAAAGCCTTATGTTTGTGAAATTTGTAACAAGGCATTCTCTCAAAAAGGTCATTTGAGATCGCATATGCTAAGTCATACCAATGAAAAGCCTTATGTTTGTGAAATTTGCAACAAGGCATTCTCTTATAAAAGCAATTTAAGAACACACATTAAAATTCATACTAATGAAAGACCTTATGTTTGTGAAATTTGTAACAATGCATTCACTCGGAAAGGTCATTTGGGAAGACATATGTTAATTCATTCCAGTGAAAAGCCTTATGTTTGTGAAATTTGTAACAAGGCATTCTCTTGTAAAGCTCAATTGGGAAAACATATGCTACTTCATGCCAATGAAAAGCCTTATGTGTGTGAAATTTGTAACAAGGCATTTTCTCAGAACAGCAATTTAGGAAGACATCTGCTAATTCATACCAATGAAAAGCCTTATGTTTGTGAAATTTGTAACAAGGCATTCTCTCAGAGAGTTCACTTAAAAACACATATGTTAATTCATACCAGTGAAAAGCCTTATGTTTGTGATATCTGTCACAAAGCTTTTTCTCGTCGTGATTATTTAAATAATCATTTGCATATTCATAATAGTTAGAAAGCTTATAATCTAGCAATTATTCCAAGAATGCTGTCCCTCTAATTGTTCCCTTTGAAAATAAATTACTTTTGAATGAAAATGTAGAATTGTAAAACCCACAATTGTGCTATTTAATTATCTGGGACCATTACATTTAAATAATTGACTATTTAATGTTCAGAAAGTTTTCAAAAAAATTCTGAACCATGTTTTTTTTTTCTTTTTTTGCTTAGGTGATTCTTAATTCTGACCAAAAATTATTTATTGATTGATTTTTCTATCATTTCTAAGAGTATTTATTTTTAATTAAATAGTAGATAATTTTTAAGTGGAAACATGTGGGTATTGTTTATTTGTGTTCCATAATTTTTTTTCCTGTAATGCTATTTTTTCTTTTGTGAAAATATATTGGAATAAATGAAATCTATTGAAGTTTTGAAAGTGTTGTTTGTGTTATTTTAGATAGAAAAAATATATATGTAATTCAGAATTTACTATAGTGTTAAATTATTTGCCCTTATCTTCTAAAGGAATCATATACGAGGTAATTTGTATTTCAAAGTTTTAATAATTACTAATTACAATCGAGGTTTAAGCTTCATTTTTATTTGATTATTAAAACTTCTCTACATAATCATTTACAGATATTCTTTCTTTTACTTTTCGAAGGCTGTCGTTACAGAACTGAGTGATGACAAAGGTTTGTTGCACAATGTCCTGATTGTGCCACAAATTGTTCCACCTCATAAATTACGGCATTTGTAATGTCAAATATTTGACCTCAGGATGGTATTTTGAGATCTGAAATTTATGTTTTAGAGTGAAGATCGGGAGAGTGGAGATGCCGCAAAATTTCAAGGCAACATCATTTTGATTGTTTGACCACACCTCGAGATTAGCTAGTCCAGGTTTGTTTAACTCGCGGGTTGCGTGCGCCTTACAACTATCATTTTTGTGACCTGGCCAGTATATTACGATACAATAATATATAATAAAATATCGAAATTTCTCCCAAAATAGGAAAGATAGCGGCGGCAGGCAGATGTGAAGTGTCGTAGCGTAAATGTTAAATTTTTCTAGTTCCTTTATATATGTTTATTACAATACATTATTCGAAATAAACCTACAGTTCCTTGAATATTGATTTCCTTTGCGGCTTGCCTTAAATTAAAACTTGTTTATTTGGATCAAGTCAGCATTTGTGTTTGACACCCCAGAGGCTAGCGTGATGCATTGTCGCCATGGAGACGAGTACTTAGGTGATTATACCATGCCATTTTTCAACTAGTTTAAAGGATTTTATTCAGCTGTGTGGAGTAATAAACACTTGATGTGCTTTGTCCATCCTTCAGGTAGTCTGTTTGGATGACATTTCGACATTCTGAAAAACAGACATCGTGATATCTAAAGCTTAGTCTTCTTGAGGGCAGTGTAGTCACTTTTTTTCTACTTCTTGCTCATCTCTTTGGTCTCTGGATCGTATTGATTGATTCAAGATTCTCCCGTAGTTGCTATAAAAATCTTCGCCTGGCCCCAAAAGAATCAGCTTCTAAAGAAGAGTCGATATTCGTGGAACTCAAAGCAATGATTCCTTTTTGTACAATTATTTGTGAATAATTTTCCACACACTACCTTAAGTAAGATCCCTCATTCATGATCTTGTATGGCTGTTCTTAGGTGTATTTGAATAACCTCAAACCTCCTCCCCTTTCTTTTCTCCTATTTTTCATTTCTTGGATCGCCTGTGAGGGACGCGGCCAGTTTGAAAAGTCTTTTTTCACTTCTCTCAACAGTGTCACATGGTGGCTTTCATTCCCATATACAACCATCAGTTCTTCATGAACACTGATGTTTTAACAAGATTATGTACACTTATGTACTAAGGATCAAATTTACAAAATAAATTTATCCATATAACTCATAAGTTTTTTAATAGTAGCATTATATAATAACGTCATTATTTTTTACATTATTATTAACGTCATTATTTTATTACCGAAAAGCGTAGAATAACGGAAACGGGGAAAATGTCGGAATGTGTGTGTGCCTGCGGAAGCGGATTTTGTGGACCAAAGTGCATGAGAAGCCAGTACATGGTGTATTTCAGGGCGTGGAATCCGAATTTCGAATTGAATCTCCAAAATGTCCTTAAATTTGCCGTATTTTAGACATTTCCTGGCAGGACTTTATCTTAAAAGCCATGGAGCGTGAAAACTTGGTCCTTAGCGTGATTAGAAACGGGTAATCTTAATCTGATATCCGATACAAGAAATTCTCGGAACTTTGCCGGATAATTGCCAATAACCGTTTTGATACAAACCCTGGCTTATCGTAAAAGCCTTGGAGCTTGAAAACGTGACCCCCGGCGTCTTTTGAGCGCGTAAAATCCGATAAGAGAAATTGAACCCCGGCGCATTTTTAGAAACGAGCAATTTGTGTAAATAACCCTGGTATTTTGAGACGGGCAATAATATGATCCTATTGAGAAATCGCAAATTTGCCGGATAATTCTGGATGACTGTTTATTACTTAAACCGTAACAGAGCTTTCCTCCGGCCGAAATTAGGTGCAATCGCTTCGCGTTCCAGTTCCAATTTTCATTCCCTCTAGCGGATGAATTTGCAAGCGCTTGTGCACGAAAATTCAGTCCCGTTTGTGGGGAATGGAGAAGGAGAATCAGAAATCGGATTTTATGTGTTCCGGTATCTTTATCGAATAATGCCGTACGACCGTAAAATGCGCGGTCAGCGGTATTAGTCCAACTTGCAGACTTAGAGACGCAAAAATGGATCCCTGGCTTATTTTGAGACGGCCGTCCAGAAATTACCGTGTTAAATAATTCCAGAAATTCCCGTGTTAAATAATGCAAGACGACAGTACTTCAAACGAACCATGACAAGGTCTTACCTTAAAATTTTGGAGTGTGTGCAAAGTTTGATCCCGGTGTTTTTCTGGGTGTGCAATAAAAATCTGAAATCAGACTTTAGAAACTCCAGTAACTTTGCCGGGTGATAGTACTGCCCGTCCCTTCAGAGGCGAAGCTTGCAGGAGCAGGGGTACCAAAAATAGGGATTAGGTGCATCTTGGGATGGGGAACGAGAATCTGGATTATTATTTCAGAAACTCCCTTAATTTTTATGGAAATTGCTGGAATGAGATCAAATTGATTTGCGTTCGATTCCCGCGTCCGTATTTTTGTTTCCTACAGCTGCTAAAATTTCAGTTGCTGTCATCCAAAAATACAACTGACAAAAAAGTGCATTGACAATTATATCTTACGCATTGCTGTTACTTTTATAAATGGTGGACAAATGCACATTGCAGCTGGCATTAGACATTCATGAGAAACCTGACGCAATGTATAATATTTAAAAAAGAGCGGAATGGCTACGGTATTGCAAATGAGTTTACTCATAATCTGCAATGAGTGTAGTATGGCCCATAAACACTCACTTGAAGTTTTATGTAGAGCTTTATAAGATTTAAACGGCAACGAGAAGATATTCGATGGTGCTATCCTATTACTATCTGGTGATTTCCGACAGAGATTGCAAGTCATTCCTCGCTTTATTTTTGCGCACGAGATTAACGTAAGTTTAAAACAATCATTTTTATGGCGAAATGTTGCAAAATTTCGATTGTCCTTAAGCACGTGAGTGTAATTGCAAGATAATTATTCAGCGCAAATATTTTCTAACCAACTGCGGAGTATTGGATACAGTGAAGTACAACTGCATCAAAATACACAATTTGTCAAATTGCCAGGAAATTTCTGTATTTTTTTTCAGACAAAAAAGAAACTGATTGAGAGTGTCTTCCCGGATATACTGTATAATTATCTCGGTAATGACTGGCTCTGTAATCCTGTTACTTGGGTAAAAAAAATGTTGATGTTGACAAAATAAACTTCCAGATACAGAGGTGATTCAGGTGATCTAATGCCTTTTAAATCAATCGTCGGTATTGTTGATGAAAACGAAACTGTAATATTTTTTAATTGTTTGGATATATTAGGAATACCACCTCACAAGCTTCGTTTGAAGATTGTTTCACTGGTTATATTTCTGCGTAACTTAAATACACATAAATTATGTAGCGGTACATGTTTGGTCATTAAAAGTATTACCGGGAGTCTTCTTAAAGCAATAATTTTCATTGTAAAGTTAGTTTAAAGGAGAAATTGTCCTGTTGCCACGTATTCCACTGATACCGTCAGAATCTGCAATACCCCATTCAAAAGGCTTCAATTCTCCAAAGTTCACGATTTTTGTATCATGCTCATTTTGATTTTGTCGATTTTCTGGAATAAAACACAGTAAAAAACTAATTTTTGAATAAATAATTAGCATTAATTAATAAAATTAATCATTAATAACAATTAATTAAATATTACGTCGTGTATACTTAGAATTAAAGTGTGTGTTTTTTTAGAGGTATGGAACTTTAAATTGCAATAAAACAACTATGTATTATTCGATTGACATGAATTTTTTTTTTATTCGAAAGATAATCTTGTGGCATTACATTTTAAATATGATTTCTGGCATAGGACAGCCACGGCTGGCTCGGATGTAGTCCAATCCGGACGTCCAATTTTCGATGACTTTTTCCAACATTTGTGGCCGTATATCGGCAATAACTCGGTGAATGTTATTTTCCAAATGGTCAAGCGTTTGTGGCTTATCCGCATAGAGACCAATGACTTTACATAGCCCCACAGAAAATAGTCTAGCGGTGTTAAGGGGTATCGGAACACCCTATACTGATAATGTTAAAAAGCCCTTTTTCAATGTTCCTTTTCTAAGAATCTGTTGTAAATACAATCCCCCAATTTTTTTTACAAGTTAAGCATAGATTTAGTATTATACTAAAATGAGCTTTTTTTAAAATTTTTATTAGATTTTTTTAAAAAAAATTATTTGATTTATTTCGAGAAAACAAAATTTTTTGACAAAAAAATGTATAAAAAAATATATATATACAAAATTTTGCTAAAAGCTCATTCCAGTAAATACTAGAACATACAAAGAATGTGTCATATAAATTATGTTTACATAAGATATATACTTTCTTAGAAAAAGTACATCGAACCTTCAAAAATGACATTTTGAGAAAAACACATTTTTATAAAAAAAACTCACCTTATCAAAACATTCCAGCTCCATATTCCAAGTTTTCAGCATTTTTTTGAAAATTCACCCTCTTGTATAATTCTTTTAAGTCTTTTTATCTTTCTGACCTCCTTAGTTTTTTGCAAATTGGCATATCTTGCCCTTGTAAACCTCTCTTTGTCGAGGCTTTCCATGCAGCATGTCGCATAATATCCAGGCTCTATGTTTAGTTTTTTCAAAATATCCAACTTAGTTGCATTCCCTTTATTAAAGGATGCAATAGCATCATACGTACCAAAGGAAAGTGTTTCTAAGTGCACGAATGTCTCTTTGGGGACACGAGACCAAATAACATTATTAATGCTTTCATTTGGATTCTGCGTGTTTCCATGTAAGCATTTTTTCAATAGCTCTGGATCAGAAAGATCCCTAAAAATAGGCCTAATGGCTTCCACAACAGCAACTGGAAGTTTATGTTTGTGGTGGTAAACTTTATTTTCCAATTGTGCCTTCTTATAACGGCACCACGTGTCAGGACCTGATGGACAAAATCCATGTTGTGGATTTTCATCCGTTGATATTTTGTGAAGAAATATTGCCCATATACCTTTTCGCATATCCTTCACACTTGATAAATTTCTTCGAATGGCAAGACCATAATATGTTTGTAATTGGTCAATAGATGCTTCCGTTAATCTATTTTTTCCACATAATGCCTAGCCATCTGACAATTTTTGGCCTCTCATCTTTGCTTTGAATCGTCGGAGGCGAGATCCCATCCGTTTCATAACATGGCCTATACACTCAAGTTTTGTGATCGTACAATTATCACCGTATACTTCATTCTTCACAATGTTATCGAAAGCTTTGGAGTCACCATCTCCTAAATATTTCGTGTAACGCACATCATAGCGTTGAACAGAGCGCTGAAATATCGATAGAGCTCCATCGACTTCCATTCTTCCACTATACCCGTTGAAGTTCTTGCAGACCGGCCCATGTTTCTTTTTATCTTTGCAAACACAATGTTTAGATAATATCTCAGTGTCAATTACCTTTCCTGTGTCCACACTCGTAACTGTCACAACACCATTCATGGAGGAATATCCTCTCTTTTGCCATGTTCCATCAACCGGCACAGGAATGTCTATAATATTTTGGTTTTCTTCTACAGCTTCTTTTACGGCATCTTTCATCGTTGCATCACACACATCCTTAGTTGCACCTAACAGCATTTTATTGTACTTTGAGAACTTTGTCGGGGGGGTGGTAAGTTCATGATTCCGCAAAACATTCGTGCAGCTTCTGCACCTTTCCCTATGCATCTCATTGCATAAACAAGCCTGGTGTTTACTTCGTAGGTGCTGGGTTTCAAAATTTCAGCTTTGCACTTCTTGGAGGAACAAAAGTTGTAGCTATAACTGCAAATATCACAGATTATATCAAGTTCAACAGCTCCACCAGAACAATTTTCTTCACAGGAAAGGTTAAGTCCTGTTGCTCTACACTGTCAACATTTGACAGCTTCAGAAAACACACCAGCTAAAACATTCAAATCCACAATAGCATTTTTAAATCCACTATTAAACTCACTTTTGTATGAGTTATTTAAATTGCTAAGTTTTTTTTCTGAAGCAGAAATATTACTGTTAGAAGCAGAAGACTGCTGTGGTACAGAATCACTTCTCACTGTTGATTCGGAATTACTTATTCTGCCTTGATTAAAATTACCTCACCTTTTTTTAAAAACTTTGCCACTAGATCTAGGCATTTTAAATATAACAAATTAATACTAAAATCAAAATAATAACGTTGTAAAGAGCTAAGCAGGTCTAATTACTATAAACACAACTTGAGCAAAACAAACAGCGTTTGAACGAACGATTTTTTTTTCAAAACTACAAATGTAAACAACGTATAATTAGTTGTATCGCTGAAGCCGTTCTTAGGGTGAAAAATAATTGAGGCTTGGCAGCTAGCATCGTGAAAGACATTTTAAAAATGACGTCAAACTTCTAGCTGGCCAAAGAGGAAGTGCAATGTTTACCTTTTTTCTGTCCATTTAAATCGGTGACGTGCGTTTAGATGATTTTTTAAAAACAAAATTTTAGCACTTCTAATTGTGCTATAGATTAAAATGAGGTATTTTTGGAAAGGTAATGAGCTAAAGAATTTTAAAATGCAATAATCTGAAATGGACAAAAAAATTTTTTTTTGGTTTCCAACAGCCCTTAAATCACAAGATCTTGGAGGCCAATTCACAGGTCCAAAACGTGAAATTAGGTGGTCACCAAACATGTCTTTCAATAAATCGATTGTGGCACGAGCTGTGTGACATGTTGCGCCGTCTTGTTGGAACCACAGCTCCTGGACATCATGATTGTTCAATTCAGGAATGAAAAAGTTAGTAATCATGGCTCTATACCGATCACCATTGACTGTAACGTTGTGGCCTTCATCGTTTTTGAAGAAGGATTCCACCAGCCCATAAAGCGCACCAAACAGTCAGTTTTTCTGGATGTAACGGTTTTTCGACATACACTAGTGGATTAGCTTCACTCCAAATGCGGCAGTTTTGTTTGTTGACGTAGCCATTCAACCAGAAGTGCGCTTCATCACTAAACAAAAATCGCTTATGAAAATCGGGAACAACGGCAATCTCGTTTTGGGCCCATTCGACGAATCTACGCCTTGCTTGATGATCGTTTTGATGAATTGCCAAACCAAACTGAGAATAAATCACTTGACAGCTGTTAAATCGGTCGCCATCTTGGAAAGTAATACCAACTTAAACTTCTATACCTGGAAAAAAACACCTTTTATAATCAATCGGAAAAAAAAATCAAGGGCTTTGAGGGGGGTCCAGACCCCCCCTTGTGTGCACCACTGTCTCCAATCATTTCAGTGGCAGCAAAAAATCCAATCAAGTTTTCTTCTGTACTTCCAGTTGATGTACAACAATATCTCAAGGTATCCGACTAGCCTAAAATCATGATTTTTCTAAAAAATTGACAAATTTCTTTTATGATTTTTTATTTATGGGCCATCTTATTAGCTTTATAAAAATACCAAGTTTTTTTGTTTTCCATTCACTAGAACGAAAACTACAAGTGTTTTAGTAAAATCAAATGCCGTAACTTTACATAACATATCAAAATTTAAAATGCGTTTTACTTGAAATGTGTTTTTTTTTCGAAAAACTCAAACGGGGACAGAGATTGCTCAAAAAGATTTAAAATGTGCTGAAATTTTTTGTGTATGTTCTGTATAACAGTAGAAGTGTTTTAACCTTCAGATTTATCAATCAAAGTTTTACTGCAAAATTTACCGTTCTTTAGGTGAATATAATCACTGTTTTTTTTAAGCAATTTCATATAACAACTAAGATAAAGTGTTCTAGTTTTTGTAAAAATTAAAATATCTCTTATCCTGAAGGTCACTTCTAAAAGGAATAACAAAGTAATACATTAAAATTGAAAAATTGAGAATTAGTTAATTTACTATTTTTAAAGAGCGGGCCCCTTTTACGTAATTTTTTGCCAATTTTACCTATTTTTTCCCAGTTTAGTAGCAGTAATTTATTTTTCTCCTCTTAATTTTAGCCCTTTTTTTCTTAAAATGTACTAAAAAATAAATAAATAAAACCATACAAAAATTTCCATATCTCCATTTTTTTAAAAATAAGTTGTCGCAAGTAGTCGGATACCTTAAGATGACCGACTTTTGTTAAATTTTACTATGTTCTCTAGAACTGTAGAGTATATATATATATATATATATATATAGCAGTAAAGAAATTAAAAAGAAGACTAATAAATCCTAAAAACATCTTAAGAACAAACCGAAAGAACCAAAAACATGGAGCCATTACAAACCAAAAAAAGAGAAATATAGCTATAGTGGAAAAAATTATATATATATATATATATATATATAGCCTCTTTTATCTTACCAATCACTTCGCTGGAAACTGTGTTTGACGTAATTGTAATCAATTCATTTTGAATATTGTTGCTTAGATAATGATGTGCAAGTTGTTTATTATCAATGTGATTTATATGTTCGCATAACATAGTATCATATTTAGATATCAATTTGAATAAATCTTTATATGAAGTTTCCAGAAGTCTTAGTGTCTTCGTCTGTTTTGAGAGATTCTCTATGACCTCTTAATACCAGATTATAATAGGCTAAGAAATTTATCATGTCAATTAATCTCTCAAACAAACTGTACCAATATTTTTGTGATTCAAAAATTTTGTGATTTCGTTTTCTCGGTCTTATGTTTTCCCGTGATTTACTCTTTCTCTAATGTTATCCATTGGAACATATAGGCTATATGTTCTTTAATATCCTCAAGTCTGTGTAAAATACTATACTTAGTGTTGCCAATCCCAGCACCCTTCCTGTACTAGTTGAGTGTTTGGGAATTGCCAAATAATCTACATGGAAAACAGAAAACTTTGTTTTTAGAGCTTTAATAAACCAACCAGCCATGTCGTTGTGTGTGAGTTTCACCATTATTTAGTTTTCTTAAGAAATGAAGATTGGAAAAGTGTCTATGATCATCTTCTTTAGGACAATATTGAACATTGGGCTGTGTGGGACCACTTTGAACTATATCATGACCGATGAGCATCCGTTATTTTAAACGTACACAATCCCAGGTCAACACTGAAAAATGCTTGTTTATCTACGTCACTGGCATCTCTGCTCACAGGCGAAGGACTAATTTCAATCTCTTCTTCTTGATTGTGACTTATGTTACTCAATGTGAACACAGAAATATTAGCGTCAGATTATGATTGGCAAGCCTTTGATCCTGTTTCTATTTCCGATTTTAATCGTTCGGTATCAATATCGGTTCATCTGGAGTAATTTCCGAATTCAATGAAGATAGATAAATGTTATTGAGAAATCGAAGAAACCAATTAATTTGATTCTGTACCGCAAGATTCAGTCTGCCGGAGAAATTTCATCATACCTGAACTTTAAACTTGGCTGGATACAACTCTTTCCGTTTTTCTTTTTGCTCTGCACCAGATTCCCATTTTCTCCCTCTATCTCTATCTCTCTTAGTGCCTAAGCCTGATATAATTGATAAATAATTAAAAAGTGCCCAGTACCACTATTATTTATTCACACATCAAATACTTTTTAAATTTATAATATGATACCGTGTCCACTACATCAAAATGTGTTCCCGAGTAGACTTGTAAAAACAAGAAACTGTTGTTCCAACCGAAACTGAGCAGCTTGGCCAAAGTTGGCCTTTGCGCCACTAAACCCCACATTCACCGACCGATACTGAAAAGAGAAGCATTAAATTGCCGAAAATCGAACTGATGAAGTTCAGTGGCGTTTTTTTGGCCTTCTGGAGTCAGTTTGAGAAAATTCACAATGATAAAAGCATTGCGGAAGAACACAATATACGATATTTATTACAATCCATGGAATCGAAATCGAAAGTAGAATGATTAGCGTTGAGTTTTCCTGCAACGGTGGAAAATTATCCTACCGCCATTGATAAATTACACTCATGTCCACAAATTAAGGATAATGAAGTTCAAGCAAAGAAAGAGACAGAAGCAAAACAAATTTGACTTATTTGTAAAGTCTATTAAACAAAAGGTAAAGAGCAAAAAAGATGCTGTATGTTTGACATAATTAATAAAAATTGCGATTTTTACTCCCTGGAGCAAATTTTAAAAAAGAACCTACTTACAAAAAACAGTATAACATGGTTAGTATGATGGTTAATACGGAGTACGTCTCCCGGACGATGCAATACAGGCCTTACAATGCCTAGGCATGCTGAGTATCAAATTATCAATCTGATCTTGGGGAATATTACACCACTCATCAAGCAATGCACTCCGAAGTTCCGGTAGACAGGTGGAAGGGGGTTGATGGGCTACAATTCGTTGGCCAAGCATATCCCACACATGCTCTATTGGATTCAAGTCCAGTGAGTATGCTGGATAATCCATACGGGTGGTATCCTCCGATTGAAGGTATTCGTCTACATTGTTTGCACGGTGAGGATGGGCGTTGCCATCAATAAATAGAAATTCAGCACCCGTGGCACCCCGAAACAAACGTACATGTTGTTCCAGAACGACATCCCGATAGATGTGGCCTGTCATCGTTACACTCTGAACATGCAGGTTAGTTCTGGAACAAAGAATAATTTCTCCCCAAACGAGCCATCCTGCACCATCGTAACGGTGTCGTTCAATGGTGTTCTCTTGGTGGTAACGGGTACCTGGCACTCTCCATATTAAAGTCCGGCGAGAATCAGACTTTAAACTTAACCTGGACTCGTCGGAAAACATCATACAAGATCACTGTTGTGGTGTCCACAATGCATGCTCTCTACTCCAGGTTAATCGCAGGCGACAGTGAGTTGCGGTAAGTGGAACACATCTGACAGGCCTACGAGCGTATAGACCAATGTGCCCTAAGCGTCTGTACACGGTCTGCCTTGAAACTGTCGTACCGGTAGATGAAGAGAGCTGACGAGAGACAGGTCTGATGCTGTGCTCCGTCAGTTTCTTTTGGCAGTAACTGCCAAATACTGGTCCTCATTCAGCTTTGTATCTCGGGGGTGACCTTTGCTGTAACATCTACTCACATTACCATCATCTTTAAATTGTTGCCAAAGCCTGGAGATGACAGTCTGGGCGATTACAAGTTCCTCGGATACTTCCAGCTGCGTACGTCCACACCTTCCAGTCGTCCAATAACTCTACCACGTAAAAAATCATCCAAATGCTTCCTTTGTGCCATAACTATGCGGTTATTGCACTGAAAGGCTTTTAAAGCACTTGTGAACAATTTTACTTCTTTGCCCCCATTCCTTATATACCCCTATCTTACACTCTCGTCATTGTGACGTACTTTTCGCGCCATCTGGTGGCTTCCTGTAATTTGCATATTCTTCTTCAAGATGTGTGTGATAATTCTACAGGTGAAATTTTTATTTTAGAGTTCAATTTCTGTGTGATTCTGAATTATCCATAATTTATGGAAATGAGTGTAAAAGAGAGATACGGCCGTGAAAATTGACTAGTACAAATTTACGTACGTGAACTTTTAAGTTTAATAATGAAGAACGCTTTTTTTTTGGAAGAACGAAAATTGATTTTTCCGCCTTGTCCGATGAACTTGAAGGGAAATTACGGTCGTTGGAGAGCCTTGGATGAACACAAGAAAAATATGGAGACTTCCTAACTCCGTTGGTAGAATCCTGGTGGCCTGGAAAGAAAACGGAATACAGAAACAGACGCCAAAGGTTCCCGTACTCTAGAACAGTGATCGGCAACACCCGGTCTGCGGACCGGTACCGGTCCTTGGATCAAATGATGCGGGCAGCCTAAAGAATATTAAACTATTGCCATTTTATTTAAAGTGGTGCATTTCTCTCGGATTTGCGCAACTTTCCACGGAAATCACTTTATATTCCTCGTTAAATCACTTATATTCATTTTTGGTGTAACTGTATTTTATTCTGAAGGCATATTTAAATGTAACTAAGTTAAAATTGTTAAATAAAAACAACCTAAAATATAAACAATCAACGTGTCCCACCCTCAGCGGGCCGCGGTAAAATTATCTAACGTTGACCTGTCCGCAGCGATAAAAAGGTTGTGGAGCACTGCTCAAGAATATTTAATGACTTTCCCCTTCGCATGGAAATCCAAGGGGAAAAGTTGGTGCTGCTGGCTAAATCCGTTTTTGGCACTTCTATATGAAAGAGAGATCCCCCACCTGAAAGGGTTAAACCATCTGAATTAATGTTTGCAAAAGTCCTGGTGACTTCCGAAAAGGCCTCAGGTAAGAAAATCAATTACTGTATTTTTTGTGAGAAATACCATTCGAGTGAAAAATGCTTTTAAATGCAAAGAGAATTATTATTAAGAAAAAGTACTTGTTTGATATGTTTAAAAAGATCTGTTCATTTTAGCAAAAATTGTGATGTTAAAAATAATATTAATTGTTCTAAATGTAATTATTTTCATTTTGAAATTATGTGTCAAAAATTAGATAAAAATTGTGATCAAAAATATTTTTTGTTCCATAAAAACTGAGAATTCTCTATCAAGTAACTGCAACAGAAACGGAAATATATAGTTTCAAACTCTCTGCGTTTTCATTCGCGTAAAAGGTCACGAAAGAAAAGTTCGATTTCTGATTGATTCCTCTTGTGAAATTAGCTATATCAGTGAACGTGTTACTAGTATTTTGAGGGCCACTCCTCTTAGAGAGGAAACTACAGTAAGACCCCGCTTAACGCTGTTTCGGTTTAACGGTCTTTTATTTGAATTGTGGGATTCCCCAAAATTGTACGCAGAGTTAAGCTTCCCGATATCCGAAGCACTTTATCTGTGTTTCTTCTTTCTTGCTGTGTTATACGAACGTATTTTTATCGTTTCAAACATTTGTTGACGTTATTGTAAGTGTAAATTTATATAATATAACGATTTCTATGATGACAAATATTATGATTTTTAGTTTTTATCATGACTCATAATAAAAAAGCACGAAAGTAAAGCAAGAAGAAAAAACCATTCACTAGAAACTAGAATGCAAGGGATTAGAAGATCAGATGCTGGTAAACGTCAATCTCGAATTGGTGCTGCATTGAATTTGGCAATTTCAACAATAAGGACAATTCTTAAGAATAAAGAAAAAAAATATTATCACTGGCAAATGCAACTACGACAAGCTCTGCAACTAGAATTACCCGTTCGAGAAATAATACAATAAAGGAAATGCAAAAACTACTTTCTATATGGATTGATGACGAAATTGAACGCAATATATCATTAAGCCAATCTACCTTCTTGATAAAAAAAAACGGAAAATTGGAAATACTGAAGAGACTAAATTTTTTGAAATGCAAGCATACTGACTTAAAATTTTATTTATTTTTATTTGTGTATTCGTTAATCATGGTTCTATATTTGTAAGAAATAAATCTTTGTTTAATTGTTATAAAAAAGGTAATTAAAAAATTTAATGGTAAAATACCTTACATATTTTCTACCCATCTTTTCCTATCCCCATTATTTACATGATAAGATAACCTCGTTTAACGCTGTTTCATATTACACTCAACTTTGATGGAACGTATACCTCGCGTTAAGCGGGGTCTTACTGTATAATTCATTCTCTGTTTGGGGGAGGACGAAATGAAACCGAAACATCACAGGGTGTTTTCTATTGAGGTCAGTGATTTGAAACACTCTTATGTATGTAGTTTTGAAGCGTTATCGGAAAAAAAATATGTGGATTTATTTCTAAGATTGAAGATAAGCGTATTTTAAATGAGTTAAAAAATGAAGAAATTATTTTATCGGATTTAAATTTAAAGAGAGAGAGAGAAACGGAAATTGGGCTTTTAATTGAGGCTGACAATATAGGAAAAATATTGACTGGGAATTTAATTGAATTAGATTCGGGCTTAACAGCTATTGAAACTAAACTAGGATGGACGGTATTTGAAAATTAAGTTCGAACGTTAAAAACGCTGTGTTAACGACATCGTCTTTGCATATTCGGAATGTTAGTGTTAAAGAATTATGGGAACTTGATGATTTAAGAATAACTGATTTCTTACTTAATGAGAATACGAGAGAAAATTTTGATTTAACCGATTTTTTAAGAATAAGATGAAAATTGTTCTTGATGGGAGATATGAAGTAATGTAACTCTGGAAATGTAACTCTCAGAATTTGACCAGTAACAAAGAACTAACTTGGAAAAGGCATCTACGGATGATGAATAAATTAAGAAACGGTAAATTTTTTGATGATTATAAAAGTGTGTTTAGAGAGTGGGAAGATTAAAATATCATTGAACGTGTGCCGGAAGTAGAATTGAACAATGAATGTCCTTATTTACCTGACAAGCCTGTGATTAAATTAGATAGTGCGACTGTGCAAAAATACGACTCGTATTTGATGCTTCGGCCCGTGAAAAAGGGAAACCATTGTTGAACGACTGTTTATATAAAGGCGTAAACCTTATTCAGCTACTAATACCTGACATTTTAGATCGTTTTAGAATTTGCCACAGCTGTATAGCTGGGAGGATAATGTTTATTACAGGCTGTAATTATAGCTCCTGATGAAGGCTGCGTTGAAACGAGCTGGACAAGTGCTGGTGGAACAGATGCTGATATGGCTATTGGAAATGCCGAGACGTAGATGCTGGTGAAGCTATTGGAATTGGAGAGACTTTCGGAGTCAGATCATGTCACTGCGTTGGTGTCGCTCTCTCTTCTTCGCACGATTTCAGAGTCTCTTTTTGAGGTGAAATACGTCCCGCCCACGAAAGTGACACGTGATGTATAGTCACTTCTGTTTGGACGTATTTGGAGAAACCATTCTTCAATTGGTCCAAGTCCCCTTCATGCAGTGTTCTTTGAAACCGGCGGCTGGCTTGGGAACTGTGTCGGCATCTTACTGTCGGCTAAATCAAGGGAGGTCAGAGATTGACTTCCCTTAGGACATCAGCGCCGGGGTGTCCACCCTGGGATACTTTCCCTCGAGAAACTACATGACCGCTGAAACGTCACTCGTTCCCGACGGGAAATGAGTCTTTGGTGGGGTACCGCCGCAAATTTATCCAAAAGGAACTGAAAGGATATTGAAAAGGGTTTTTGATGCTATCTGTTGCACCGAAACATAGAAATTATCTCAGATTTTTTTCCCATGCAATGAAAAACAATTAGTGTATAGACATTGTCAAGTTGTGCTTGAGGTGTCTTCCAGCCCTTACTTTTTGAATGCATCTATTATGCCTCTTTTAGAAAATTGTAGTTCTGAATATAAGGAAGTTGCACAAAAGCTAAAATCTTCTTTTTATGTTGATAATTGTGTAACTGGGATTTTCAGTGTTGATGACATAGAGATATTTATTGAGAAGACTAAATTAATTATGTCGGAAGGATGTTTTAATTTACGTATTTTTGAGAGAAATGTCGTGAGTAAAAGTGTTGATAAACACTCAGGTGAAACTTTTATTTGGGGTATCATCTGGGACTTGGATAATGATGTTTTGAAATGTCGCACGAATTTTGAATCGTTAGCGTGCGAAGCGAAAATACCCAATCAATTAGTTTTGTCTACTGAACAAAACGTTTTCGATCCCATTGGGATGTTAGCACCGTCTACATTGCTCCCAAAATTGCTATTGTAGGAACTATGGAAAATGAAAATCGCATGGAATTAGGAACTACTTCAGAATATTGTAAGCAAGTTTATGAAATGTTTTGATGAAATTCAAAATTTGAAAGATGTAACTGTACCACGTTGTATAAATTTAACATTTTTACTGAATTACATGTACTTGTTGATGCAAGTAAGGAGTCATATGCGGGATGCGTCTTTGCTCAATCAATAGTTGATTCTAGAGTTAGCGTAGTTCTTGTTAGAGCGAAATTTGGAGTCACTCCTCTCAAACCTTTGAGTGTACCACGTTTAGAACTAATGGCTTGTTGTATAGGCGCTCCACTTGTAAATTTTATTTTAAAAGCGCTTAATATGTCGGACTTGAAAGTTACTCTTTGGTCCGATTCCACGACAACACATTGATGGATTAAGGAATATGGAAATTGGTCAGTTTTTGTAGCTAATAGGGCAAAGGAAATTAGAGAACTGACTCAAATTCAATCATGGAAGTATGTCCCAGGAAACATGAATATCGTGGATTTACTATCTCGTGGTTGTTCAGGAAATTAGAGAACTGACTCAAATTCAGTCATGGAAGTATGTCCCAGGAAACATGAATATCGTGTATTTACTATCTCGTGGTTGTTCTCCATGACATGTGCTTAACTCTAGATGGTGGGAGGGACCTTCCTGGTTAAAACAAAATTCGGAATATTGGCCAGATGGTGAAATCACTTGCGAGCCTCAAGAAGTTAAAGCAGAGAGAAAGAAAACTAGAAATGTGAATGTTGATCTAGCAAATGATGCGCTTGCCTTTCTTATATGTAATGTGTCTGAATATGATAAAATGATAAGAATATTTGCGGGGATTTTTACATTTGTAAATAATTAAGACTATAACAAATGTAAGGAACATGAATTTTCTGTTGCTGAAATTGAAAATTCTGAAAAGCAATTGATTCGTTTAATTCAGACATATTATTTACCTGATGTTGAATCTTTAAAATTTGTTACCTTATTGAAAATTATAATATTCTAAGGGTAAAATCTAAAATAACTGAACGAAATGATGAAAGTTATTTTTTGTATCCTGTATTGTTAACTGATAAAAGTGGATTAACAAAGCTTTTGATTAGATCTAGACAAAAAGAACTGACATGCTGGAATCTTAATAATGCAATCATTAATTAGAGAAAGGTTCTAGATTATCAGAACTAGAAAAACTATTAAGAGTATTTTAATAAATGTGTTATTTGTGCTCGTTTTAAAGTGAAATCATTGTCAAGCGGACCATCACCTTTACCACCAGACCGAGTGACTGATTGCGCGATATTTGAAGTCGTAAGAATTGACTTAGCTGGACCTCTGTTTTTAAAAACTGACGAAAAGTTATGGTTTACATTGTTTACTTGCGCAGTCTATCACGCACTCCATCTTGAATTTATAAATGCTCTTTCTGATGTCTTTTTGCTAAGCCTTAGGCGTTTCTTTGACAGGCGCGGGAGGCCTAGGATAATTTACTGTGATAACGATACTAATTTCCGGGGTGCTTTCAAAGACCTTGCGAAATTGGATTGGCATAAAATATCGAGAGAAACACCAACTCAAAAAATAGTTTGGAAATTTATACCATCCTCCACCACAAGGTAGAGGAGAGGTTGGTTCTCGCATTATCAAGGAACTATTGAGATGTTCTTTTGGAAAATAAATATTAACCTATGAAGAATTGTCAACAGTGATTTGTGACTGTGAATTTTTAATCAATAGTAGACCTTTAAATTATATATCTGAAAATCCGCAGGAATTGATCCCTCTTACTCCTGCAATGTTTTTAATAGATACTACCGATATTGACGAATTAAATTCGCGAGACTTAAGAAAAAGAATGAAATATAGAATTAAACACACTTTTAAGAGATCTAAGACAACGGTTCAGGAAAGATTATCTAGGTGACTTAATGCAAAAACAGAACGATAATCGGGTGCGGGAATTCCGAATTAAGGAAATGGTCTTAATTGGGAACGACAATAAGAAACGTTTGTCTTGGCCTATAGCTAAGATTGTAGAATTAATCCCTGGTCGAGATGGGGAAATTCGAACAGTTCGGCTAAAAACTTAACATGGAACAGTAATACGTCCGGTACAACGCATCTTCCCTTTGGAAGTACAAGCGATTGCAAATAGCGATAAGGAGTTGAAAGAGGAATCAATTTCTGTTAAAATGTACAAAACCTGAAAATGTCTTGAATACTAATGATGTAATTGTAAAAAAATATACTTCTTCTGGAATATTGGTTAAAGAACCAAAGAGACTTGATCTTTTGAATTATAACTGTTGTACACTGCTCAAAATAATTAAAGGATATTGTGGTTTTAGGTGGATCTTGTGGCTGGGAAACTTTTTAGCTGATTGATACATGGTCGACAGACGTAGTAGGTTATATGAGAATAAATTACACATGTTTCGCAGAAAAAAATTCATTTTATTGCGCATTTGTGTACAAAAGGAAAAAAACATAATTTGTGCATACGAGAAAAAAAGAATATGAACAGGTGTTTTCTTCAAAAGAAAATCATTTTCAGTAGGGGGTATGGATTCCACGGACGGCCAGCAACGTTGAGCACCTTTGAGGCATTGAGTCAATGAGGCTATTAATCACGAGTTAGGGTATTCTGTCCCACTCTACCAGAAGAGCTCTTTCCAAGTCTTGGAGAGTTTGTGGGGGTTGTTGGCGGCCAGCAACTCGTCTTCCTAGAGCATCCCAAACGTGCTCTATAGGATTCAGAATTTGGAGAACGCGCTGATCGTTCCATTCGTACGATTCCTACCTCGAAAAGGGAATCCTCCACGAGGTTAGCACGATGTGGCATGCTGTTATCGTCCATTAAAATGAAGTCATCTCCGATTGCTGCAGTGTAAGGGACTACAATAGGTCTGAGGATCTCATCCCTATATCGGCGAGCAGTCAGAGTGTGACAAATCTATACGGAACTTTATCACTAACCTTCTGAGTCGTTCTTTTTAGGGAAATTTAATTCCCTACCTATTTCCAATCAACTCCAAAAAGCGGACAGGATTCCTTGTTATGCAGATTAGATAAAGTATTTGAGTCAAACGGAATAGTAAAGTTAGAGCAGTAGGAGATAGAGATTGAAGCAGAAAGTAATAGTGAAGTTAAATTGAAGATTTCTTGTTGGAGATAATTTAACCTCAAGAAGAGTTGAGATTCCATTGGTAATTATTGATTTATAATTAAAATCTCATTAAAGTTTTAAGAGTGAGATTAAAGATAAATGTTCAATAGGAACATTCTTAAATATAATTCTGGGATCTCTTATCGTGGTAATCTCTGCGTGATCGTTATTTAATTGTTAATTAATTTGATCATTAATTAAGTTAATTTAAAGGATATTACCTTTAAAACCTCATAATATTAGTTAGACATATTTGTTAATAAGTCTTTGATTCTATTTGGATAAGATAACCAAATAAAGAAAGTTGTTTATAGAAATGGCTTCTGGTTCTTACATAACTCCTATTTATTCTCGTTCTCAAAGTGAGGTCCAAGGAGACCTTCACAAGAGGTCCATCTCGAATGATATAGAGGTCTGTGCGCCCGTCAATGGAGATGCCACCATACACCAACATTCCTCTACCGCCAATTCTGACACTTTCGTGCCCGAACGCAGGATTATTCCTACTGCCACGGTCCCTTCAGATGAAAATACGCCTATTAACCGGATGAACAGAAAATGAGACTCGTCAGAAAAAAGAACATTGCTCCATTCATTTCTCCTCCAGTTCACATGCTCTGTTGCTCACTCCCTGCGGTTGCGACGATGCCTATATGTTAGTCTAACACATACCATCGGTCGGCGAGCATACAGGCCTACATCATAGAGCCGGTTTCGGACAGTCTGAGTTGAAACCGTGGTGCCATTAGCATAGCGAATGTGTTGTTGGAGAAGAGTAGCGTTCATATTTCGGTGTCTCCGAGCCGTTAACACTAAATAACGATCTTCATTGGGCGTTGTTGCCCGTCTCCGACCTAGCCCTGGTCTTCTTTCAGTCTCCAAAAAATGGTTCCAGATCCTGGAAATCACACTTTGTGACACTCCAATGGCTTGCGCTACTTCGGCTTGAGTTTGGCCACCTTCTAACCTACCAACAACTCTCCAAGCTTCTGAATCGGTTAAATGACTTCGCTGAGACATCGTACTCATCGAAACAAAGCAGTCACTGATCGCCGATCATCCTTGTCTTGATTTCAGTTTAAAGTCAAATTTCATTCGCTGCCGCTGAAGCGACGTTTTTGACGTCGAACTCAAAATCAGCATACTCCACAGTTTGAAAGACAGAAAAAATTGCATTTGTGATTCTCTTCTTCCATTTTCGGCAAAAAAATTTCGCTTACATCTTTATTTTATATAAAACTTACAATATCCTTTAATTGTTTTGAGCAGTGTAAGTTTAAAATTCTCCCTAAGTCTCAAAGGGGGGGGGGAGTACATTGTGAATAAAAATGATTTGTGTGAATGAGTGGCAGCCAGGCGCCACGTTTTTGTAGCTGTGAAGAGGTTGCGTGATGTTATTATATTCTGTATATAAAAAGGGGGTGAAGCAATCATGAATTTTTGCTCTCGCTCCGCAGTTCTAAATAAACATAGATACTCTATTTGACTGGCTCAAGACTGAATTACTTCAGCCAACGCCCAGCATCGGGTAGATGCAGCTCGCAGAATTTTAAAATAATATTGTACTTTACAACGATGGATAGATTTTCTGATGAATACGTATGCAACATATGTATGAAAATACGTATTGAAAGTAAGTATTGCAATTATTAATTTATGAGAAATAAAAGCACGTTTCTTAATATATCAGATTTAACAAAAATCGAAGTCATTGCTGTCAAGAGTGCATTAGAGATTTAGGAACTCTTCAATATTCGAGGTTTTAACCAGTTCAAACTACGCCAAGATCACCAAACAGGGCGAGTATTATTCAAATGCAGTTGTCCGTCTATTTGATCTTCTTACCTCTGGCTACGTCACAGAGCTAGAGTACGCGAATTAGAAGTTATTCTGGGTTCTTCCGCAACATAAAAAAGTCCGAAATACAATTACACCTTTTACATAAAATACATACAATAAAAGAATTTTTATTGTCAGTTTCGGGCTTATTTCTGAATAAAAATTTTAATCTGTTTGTAGAATAATTATTTGAGTGTAGTTGAAAAGGTTAAAACATTAGAAATTTTTGTTTGCATATTAAAATACATTATCCTTCATGTAGGATTCTTTTTTGAAGTAAAATTTCAAATTTTCTTTTGAAACAGTTAATATTTTTTTTAATTAGGAAATCTTGTTTTTTAAACATAAAATAAAAATTTTAGAAATTTATTAAAATAGTATTGAATAAATAAACATAATATATATATAATTGTTTTCCCCTTATTTTCTTTATTTTTATTACATACTATGTTTACTTTACTAAAAATCTATTTATATATATTTTATAGTTTTTACGTATTATTTTCTTCTATAAAACTATTTTCTACACATGCTATATATTTTCATGTATTGTTAATTTTAATATTTTTACTATAAAACTATTTTTCACTACTCTGTGATATATAACGTCTGTATAACTCTATAACGTATACTCAATATGATAACGTAAAGGTAAAAATTAATGTTTGATTTATGCAGATATGCAAATAAAATTTTGAAGAATGAAAAGCTTATTTTGACTGAAAGATTTATTTTAATTAAAAATAATGTCTAAACCTTTTTTCATCTTTTTTTTGTTGTTAATTTTGAAGCTTTTTAGATGAAAGATTAATAAAAAAAATTTAACTTCTTGGTTTTTATTTCTTCAATAATTCCCTTGAATCGAATTATATTTGCACTAACAATTTTTATAAGCCGCTTTTGACTATTATAAAGGGGCTGTTGTAGCCCAGTGGTCAAGGTGTCGGATGATGTCAGGCATGTCATGAGTTCGAGCCCATCACCACTAAAGATCCGCCGTGTAGGGGGACGATGCAAGTTAAATCTGTTGAGAGCCTAAACATCCTCCTGTTGGCGTGGTAGTTAGGAGAGTTAGATTGTTGCGAGGTCCGTCGCCAAAAGCCCTCGTGTAGCTGAACAGTGCGACGTTAATATTCATTCATTCACATTCTCTTGACTATTATGAAGACATATTTTTTGCAAGAAAGAATATTTTTATCATTAACTTTCGATTACTCCTAAATATATATGTGTTTTTCAATTTTCAATATATACCGAATTTTACAAGGGTTCATTTGACCATACAATTCTCTACTGTAATCATATAACTTACTGTTTTCTTGAATAATATGACGAAGAAGGTATGTCAATTTCCTACATGCCACACCACACCACATTCACAACAGGGATATAAGAGTTAAATTAAAATGTTATAATCCTTTTCATTTAGTTTTTCAAAATTTATTTATACAGATACAAGCACAGTTTAAATGTTATTCTTAAAAATGCAATTGTCTTTCTAATCGAAATTTTGGGAATATGTCTAAATTTTCTTTCTTTTTTTTTCAAAAACTCCCCACCCCCACACACAAATTTATTTCTAAAATTAATACTATTTTAATTTTTAAATATATTTAAAAATTTCTTTATTTCATTTTTTAGTTAATGAACTATGTATAACTTGAGATTAATTCAAATTTTTTAAGTGTATTGCTTGTTGAAAAGCCGAATAAAAATTCACCTTCCAATAATTACAGGCAATTGTCATATTAATTAATACCGTCAAATTTAATTTATTATTGAATTTTTTTATGCAGAAATAGTTGGGCTTCACTATGAGGAAAATTCGCTATCAGAAATTCGCATGCTATAAGAAAGCAGGAAATTTTTTCAGACAATTTTTTTTTATTTCAATTCAGATAGTAAAGAAAATTTTAATTAAATTGCTCTAAAATCCATTCAATAGTTAGTTTTTTATAGACATCAATTACACATAAATGAATTCTTTTTCTAAAATGGATTTATAGTATACGTATAGCAATTTTTGAGTTATCTAAATGGGGTTTAAAGAAAGTCAATAATTTTCACACGAAAGAAAAATTAAATTACTATCGCTTTTCTTAAGGCTACAGTGGACAGTTAAAATGTGGAAAATTGACTAAAATATCGAAAAATTTTTTTTGACTTATTTTAATATTATATTAGCCTCTCTATCAAACGCAAAAAAAATTTAGGGTTTCATGCATTTTTTACTGAGTTATGGGGTAGTTCCGATTCAGTCATCCATGACCACGCCCCTTTGTTTACATTCTGATGTCATGCTGACAAAGCTGTCATGTACTTTGACAGTACGAATTTTATTTACTGCAGACATAGCCTCTCTAATTTTTATTTTTAAATGTTAATTTATCAAGGTCTGGATGGCAAGAATTTGTTTTAACTGTATCTGAAACCTAAATCGGCATTATTTGTTTACAATTCGTTCGAACTTGCGTTTGCATTTTTCGTTCAATTTTATTCAAACTTTATATTGATTTTAATAAAACAAAAAGTTCTTTTCAGAACTAAAGTTCATTTTAAATTGCCTTTGTTATTTAAAATTTTTATAATGAATCTTATATCATCGAGATATAAAAAACCTAAAGGTCGTCCTACCCAAAGGAGAAAGATGTTGGCTGAAAATAGCAAGAAGCGATGGCAGAAATTTTCTAAAACTGTTGATGAAAATAACAGTATTAGTGTGGTATTGCAGAGAGATACATTGTCTGAACCTAGTACATCTTCCTAACCTGAGGCAAGCTATATTTTCACTCACAAGGCTGTGTTTTCTGAATTATTGCAGAAAGTTCCTTGTAAATATTGTACAAACTGTACTCTTGTTATAAAACAACACCATTCCATGGGGTATTCTACAAAGATGGAACTTTTATGCGAATCATGTCATGAAAGCTATGGAAGTGTTTTTTCAAGTTTCCAAGAAGAGGCCAAAAACTCACATGATATAAACAGCAAACTGGTGAGTGCCTTCCTATCCATAGGCAGAGGGCATGCTGCTTTGGAAACGTTTTCATCTGTGCTCAACATGCCCACAATGGACCGGAAAAACCTTTGCCAAATGCATGCACAACTTATCCGTGAAAAACAAAGAGGTGAAGAAAAAAATGCTCGAAATGTCACGTCAAGCTGCTAGAGAAGCTCACGTAAAAGTTGATGCTTCTCTAAAAAATCAGGAAATAATTGATGTGAGTGTGTCATATGACGGTACTTGGCAAAAGCGAGGACATACATCTAACCTAGGATTAGGAATAATCATCGATATCCTTAGTGGACTTGTCCTTGACTTTGAAGTATTGTCGAAATACTGTCATAATTGTGTAGTTGCTGGTCGAGATATGGGAGTCGATAGTGCGGAGTTTCACGTATGGTAAAAAGGACATGCGGATGAGTGTGACAAAAATTTTGACGGAACTTCTGGAGCCATGGAGATGCACGCTGCACTAATTATGTGGAGGCGATCAATTAGTGATTGCCAAATGAGATGCGTTTCCATGCTGAATGATGGTGACTCAAAAACTTTTCAATTTTTGTCGGACATTAAAATATATGGGGTTCTGATATAAAAATCGAAAAGGAAGAGTGCCTGAATCATATTGCAAAGAGGCTAGGCACATCGTTACGTAACAAAGTGAAAGAATGGAAGGTGAAAAAAGTGACTCTTGGTGGGCGTAAGCAGGGAAGCCTTACAGATAAAAACATCACAAAGTTTCAAAATTACTATAGAAAGGCAATAAAAGATAATGTCCCTGATACCGATAAAATGAAAATTGCTATATATGCCTGCCTGATGCATTGCTCGTCAACTGACAAAAAGCCTATGCATGGTAAGTGTCCTGAAGGGGAATCATCATGGTGTTTCTATACAAGAGCTATAGCCAAAAATGAAACCCCAGGGTCACACAGTTCCATGAGAACTTACTTGTCGCCACAAGTAGTGGAGAAAATTATGCCTGTTTATCAACGTTTAGCTTCAGACACCATTCTTGAAAGATGCGTGGCAGGCAAGGCGCAAAATTCGAATGAAAGTCTGCATAGCTGCATTTGGCGAAAATGCCCAAAAGAGGTATTTGTCTCCAAAAGGAGGCTGGAAATAGCTGTAACAGATGCCATCGAAAAGCACAATTTGGGCTATGTGAAATCTCTTGAAGCGAAAGAGGACTCATGTCTAAATGACAGTTTTTCTTTGACTATTGTGCAGAAAGACAAGATAAACGACGCATTTCTCAGAATATTTCTACGAAACAAAAGAAAAAGAAAAGAAATGCCAAGAATACAAATGCAGCTTATAGTGCCGGTGCTTTTTAAATTTTTTTATCAGACTTAGCAAACAGTTTTCTTGTTATGTGTAATTAGATTTGTTATTTTTTTGAATTTTTGTAATTTAATTGTATTGAAATACTTTATTTTTACTCATTGTTATTAATGAAATATGTAATATATTATCTGGTTGATGAAATAATAATGAAATACATTCTGTTAATTTTTACTTTAGATTTTATTGGAATGTTCTTGCTTACTTCAATTTTTATCACTATATATTACAATAAATATTGTAGAATCTTATACATATATTCTATGTTTATCATATCTTTATGATATTAGTGTTTTTCAAATTTATATGAATGTCTTTAATTGTTTTTAAAAAAAAACTAAGTTTTTTCCTTTAGAATAAAAATAGCTGTTTTTCTAAAAATGAAAGCTTCCTCGAAAACATTGAATTTTTGTATTTTAATCCCTTTGAAATACTGTATTTTTACTCATTATGATGAATGAAATACATAATATACTATCTGGTTGAGATAAAAAAAATAAAATACATTCTGCTAATTTACTTCAGATATTATAAGAAAGTTCTAGCTTACTTCAATTTTTATCACTGTATACACCACGTGTCAATGTGACTGTTACAATACATATTGCAGAACCTTATGTATATATATTCTGCATTTATCTTATATTTGTATGATATTAGTGTTTTTAAATTTCAAATTCATATTTATTTCTTTAATTTTTTTTAAAAAAAATAAGTTAATTTCCTTTAAAATAAAAAAAGCTATAAGGGGTGTGACCCAAATGTAATAAAGGGACACGCGGGGAAGGGGTTCTTAATTAAGTCCACTAGTTAATTAAACACGTTTATTAGACAAAACAAACATTTACATACATAACTAGAGAACTAACAGTTACAATAGAATTGAAAGGGATCGGAGCGCATGCTCGTACGTCCTTACAGTTCCGAAGCTTGGCCATTACTGAAGATTGTTCTAGCCGCTAGAGGGCGCGATAGTCTTTCTACTGTTCATATGAGAAGAGTTTAAACTACGGGGGTTACAATCTCCCCCTATGGATCCGACGACGTCCCGGCGAGGAGACATAATTAGCTGTTGTAGTAGTAGCTGTTGTTGAGGGATGGATGGTTCTGTTGGAAACTGCTGTTGTAGCAGTCGACGGGCTTGGAACATGTTTATTTTGTGATGTGGATGTAACTTTTCGTGGTCGGCCTCTTTTCCGAAGTGGAGCTACCGGAGAAGTGTTTATGTCTTTAACAGGTGTTAAAGCAGAAGTATGGTAAGTAGCAAAATCGGTTCAGATGGATTGGCAAGACTTGCGATAACATAAGAAGTCGGTGATTTTTGGGTGAGAATTAGATATGGACCGTCACACTTTGGCATGAACTTGGAAGTTTTCTTGTTCTTTGCACTACTGATGGGATGTAAAGTAACCCAAACTTTATCTCCAGGAGAATAATAGACTGGACAGCGATTTTTATCATATTGCTTTTTTCGTTGATCTTGCTTTGTTTCTGTTCTTTCTCGTATGTCTTCAGTAATAGTTACAAATTGTTTTAAATAAAGTGTTATTTCGGAAACAAAATTATCATTGTGAACGATGCTTTTGAAATCTTGCTCCACATCGTCTGCAGTTCGTAGCTCTGTCCCGAATAGTAGGTAAGCAGGAGTGTGACCTGTAGTATCACAGACAGTTGTATTCATGGCAAAACGTATGACTGGGAGTTTGGAATACCAACTAGAATGATCGTCTCCAACAAGTATTGCAAGTCGGGGTTTAAAGTCTCTGTTTTTTCGCTCTACTGGATTAGATTGTGGTGAATAAACTGGTATGAAGTTTTGACTTATATTTAAAGTAAAGCAAATCTGTTGTAGAACAGCACTGACAAACTGCGTTCCATTGTCACTGATAATTCGTCTTGGTATGCCATGACGCATGAAAACTTCTTCTATCAGAGTTGTTGCACATTGACGGGCACTGGCTTGAGAAAGGGCAAATAACTCAACCCACTTCGTGGCACAATCCTCGACAATGAATATCCATTGTTTACCTGTGTCAGTTTGAGGCAATGGCCCAAATAAATCAATAGCAATGACTTCAAATCTCTGTGAATAGACTGGAGTTCTAAGGAAACCGGCAGGTTTTTGGTTTGTAGCCTTAAAACGAGCACATTCTTCAATTATGCCTTCTGAGAGAAGTCTATCGATTTCTTGTTTTAATATTTCCTTCTTGGAAGGATTCATCCTATAAGGTGGCACTGCAACTGGAAGATGGTTTCTTGTATTTATACGATGTTCAATAAATGGTGTAGGCTCTCCCCCGGTTGAAAGCATTCTTCATACTTTTCCAATAGTGAATTTAGTTCTTCCCGTTGTGGAAGTGAAAGGTGAGTACCTTCATTTTTCCGAAGTTGACAAAGATGTGGTTCAGGGTCAACAGTGAGCAGAGCATTGATATTAGGAGGAACTTTCACAAAATTATATTTTCTGTGAGACGTTTCAGTGAAGTACCATTGTTTTCTTTGGGGATCTAAGACGATCCCTGCAGCTGTTAAAAAGTCTATGCCTAGAAGGGTTCTATTACCTCAAGCATTTTTCAAAATTAATAGTTCCGTGGGAATGACTTTTCCTTGAATACTAATGTCTACAGAAGTTGTCAGTATTTCTGTGGTTTGAGTACGACCGTCAGCAAGAGTCATCTGCGTGGTTTTTTCTTCAAAATTCAATCCTTTTTGTTTAAGTAAATGGTATAATTTTTCACCAGCCACTGAATGTGTAGCACCAGTATCAGCACAAACTGCTGCTTCTGTATTACAAATGGAAATTTGGATTATACTAATGGGATTACTTTCACTAGAAAAACTATAAAAGTTTGATTGATTCAGACTTGATGACAAGGCATCATCTTTTGTCGAACTGGGTTGCAAGTGTGGCATCTTGATCGAATGATTCCAGGAGCACCACATCCATAGCAAGATACAGGAGTTCTGTCTTCTTTTGTATCAACGATTTTCTTTTCAGGTATTCTGTCTTTGGAAATGGGATTCCGCCTACTGTTACTGGGAATCCCGGTTTCCCGCCTACTTTGACTGGGGAAACCAGACAGAGAATGTTCATACGACAACTTAGGATTTTGTGTGTAGTTACTTCTCCAGGGACTGGAATTCATTTCTTTTTGTTTCCAGCTAAAGTTTTTATTGTTTTTATTTCTCATGTTTTTAACTTCTTCATACGAATCTAGCTTATCCACTAGTTGTAGAGGATTGTTCCAATTACACCACTGGTCCAAAAAGTGATCTTTGTAATCTTGAGTTGTTTTCTTTTTTATTTGGTCCGCCACAATCAAATCTTTCAATTCTTCAAGCGTCGTAACTTTTGATTCTTTCAGCCACCCATCAAAATATGTTTGCAAGTCAAAGTAGAAGTCACGCCAGGTTTTCACAGGATCTTTAGTGTGTCGGGAAAACATCTGCCGAAATTTTTCTGCACTTAATTTAAAGCGTTTTAGAAGAATTTGTTTGACTTTATAGTAGTCTTGAGCATCGGCAAAAGATTCTTTAGTGATTAAATTTGAAACTTCAGTTGGTAAAAGACCAACAAGGTATACCACTCACTGTTGAATTGGTACTTGTAAAAATGTTAATTGTCTTTCGAAGAGGTTTAGGTAAATTGTTATATCAGTTGTCTTTGGATCAAAAATCGGAAGTAATTTTAGGAGTTCTAACTTTGGCATATTGGAGTCTGAAGTTGTAGAAGTGTTAGTTGTAATTTGGAATTTTTGCAATTCAAATTGTCTTTGGTTTTCTTTTTCTCTTTCAGCCCGCAATTCGAGCTCTTTTCTATCACTAATAATGCGATTTAAGCATTCACACGTAAATTCTGCATCATATCCCTCACTATTTAAAATTGCATCTTTTATGTCAAGAATTTTAAAATTGTCTTGTATTGATATGTCTAGCGTTTCCGCCAATTCAAAGAGATCCTGCCTGCGACCTTTTGCTAAATAGGCCATCGTGAAATGTCACTTTAAATTAATTACAAATTTATATTCTTTGAACTTTAAATTAAATTTAACAAAATGTTATTAATGAAATAATGATACAGTATTATACCACATAAAAGTAATATCTCAATTTATTACAATATGCAATTTGAAAAAAAAATTTCATGAATCACAAAAATGAAAAAAAATATAAATATTCTCGTAGATATCACTTATAATTCAAAAAATCTAAGTAAAAATACTATCAAACATTTAGCCAAAAATAAAAACTTATAAAAGCATGTTAAAAATCATCACTAATCTAAAACACAGTTGAAATATCTGGCACAATCAAGTTAAAAAATAAATCATATACTCATAAATGAAAGTTCTACTCAGCCGAAACAAAATTTCTTATTAATATTCAAAAGAAAAACACAAGTTATTACAGTTGATTCCATAAAAAAAACCCATTTGCATAGAACTCAGTTATGATGAACGTTTCGTATATACAACCTTGAACTATCTCAGATTCTTTCCCCCTACTTTATTTTCGCTTGCACTGCATAAAATATCTCATCAGTTTCATAAATGAATCATAGCTTAAAAATTAATACTAGCAAGAAGAGAAAACGGAGATATATATATTCTTTTTTTCTTTTACACCACTAAATATATTATTTAACTCAGACAAATCTTTCAACATATAATGCACATTTTACACTTAAAATTATACACATAAATGAATATTTTTTTTTTTGAAAAAAGCATATAACAATACAAAAAAATTTTCAGCTTAAATGCTTTCGAACAAGAATTGTAATCATTCAGAGAAAATAATACACATAAATACATATATATTTGGTTTTGTGTTCTCACTTAAGCTTTTAAGTAAACAACGTTATACTTATTAGTTTAAACAATACAGGAAGTATATTTTAAAAACACATTGAATATAATTTAACTGTATATTATGCTGTTTAGCAAATTACACAATTACATTTCTTGAAATAAGAAAAAAAAGACTTCTTAATTTAATTCGAACAGGACGTTCTAAATTTAAATCAGTAAATAATGTTCTCTATGTCAGAACAATGAAGTCAATTTTTAAGAAATTAAAACTTACACAATTTTTTAGGATATTAAATCCAATTTGCATTTGGGCATGCAATGGTTATTTAGTATTATAAGGTATTGATGGGAGGCAGCCGGTCCCCAAGATACAATTGCAGTTTTTATATTTGCCCTGTTTACAGGAAACGGATTTCTAAGGAATGTGGGTGCGTCGGGTTCAACGGACCTGATGGCCGGCAAGGTTATGTTCTTGCGCTCCAATCAAGGTGGTAGATTGGACGGTAATGAATCCGTAGCGGATTCTTTTCGAAGTGATCTGGTCGGCTTTAAAAGCTGGTCCGGAAGAATTAACGGGGCTTTTTACTCCCTCTTACGTCTGCCAGAAAAACCCTCCAGTCGGGAAGCGCACTCGCTACACGAGGTCACCCCTCTGTCGCTCTCTCCCTCTCTCAAAGTTAAGTAGAATCTCAATTAAGTTATATAACCATTTGTGTACATTTACTTAAATTTAATTATGTTAATCAAAAATAAATTAATAGTTATTTAAAGAACCGGCCTTTTTAATTTAGAGTACTGTTTTTATTGTCTTTAGAGATTTAGTGTTTAATTTTTAACTTAAGCCATGATGCGATGTGTCTCTCGAACCTGGGTATTAGAAATTGGGTATATGGAATTAATAAATCAATTAAGTTAAACCAGCGTCACATCATATTGGTGCCGATGACCAGTCGTCGGAAATTTTTTTTTTTTACATCATTTGATGTTGTAAATTTTTCTTGATGGGTCACCGAAACAAACTTTTATTGTGTGCTATTGTGTTTTATCTATTGCTCGAATTTGATACTTGTGAATTTTTTTTCTTGTAGTTTTTTTGAGAAGGAGAAGCGTGCAAGGTGCAGCATGATGTCACAGGTACTGGTGCTTTTTATTTATTTTTTCTTTAACATTGATGTGAATATTTTTTTTCTATGCATGTATTTACGCGAGAGCCGATTAGTTAAAAGTTTTATTTAAATTTAGGAGTTCATGAATTTCTTTTACCCTGCACGAGTGCTGGAATTTTGTTTTAGTTAGAATTTAATTGTTTCCGTTGCGATTTAATCTCTCTAGAAATTTTGTCTTAATTTTTTTTAAACATGCCACGTACACGACAATCAGACCTCGGGTATCTGAAAGCCCTGTGGCAGAGTGGGAAAATTTGTTCTCCCTATTTTACATACTCTACTGATGCTGGCTCTCCTACGAGAGTGTTCGTGTTTTCTCTCTTTCAGGACATCAAGCCATGGTTGTTTCAGGTGCATTGGATCTAGTTGTATCACGAGATTAACCCCGTCGAGAGTCAGATTTATGGATGTACCCCTTGCACCATGGGCAGAACCCTTACAAGATTCAAACAGCACCGGGTTACTACTACAAGTCCGATGAACTGTTACGCTGTTTCAACAAGTTACGACGCTCCGGACATCATCTCTGGATGTATCCCCTTGCACCATGGGCAGAACCCCTACAAGATTCAAACAGCACCGAGTTACTACTACAAGACCGATGAACTGTTACGCTGTTTCAACAAGATTACGACGCTCCAGACATTTTTTTTCTCTCTCCCATCAGGACGTGGACAGCCGTTCGTGACCAGGAGTCCGTGAGTGCCTGTTGAAAGGAAGACGAGTCTGACTGCTGATATATATTTTTTTTTGCACTTTGATATGGACATTTTCCTCAGTGAGTTTTTCTTGTGTTGGAACTGCTGACGCTATTGCATTTTGTATTTACATTTGCTTCACTGAAATGTTTGTGTTTCTTTATTTCTAGTTTTGTTAATCTGAAAGAGGGGAGGAGTGATGGGAGGCCGCCGGTCCCCAAGATACAATTGCAGTTTTTATATTTGCCCTGTTTACAGGAATAGGATTTCTAAGGAATGTGGGTGCGTCGGGTTCAACGGACCTGATGGCCGGCAAGGTTATGTTCTTGCGCTCCAATCAGGCAGGTAGATTGGACGGTAATGAATCCGTAGCGGATTCTTTTCGAAGTGATCTGGTCGGCTTTAAAAGCTGGTCCGGAAGAATTAACGGGGCTTTTTACTCCCTCTTACGTCTGTCAGAAAAACCCTCCAGTCGGGAAGCGCACTCGCTACCCGAGGTCACCCCTCCGTCGCTCTTTCCCTCTCTCAAAGTTAAGGTGACAGAACACCTCTAAAACTCAATTTTTGGTCAATATATCGATTTTTCGTTTTTGGTCTTATATTAAAATTCAATCTTTTATCTTTGTAAATATGTTAAAATTTACTTTCTATCTTAATTAGAAGCCGAGTTACAGTTTTTTCAATATTACTTAATCATAAATTTCTTGGACCCGAAATAGTTTCTGCTAACCGGAAGTGGCCGAGTTGTTTGTTTAAGTTTCTCTTTCATAAAATATGACATGAAATATTATAATTAATATACAAATATTTAGTCAGAAATTAAAATAGAACATTTAAGAATAAATATAAATGTATTTGGAAATACAGTTTTCCTTTTTTATGTGTAAAACCTGGCAGCAAGTTTGTTGTTTACATATGCGTTTTATTTTCATGCTGAAAGAATTGACAGCGTAAAAAAGTTTATTTGATTGTTTTATTCTGCTTTATTTTAACTTAAAAATGGTTAAAAGTATTGCTAGAAAGCGCAAGCGGCAATTTTATGGTAATAAATTCACAAACACTTCGAAAAAAATAGCACTTCAGTAGTTCCTGAATGTACTGCTAGCTGTTCTAAGTTGGGAAAAGAGAGTTTCTCAACTGCAGAAGAAATGCCTGGTCCTGTGTTTGGTAACAGAATCGTTGACCTTGAACTTATTGTGGAAGCTTTTGCTCAACTTTGCTGCCCAAAATGTTTTGCTGAAAAAGTAGAACTATTCGAGGATTCCAGATATGGATTGTGCTCCCATTTTACACTAAAATGTAAGTGTTGTGACTTTTTTTTTTGCATTTGCTTCATCAAAAAAAGTTGTAAATGCACCTGTCATAAATACCAGGCTAGTATATGGTATGAGGCAGATAGGCAAAGGTTTTGCTGGGGCATTTAAATTTTGCTCAACATTAAATTTGCCTCGACTAACCAAAACTGCTTACAAAAATCAGGAAGCAAAGCTTTTAAAAGTGGTTCAGGTGGTTCAGGAAGTAGCTGAGGAATCCATGATAAAAGCTGCTACTGAAATTGTGGAGAAACAACAAAATCTCTCATCCGATATTGTAAAATGTGGCATATCGGTGGATGGCACATGGCAACGAAGAGGCTATACATCTATGAATGGCTGTGTTGCTGCAATATCAGTTGATACTGGTAAGGTGTTAGACATAGAAGTTATGTCGTCCTACTGTCCAACATGTAAGAGACTTCAGACTATGCCAAGAAACTTTGAATATGAGTCGTTAAAAGCCGACCACATATGTCAGTGTAATTTCACAGGCTCTTCATCAAAAATGGAAATTGTGGCGGCTTCCCGAATATTTCTTCGATCTGAAAAAAACCGCAGACTGCAATACACTCAATATTATGGGGATGGCGACTCAAAAGCTTTCATGAGTGTGAAAGACACTTACGGATTAAACAGTGTGACCAAGTTTGAGTGCATTGGCCATGTACAAAAGAGAGTGGGTTCGCGTCTGAGAAAACTGAAAACTAAAACTAAAGGACTGTCTGGCAAAGGCAAATTAACTGATAATTTTATTGACCGACTTCAAAACTATTACGGAATTGCTGTTCGCAGCAATGTCGGTAACTTAACTGCCATGCAGCAAAATGTAATTGCTGCGTTATATCACTGTGCATCAAGTGATAAGAAACCGATGCATGGTCAATGCCCAATAGGGAAAGAAAGCTGGTGTTATTTTCAGCGGGGGGTGGCAAATGGAACAAAATGTTTTACAAAATATGCTGGTTTATCAAATGATGTTTTAAATAAAATTAAACCAGTATATTTAGAACTATGCGACAAACAAATATTAAGTAAGTGCTTGCATGGACGCACGCAAAATGCCAACGAGTGTTTTAATGGAATAGTTTGGCAAAAAGTACCGAAGGAAGTATTTGTTTCGCTCAAAACAATTAAATTTGGGTCGTATGATGCTATTATACACTTCAATGAAGGATTAAATGGGTGTCTAAAAGTTTTTAATAAAATGAATATTGAAAATCCTGGGGTGTTTACCTTACGGGGATATAAACATTTAGATAAATGCAGAATCCGCGTGAATCAATTCATAATGCAGACCCCAAAACAAAGAAAAACAGGAAAATTTTAAGAGCACTTAAAAAGAAAAAAATTAGTGTTTTAGAAGTCAAAGATGGGGAGAATTATAAATCTGGTGCATTTTAATAAGAACGTAAGTGTTTATCTTGTAATCAGAATAGTTTAATGTTATTTTTGTCGTTTTCTCAAAATGATTTTTTTTACATTTTTCTTACCGAAAAACACAATATCTCAAAAAGTTATGTTTGAATGATATAAAATTTTATATGTATGTTTTTTAAATACTTATACAGGGAATAGACCATTCATAAGATTTTGTGTTGAGTAGAAATTTTTTTATATAGCAATAAAGTAAAAATTACAATAGCTTTTAAGAAAATTTCAACGTATAGAGAGAAGTTCGAAACACAATAAGTTCCCACGTAATGGTCATATTACAAAAATAAGAGTCTATTCTCTAGATAATGTTGTATGTTATATTATTCAATTTACAAAATGTCAATATATTTATTTTATTTTCAATTATCATGTTTTGCGTAAAATCTTATTTTTGCTTCTTTTTTTATAAAATACCCATTTGACAGTAAAAATGTGCAGTAATAAAACTTTTCTTGGGTGTTTTTCTAATTTTAGAGACCCATAAGGTCATAAAATATGCATTTACTGGCAAAATTCAGGTTCATTCAAAAAAATTTCTTCAAAAGTGTATAAACATTTAGATAGATGCAGAATCTGTGAATCGATTCATAACGCAGACTCCAAAACAAAGAAACACAGAAAATTTTTAAGAGCACATTAAAAAAAAAAAAATAGTGTTTTAGAAATTAAAGAGGGAAACGATTATAAATCTGGTGTGTTTTAATAATAAAGTAAGTGTTTTTCTTGTAATCAGATGAGTTTAATGTTATTTTTGTCGTTTTCTCAAAATGAGTTTTTTCACATTTTTTCTTACCGCAAAACACAATATCTCAAAAAATTATGCTTGAATGAAATAAAAATTTTATATGTATGTTTTTTTAATACTTATACAGGGAATAGATCTTTCTTAAGAGTTTGTGTCGAGTAGAATTTTTTTTTATATAGCAATAAAATGAAAATATTACAATAGCTTTTAAAGAAAATGTCAACGTATAGAAGCTCGAAACACAATAACTTCCCACATAATAGTTATATTACCAAAATAAGAGTCTATTCCCTAGATAAGGTTGTATGCTATATTATTCAATTTACAAAATGTCAATATATTTATTTTATTTTCAGTTGTCATGTTTTGCGTAAAGTCTTGTTTTTGCTAATTTTTTTTATAAAATACCCCTTTGACACTAAAATTGTATACTAACAAAAAATTTCTTGGGTGTTTTTCTAATTTTAGAGACCCATAAGGTCATAAAATATGCATTTACAGGCAAAATTCAGGTTAATTCAAAAAATTTTCTTCGAAGGTGTTCTGTTACCTTAAGTAGAATCTCAATTAAGTTATATAACCATTTGTACATTTACTTAAATTTAATTATGTTAATCAAAAATAAATTAATAGTTATTTAAAGAACCGGCCTTTTTAATTTAGAGTACTGTTTTTATTGTCTTTAGAGATTTAGTGTTTAATTTTTAACTTAAGCCATGATGCGATGTGTCTGTCAAACCTGGGTATTAGAAATTGGGTATATGAAATTAATTAATCAATTAAGTTAAACGAGCGTCGCATCAGTATAATACTTAAAAGAAAATTCAAAGTAAAAACTTTACTTGTTCTTCAGGTGAAGATAAATCCAACGATTGTGTTAAACTTGCGCATTCTACAGGTGAAAACGGAACAATAGCGGTTAACCTGAAAAATTTGTTACTTGCCCATTTCTACGAGTGAGAACGGAACATTAGCGGTTAACCTTTTGGAGACGGTGGTTTTTGTGAGAAAAATGCCCTTAAAGGCGGCGCTTCCAGCGAAGTTTACTTCCCCTTTTTGTGTAGCTGATTGATGGCACCATACATCGGTGAACAAAAGAAGCAGGGTAGTCGTTGATACCCCGCTGAATATTGGGATGTTCGCGGCTTAGAAAGTCCCTAAACACAAATAGTCTCCCTTTCTTAGGGAAACATGTTTTCTTGAAGAATCCATTGTAGTAATTACTAATGTTTTCAGTTCAAGAAATTTTAGCACAAAACAGAGGTGATAATATAAAGCATTTCATAAAAAAATTAAACGCTTATATCATTGTAGGAAAAGGTACAATAAACTAATCCAAATTTAATTGATTTTATTTAAGAAAAAATATTTATATTTTGATTTTCAATTAAATTTATTAAAATAGTTATAAAATGTTTTAAATTTATTTTTTTATAAATGCAGGAATTTGGTACACACCTGGTGTTAAAATTTAAAATAGTCAAATTAGAAATAAGAAGTAAATAATATGATTCTTCATAACTTGCACATAATTATAAGCAAAAATACAAAATAAAATAAAAATCCCAATTGCTGATCATGTCTCTTTATGTTATAATGTAAAGTTCAGACATTCTCAAATCGACAATAAAGTGAGTTTAAAAGCTCTTACAAGCATCTGCATATCAATAAACATATTGCCATAAATTATTTTTTGGAAACTTTATTGTTATTCAATTTGTAATTGTTTTTCTTTTTTAGAACATGCCAGAAAAATCTTAAAAATTTAAATTCTCTTGAGGATTTTCGTATATATCTTCCATAAAGGAATGATAGATTTGATGTATATAATTGTCATTTTTTATTTTTCCATAATCCATTATATTATGATACATTAGAATTCATAGTACTCAACGAATCCTAAGATTAAATCTACATTTTATTATAGCAAGCATCTTTCAAAAATTAAAATCTTTTACTTTGATCTAATTCTTCTCATATATACAGAAAATTATGATAAAACATTTACTGTGGCAAATATATAAGATGAATAGCAGTTAAGTGTTTCGCATTATGCTATAAAATATGAATATCCTAAGCCTATAAGTGTTGGCCCTTGTTGGATAGTACGACATTATAGTCACTACATGTTTTTAATGAAAAATGGTCACGTTTAGAGGTTCCATTGTGTAGCAGAGTTGATACGCATAAAATCAAAGTCCTTATGTTGCCGTGGTGTGAAAATAAGAAGTGGAGGCTCTAGCTCGACTATCGTTCTCGTTACTTGATCGTCATTTAAATTATGAGGTCCGTCTTATTACTTTGACCCTAATAGAACTCGTAAATAAAATATTAATAATTTATCAATTTATATATACCTCGTGTTCCTAAAAATAAATTCTTTAAATATACATTAGAAATTTAAAATTATATTTTCCCAACATTAATAAATTGTTTTCATTAGTAAAAAAGAGAAAATTCTTTGAATTCTTAGAATACTTGATAGTAAAACGCAAACAATAAACTGATATCAAAGACTAAATATTATGACTACAAACATATTTAAGTTGCTGAGGAGCTTTATGCATCTCGACAAACTTGTTTATTCAAAAGGATTATGTTATTCTTATTTATAATTAATTGTTTCTTTTGCGAATAAGGGCAACATATTGGGACTTCTTAATTTTCTTTTCACTTTTTGTACAAAAAAGTGATATTTTTAGCATTTGAATAATCCTTACTTTTTATTTAAAATTCCAAAATAATTGCACATTATTGCTTAAATTCTAAGATTACAGCTCTGATTTTTGTGCGGTAATGAACTAACTTTTGTGTGTGATTTTGAGCATAAGATAGAGCCAATACATTCCTACGAAGCCAACTCTTTCGATCAACATCAAAACAATTACAAAAACGTTTCCTTCTCAACGCACAGGCAGGCATGTCATGAGTTCGAGCCCAGTACAACCAAAGACCGCCGTGTAGGGTAGCGATGCACGTTAAATCTGCTGATAGCTGAAATGTCCTCCCGTGGTGTGGTGTGGTGTGGTTGTTTGGAGAGGGGTGCCAGCTGAGGTGTCATCCACGTCACTTGACCATGGTTCAAAATTACATGGTCCTTCGCCAAAAGCCCTCGTGTAGCTGAACAATGCGACATTAATATTCGCTCAATCACTCTCAACGCACACTCCACAGTCGGGTTACAGATAACTGACAAGAATTTTTCTTTGATTTTCTTCAAAACGAAGAAAGACTTTAGCTTCAAATATCATCCCTCCCCTCCCGCTTCGTTTGGACAGTCCCCTAAGTCAGTGCTCCGCAACCTTTTTATCGCTGCGGACCGGACAACGTTTGATAATTTTATCGTGGCCCGCTGAGGGTGGGACACGTTGATTATTTATGTTTTAGATTGTTTTGATTTAACAATTTTATTTTAGTTACATTTAAATATGCCTCTTCAGAATAAAAGTGATTTCTGTGGAAAGTTGTGCAAATCCGAGAGAAATGCACCCCTTTAAATAAAATGGGAATAGTTTAATGTTCTTTAGGCGGCCCGGCACCATTTGATCCGCGGACCGGGGGTTGCGGATCACTGCCCTAAGTGATTGGGTGCTTTTTACCGTATCTCTCAAAATCTAACACAATATCAGTTCCCTGAAGAGGGTTATTTTCATTCTCCTAATAACGTTCGCAAAGTAGAAGAGGACAATCTTGAAGAAGGGCTGGGTCGACATAGTTTCTATTTATCCTATGTACGATAATTTCATTGAGAAAGAAATGTACTCTCTAAAGATTTATTACGGCAACTAGAGGAAGAATAGTTTTCCGGTTACTTGAAAGCAACCTTGGAAGATTTACAAGAAGGCAGATGTGCACTTCTAGGTTTTATTACACCAAAAAAAGGCATAGGATAATCAACAATGACTAAAAACTAAAGCATCAACAATAATCAAGAGGGACAAGCATTCTTTATCGATATAAAATGTATTACAACCTGCTTTCATGCTCATTTACAAGAACCATCTGATTCTGTATTCAGAGTTTCAAAAGTTCAATAGCCTTAGAGCGCACCCGAATACTTTTATCTTTGTACTATCATACCTAAAAAGTGTGACTCACGAATAACTGGGCGAAAAAAAAAAAAAAACAAACACATTTTTTTAACTTCAATATAACTATCTATTAGACTACGTTCTGATTATATTTATTCTTCAGATCGATTTTAGAGCATTTTGCAAATTTTTTTGTAATTATTATTGTAAAGGAAACTTACTTTAATTTTTTTTAATCATCAAATCCAACATTGTAGAAGTTTCAAAGAATAATAGTATAACAAAAGTAAGGATTTCATTTTTGCTTTTAAGGTTTTAGTATAAATCGGGGCATTTTTCTTATGCTGAAGAGTTTGTAATATAGGTTTTCTACAAATTTCAAAGAAATGATATCGGATTTAAAAGTTTCTGGTTCGAACACTCAACTTTTTTATACATCAATATTTATAATAAAAATGTCGAAGTTAGTTTCATGTGCATTTTATAAATAAAGTCCAAGGACTAAAATGGATAATTTTAAGAATCTTTAATTACTATTTCTGTAATTTTTTGTTGTAAATATCTTTTCCTTTTTGTTTTTGATTTTTGTTGTTTGTACACGATTAAAAATAGGCTTTTTTTATGCTTCAATATAAATTTTTTTTAAAAATATTCTTCATTAAGCATAACGTAAGATAACAGTAAAAATACATTTCTGTACAGTAATACATTGTGTAATCTAGATATGTATTATAAATGTGAAAGTTTGTGAGGATGTTTGGCCGTCTTTCGCGCAATTACAACTGAATGGAATTTAATGAAACTTTACAGTAATATAGCTTATACATCAGATGTACACATAGGCTATAATTTATAGCATGGACTATAATTTATAAAGATATTGTGTGAAGTGTCCAAAATATAACGATATTTGTCAAGTAAGTAGGAAAAAATTCTGCCATCTCCAAGCAATTTTGGCGTACGCTGCAAAAAAGCCCCCGACAGCATATATCTATCTTTTGTTTCTGAAGAAACCCTTTTTGTTTTGGCTACTTATGGCTCTCGCTTCTAATTAATTCCTGTGATCAGCATAATCCCTAATTTTTTTTATTTCAGAATAAAACTAAGTTTTGAAGGGAGAGGTTATTATAAATCTCTTTTTATTTGAATGCCTTTTTTATGATTTTATTATGCACATTTGGAATTAAAAATTTGATCTTTTTTCACGATAAATGCTTTTATCGGTTATGGTAGTTAAAGTAAATAAACTTTCTCTTTCACACTACGTCATTTGGACAAGTTTTCAAAATTTGTTTGTGGTTAGTAATTAATTATAACGCTGTAATTTTAATTGAATAGGTGGATATTGCATTTTTAAGTATAAAAATAATTATAATTACAGTACTGTATTTTTTGGAGTTAGTTAATATTAACGTCTCACTGTTAAGCTTTTGGCAACGGACCACGTAATTTTAAGCGATGGTCAAGTGACGTGGATGGCACCTGAGCTGGCACCCCCTTCTCGCAACTACCACACCGCTCCAATTTAGAGAAGAAATACTCTTCCAATACTTAGCAGGAATATTCTTTTAAGGGGGTCACTTCACGCAGCATTTTCCCTATCTCCATAATGTTAAAAATGACCAAGTGTAAGGAACATTTTTGAAAAATTGACCAGTTGTACGGTCATGAATTTTTTTGTACATTTATTGTACTGTTTTCTTTATTTTAATGGGAGCTTTTTTAAAAAATTTGATTAGTTTTTTTTAAAAAAAATCATATGTGGAGTAACACATCAAAAATTTTAAAACGCTGGAAATTCTTGTACATTTCAATCCATAACTTCTTTTTGAATAATGTTTTTTGACAAAAGCTCTCATTAAAATATTTATTTGTATAGTATTAATATATGTGCAAAATTTCAAAACTATTAAATGAGTAGTTTTTTCAAAAATGTTCCTTTTGTGTTGAAATTTACACTTTTGAGAAATAGTGATTTAAAGTACAAACTTACCCCTTTAACTAATACATTCCAGAGCCATAACTTGGATTGCTTAGATCATCTTCAAGATCATCTTCTTGTCTACATTTTAACTGTCTGTTTTTAATTCTAGCTTCTTTGGTTCTTTGTGAAATTGCCTTTTCCTCTTTCCTTATATGTGTATGATCTGTCCCTATCTCCGCAATGTTAAAAATGATCAAGCGTAAGGAACATTTTTGAAAAATTGACCAGTTGTACAATCCTGATTTTTTTTTGTACATTTATTGCACTGTTTTCTTTATTTTAATGGGAGCTTTTTTAAAAATTTTGATTAGTTTTTTTTTAAAAAATCATATGTGGAGTAACACGTCAAAAATTTTAAAACGCTGGAAATTCTTGTACATTTCAATCCATAACTTTTTTTGAATAATTTTTTTGACAAAATCTCTCATTAAAATATTTGTGACAAATCTATACGGAACTTTATCACTAACCTTCTGAGTCGTCCTTTTTAGGGAAATTTAATTCCCTACCTATTTCCAATCAACTCTAAAAAGCGGACAGGATTCCTTGTTATGCAGATTAGATAAAGTATTTAAGTCAAACGGAATAGTAAAGTTAGAGCAGTAGGAGATAGAGATTGAAGCAGAAAGTTATAGTGAAGTTAAATTGAAGATTTCTTGTTGGAAGATTTAATCTCAGATAAAAGCTGAGCTGAGCTGAGATGAATTGCAGTGTGGTAAATATTAGTCTTATTATTGCGAATGAAATTAAAATTAAATGTTCAATAAGAACATAGAATATAATTCTGGGATCTCTTATCTTGGTAATCTCTGCGTGATCGTTATTTAATTGTTAATTAATTGGATCATTAATTATTTAAGTTAATTTAAATGATATTACCTTTAAAACCTCATAATACTAGTTAGATATATTTGTTAATAAGTCTTTGATTCTATTTGGATAAGATAACCAAATAAAGAAAGTTGTTTATAAAAATGGCTACTGGTTCTTACATGACTCCTATTTATTCTCGTTCTCAAAGTGAGGTCCAAGGAGACCATCACATATTTATTTGTATAATATTAATATATGTGCAAAATTTCAAAACTATTAAATGAGTAGTTTTTTCAAAAATGTTCCTTTTGTGTTGAAATTTACACTTTTGAGAAATAGTAATTTAAAGTAAAAACATCATTCCTTTAATTAATACATACCAGAACCATAACTTGGATTGCTTGGATCATCTGCAAGATCATCCTCTTGTCTACATTTTAACTGTCTGTTTTTGATTCTAGCTTTTTTGGTTCTTCGTGAAATTGCCTTTTCCGCTTTCCTTATGCGTGCATGATCTGCTTCTTGCAATGCTCGACATGTATAAAATCCAGGTTGAATATTTAATAAATCTAAAACTTTTAATGTGGTAATCAAGCCTTGATTATATATAGATATAGATTCATATACTCCGGTTTTTAAAGTTCCCAATTGTACAAAAACAGTTTTTGGAATTATGGACCATATAACACTATTTAAGCTCTCATTACAATTTTGTGTCTTACCGTGCAAACATCTAGACAGAAGTTCAGGGCTTGAAAGATCTCTAAATACTTTTTTTATGCAAAGCATAATTGCAATTGGTAAATTATGTTTATGTTTATATGTATCACCTTTCAGTTTGGACCTATTATATCCACACCACGAATCATCTCCCAAGGGGCATAAACCATGTTGTGGATTCAAATTTGTTGAGATTTTATGAAAAAATCTAGCCCAAATAGCTTGTTTCATGGCTGACAAATTTTCTGAGTTGTTTCGAATAGCCAAACCATAGTATCTTTGCAATTTGTCTATTTCTGCATAAGTTAATCTATTACGGCCTCCTAGAGATTTTTTGTCCTCGAGCTTTTTGCCTTTTAATTTTAATTTTAATGCACTGAGTCGTGTACCCATCCTTTTCTCAACATGACCCACACATTCTAATTTTTCAATGTTGACATCTTTATAAGGTTTAGATTCTAAAACTGTTTTGTACGCTTTAGAATCCCCATCACCCAAATATTGCGTATATCTCAAATTGTGTAGTACCTCTGAGCGATTGAAGATACGAAGTGCACCTTCAACTTCCATTCCCCCACTATTTCCAAAGTAATTTGCCGAACACTCATCACTATGTAAGTTGCCTTTAAAATGACATGAGCATTTCCTCGATAATATTTCGGCATCAACAACTTTCCCAGTGTCCACACTAACTGCCGTAACAACACCATTGAGAGAAGTATGGCCCTTTTTTTGCCAGGTACCATCTATAGCCACAGGAACATTTGGGTTACCATTATTAAATGATAGTGTTTCGGCAGCAGCTAATGCCATAGACACTTTTGCTACTTTTTCTGTCGCATTATTTAATGCATGCAAAGACTCGTAAAACCGCTTTGGTGGAGGTGGCAAATTCATAACTCCACAAAATACTTTCGCAGCTGCTTCTCCTTTTCCAGATGACCTCATAGCATAAGCAAGTCTAGTATTTACTTCATACATTTTTGTATCTTTTTTATTAACCACAGTGTTAGTAAACCTAGTATTGAGAAGTGGTTGAATAAGACCACAAAATTCACAACATATTAACAATTCTGTAGCCAAACCCTGAATTTGGCGACCAAACTTAATGTCAATACCTTGTTTTTTACATTTTACACATAATACATGTTGTTTCAAAACACTAGAAAACAGCGGAATGTCAATTATTTCACAAAAGTTTTCAGATGAATCTAAAAATGAAATATACTCATCATTAAACTTACCTAATTTTGATTTTGATGATGAATTCTTAATGTACATACTTGCAGGTTGTTCTTTATTCAAATTCTTAGAAGCTGAAGAATCTTTATAATTTGAACCAAATTTTCTTCTTTTAAAAGTTTTGTTGCAAAACCGAGGCATATTAATCAGATATTGTGAATTTATATCTAATGAAAACTGAAAAAAAATTTGTTATATTCAACGAAAAAAAGCAGCACGTGAGTTACCGAGAAGTAAACAAACAGCTACAATTATTCACTTCACTTCTTTCCTAGTTGATTTGCCGATCAAAATAAATACTTTTAATCAATTTAAGTTATTTGACAAGGCTGAAAAGTAGCATGTGTCTTTTGTTTTGATTTGAAAGGGGCGTGACAATCAGCTGTTTTGGGATTTGGCAGACGTAAACAACTTTTTAAAAAAATATTAAAAATACTTCTAATTCAGCTAGAACAAAAATATAAACTGTATCAGAAAGAGGAAAAGTTGAATTTTATATTTCAATCGAAATTGAAAAATCGATTTTGGCATCGATTTTCGTGAAGTGACCCCCTTAAAACGATTTGACTATTTATATTTTAAGTGAACGGTGTATACAATTAATTTTACAGTGGAATATCTTTAATTAATTTATTAGCTCTAACGGATTAAATTTCCCAAAGTGGAGTATTTTTTTATGTATATCCCTTAATTTTCAATGTAGTGATAAAAAAATATTGTATGAAAAAACCTGCAGTAAATCCTAATGCGGTGGATAAAGTATTAACGTGCATCAGCCCCCCTACACGGCGGGTCTTACAAAGTTCTATTAAAGCTCGAGCTATGACAGTAGCTAGACATTTGCCAACTTGACTCTATCGTTAACATTTCACTATGTTTTTCGTTGAATCGCCATTATAATTTAAGAAACGGCGTTGCTTGCGAATATTACAATTTTAACATAAAATAAACACAACAGAAAGTAATATTACACTTTCAGACATAAATTATTTACACTATTTTAAGCGTTTATTTCTCAAAACTTTTAACAATGTGTTACTTTTGCTGAGCAGAGATCAGATCATCTTCCTCATTTTCTAACTCACAATTGGAATCAGAACCGTCAAAAATTTCATCTTCTAAATCTGCTAAAACTTTCTGAATCTCATCAGTGGTAAGTCCCCTTTTACGTTTATGCATTTTTTTTAAAATCAAATTAGTTTAAAATGAAATGATTAGGTAATCGAGATGACAAAATCGCTTGAAAAAAAAACTATGCACTCCCCGCTAATGAGAATTTAAGCATAAGGGAAAAAAGAGAGATTTCTAGATAAGAGTGAAAGAGGGAACTGTAGGGTAGAACTAGGGCTGTATTCCCTTTCCTTTTTAAATACAAAAGAAACGGGTCAAGCAAATGATTTTCTAGGGCTGTAATAGGCCTCATGCTGTTTCGAAAGCTGTTAAGAGGGGAAAGCATTGCGTGGCCGATACATGGGCCAAAGCCGTCTTTTAAAGACATTTTCTTTTGGCCTTTATATCGGCCAGCCATCCTCAAAATGTTAAACTGAAAATTAATAGCGAGCAACAGCCAAGTCTCTTTAAATATAAATACACGTTTGGCGTCAAATTATAAGGGGTGTGACCCAAATGTAATAAAGGGACACGCGGGGAAGGGATTCTTAATTAAGTCCACTAGTTAATTAAACACGTTTATTAGACAAAACAAACATTTACATACATAACTAGAGAACTAACAGTTACAATAGAATTGAAAGGGATCGGAGCGCATGCTCGTACGTCCTTACAGTTCCGAAGCTTGGCCATTACTGAAGATTGTTCTAGCCGCTAGAGGGCGCGATAGTCTTTCTACTGTTCATATGAGAAGAGTTTAAACTACGGGGGGTTACAAAGCTGTTTTTCTCAGAATCAAAAATTTGCCTCGAGACCAAAACTCAAAATGTTCCATGCGTTGCAATTTTTGTCGAAATATAACAAAACTTTCCAAAAGTATTCATCTAATGTATACTTATAAATTCTTGGATGCATTGCAGTAATAGTGATAGGGTGAAAGAAGAAATTAATGTTTTTTATGTAGGAAATCATTAAAATTCTTCAAATTTTTATATAAAAATTTGCGTTTACCCATATTTTGTAAATTATGATATGAAACATTACATTGTATGCATACATTTGTAAAGAATTGCTTAAACAAGTTAAATCAGGTGAAAATATAAATTTAAAAAAAAACGCATGGAACGTTTTGAAATATTTAAATTTTCGTTAAATTTTTTTTTAATTTTAAATTTCTTAAAAACTAATCCTTTTTTTCTCACCAAATTTTTTATATGGTTTTAGTTCTAAGTTACATACAGCCAGTAAAAATTTGGGGCATGTTTGTAAAAAATTTAAAAAAATTTTTTTACTGTCCACTGTAGCCTTAACTTTTATTATTTTATTGATTCCAAAGTTATTCTTTCGTATTTTTGATTAACTATTAGGCTTCAAATTTGTTCAATATTCTTATGCTTTCTTTTTGGGTAATTATTTTAAAGAAGGAAAGAAATTCCTCAGTATTGTAGATGGCCTCTCTATACAAGAAAATGGAATTTTTTTGTTTGTGTCCCCATTCCAATCATTTCCCCTATTTTTACAGCTCCCATGTCTTCGTACTGGGAGAGGGGTGAGGGGCAGAGATTCATTCATAGTAACTGGTGTTCCAGTCTACCTTACAACTTTTTCAGGTAATTGGAATTTTCTTCTTCCAACAACTTCTATCTTTTATTGCTACAGCCATAAGGGGTAACTTCTAAAAGGGATGCTTTGTCCATCTGTCTTGGTTGACTCGTCGGGCCTAACCGTGACTGATACAAAACTCATCACTACATAGTACAAATAGTTTTAATATTTGAATTTAAATATTTTTTCATACCTTTATGTATTTAAATTAGTTAAATGTTTTTTAATAACTCAAAGTGTTTTCCTTTTCTATGACTTTAAGAGACTTTTTTCACTTACATTTTTTATAGTTAATTACCTCTAAATGCAGTACTGGGTTAAGTGAAAGTTTAAACCAAGTTAATTCAAAACCATATTAACAGGAAGTAAAATTTCCTGTCATAAAGAGGTAGATTTTTCTGTAGATCATAGCCAATAAAAATTTGACTAATAACATTTGGTAAGTTTTAGGACTTAAAACAAGAATAAGAGCAATAACACAATATCGGATAACGTGTCACATTCGATTCTGTTATAAACATTATCAAGAGACTGTTTAAAGGCGACCCCCTCGGTTGCCCTTCTCCTAGATTATCAGCGTGAGCTAGAAGTGTAGGAATAAATGAAGAACTAGAAGCTGCCATAATCTTAATATTACTTTATTAAGATCTTAACTTATACCAATAACAGATTAGATAATAATATGATATGTGAAAGAATCTACGGTGGCTAAACACACAATATATAATACCGAAATAACGTAACCCGGACCACTATCAATAACTAACTCGCCCAAGCTCAATTTCAATATCAACACAGATCCGAATATTTAAATGGTCTCTCCTACCTTTAATGTCTAAAGAAGTATCAATCTATCTGATCCTTGCTGGAGTTGCGGTTCTCTAGCGTGCAATGATATGCATCTTGACTAAGGTCTCTCTGTACCGGGTAACCTCTCTTGATTGTAACTTAACTACCCGAAATACTCTTCACACTTGAAACACGTACTAATATAACATTCCGCAAATACCACACACTTCTGTAAACTTCTGTTATTTGAAAGCTTCCTAATTTGCGTCTTTCCTTCGCGTTTTACTTCTCGGGTTGGTTGGAAAAGAATTGCCATTCATTCTGGCCCCAAAGAACCCAAAATGACATGTTAATGAAAAAACGCGTGAGCCCGTCACAACTGAAGTATCGTTGAGTTCGGTGTGGATAGGGTACAAAAATGAGAAACTGATAAAAGTTTGGAAAATTAACTGTGTGTGAAACAATTATATGTTTGTATTTAATTCGTAAACAAAATTAAGAAAAGAAACATCAGCTGATTTTTTTTGTTATTTTAAAATTTTGTATGTATGTAGGATTTTCCCTTTAAAACATTTGTAAAAAGGTTGAGTGATATCCTTTTCAGAGGACCATAAATCTCAATTTGATTTATTACTGCATTCCGAAGCAGCGCCACCTAGTGAGCTTTCGTAGCTCCGGCTTGAATAATTTTTCGGCAGAGGCCAACTAACTACTGCTTGATCAACACATCGCGTCTACCGCATTTCCGAGCCCAACGCGGCACCACCAGTCCTAACATCCAATAATGAGAAAGTTTTATTTCCCCATCTTCTAAAGGTATTACTCAACTTTTAATTAACTTAATTCCTGCATTTCTTTCTATTTATAATTATCTTTTTTTGTAAATATTTTCCTTTAACTTTAAATAAATTCTCTCTTTTACTTAAAAGAAGTATTCGTGTTTTAATGACTTAGATTCATTTAATTCATCCCTCACCCTTAAACACTTACCCCTAGACAAACCACCTACGCCAATCTAAAATCCCGCCTTCTGAAGAGTCTGATTTTTATTCGAAGATTTATTCGGACTCCCACATGTATATCTATATTTATTGCAGTTACAGTAAATAGTATAGTTTTCAACATAGCCAAAAAAGGTTTTTGAAATTTAAATTCCTTATAATTATTATTTAAGTCAGAAATAGCTACAGCATTTTAAATTTTACTATCGAAAAAAAATCCGATAAATTCTTAATATTTCCGTCCTTATAAAAAATATAATCATTTTTAAGACTTAAAAAACTCAAATCCTAAAAACACTACTTTGAAAAAAAACTTGAATAATGACCAACATAACAAGTCGAATTTACTTTGCAGAATTTACCAGTAAATATGCATAAAAAACTATTTTTGTGATGGTCTACATGTCCTTTAAAAATTTGATACTGTGTGAATATCAATCAAAATGTTAGAAAATTTGGAGTATGAAACGTTTGCCTAATTTTTATGTAGTTTATCAAATTTTTATGTTTAAAAGTGTTCTGAAGTTAAAAAATGATGCCGAAATAAATTAATTTGTTAAAATAAAATTAATTATAATAATACCGTCCCTACCAGAGTGCCGGTTTATCCACTGGGTGCTTGGTGCGGGCCACCGGAGGGTCCAAGGGGGCCCGGATAACCAGATCATTTAGGTATAAATTTCGATCATTCAGTGCCAAGGCGACCTGTAGATCTTTTGCGCTCTGGGTCCGAAATGAACTTGAATCCCTCTCTTTATTCTATACAGCAGAAAAAATTAGTATACATTTCTTTTTAATTTAATAAAATCTAACGTATAGAATCAAAAAGGTTTATGAAGTAAAAAAATTCAAAATGTGATAATAGCCTCTGTCGCTCTATATCCCACATAAATATATTAACAGTAACAATTCAAAATGAATTTTTGAATGACCTTTTGGAAAATCGTGACACGTTTTCACCTGGCAGTATATTTTAAAGTAAAGTTTTATTCGGTCAGATAAAGTTACTTCCACTAGTATAAGCTAACTATATATATATATATATATATATATATATATATATATATATATATATATATATATATATATTCTCTAACTTAAACACAACACCACCCAAGAATTTTAAAAAAAGACCTCGTTTCATGGAATGATTAGTACTTGCAAAATTTCACATTTGGTAATATCAGGATTTGAACCACGTCTCACCTACTAATCTGCAGTCCAGAGGCGTAGCTACCACTGTATCAGCCGTATCAATGATACAGGGGCCCCATCATATGTAAGCTAAGTACTCGCAACATGTTGAGAGGCCCAAATAAAGGACGTCTAAAAGTTTTTGATACAGGGCCTATATATAATCACATCTAGCTATGACCTTTTAAAAAATAAATCTATATTTTAATATAAAACAAGAATTAATGTATGTGCTAACTATATAGAATTATTCTTCAAAATGCAGATTTTTATATAGGTTTAGATAAATTACAGAAACCTGTTATGAAATGCAACTTTCTAGCATATTAACCCTCTAACTGGATACCTTCCTCCTGAAAAGTTATTCCGAGAGCGTTTTACTCTTATATTGCTATTCCCTTCAAAAATGCAACAACTTCAATTCTTTCCCCCTTTTAAAACTTTGGAGTTCGAAAGGGGACAACTTTATGACTTGTTTCGGCGTATTTGATCATTGAGTACCAGGATAGCAATCGTTCACAGCTAGCTGTTAAGTTGCCTTGGGCAATCTTGTATGAAAACCGTAGTTCTTTCTACTCTGTCGTTTTCCCCATAGATTCAGTCACAGTAAAATTAAAACAAAATGCAGGGTAAAAGAACATGAAATAAATGGCGTGTTAACAGTTGAAAAATAGTTATATTTTCTTCAAACAAAATTTATTTTTCTGTCATTTTTTAAAAATTAAAAAAAAATATTTTGGTATTGCGCTTTGAACCAGAAAAAGCATCCTGTATTTATTTTTGAATATGAGAGTAAGAAAACGTGCTCACTTTCCTGTTTTTAAAAAAAGTTATGAGGCAAAAAGAGTAAAGGCCCTATCTTTTTTTTAAAACATTAAGACAATAAATATGGTGCGTATATTTATGAAATAAAACAGATCTATCTCTATTCAATTGTATTTTTAATTTAGAATAACATAAAAAATGATTTTAATACTTTTAATTTATTTAAATTTAAATCATATAAATGATTTTTTTATGTTAACTGAATATTTTTCGGAAAAAATCTAAATTTTCGTTCCTAGTGCTCTCCTTTTCGAACTCCTTGTATTAAATAAAAATATCTTTCTACATCGGCATTTGTGATGGACATAACATACATTCAGTCAATAATTTTTAATTTTAATGGGGGATATACTTCTTCAAATGCGCATGACAGTACTTCTAACCATTTTCTACTCAAGTTAAATTTCTTATCTTTCTGTTTCTTTTATTACAAGGAAAAATGTCACACATCGATAACTACATTTTCACACAATTCAGTCATTACAAATTCTATTGTGAGAAAAGTTCTCCCTAATTAATTTGGTTTTTCAAAACAGTACACTTAAAACAATTTTGTTCAGTGAAGTTAACCGACAGTTCCACAATGTATTCATACCAAATTTTAAAAACAAATTTAACACTTGGAAATGTATCCAGTATTAAATTTTTCAGTATACACAAATATTTCCTGCGGTAGGGAAGATATAGTATGAGGTGTGGTGTGCGGTTGTGAAAGAATGTTTTCGTACATGTAGACTATTTTTGAAAATTTAAATATCACTGAAGCTGATCATATAACTGCAAATGAGCCTTATTTTAATGCGTGCTGGTATCAAAGTAAAACACTTTACAATATTAAACAGCCTATGGAATTATACTCAATATCAAACTATTCGCAAAATGGTTTTACAACTTCTATTCAAATTGTAAAGAAACTGAAATATAAATATATCTTACTACAGTCAAAAATATTCATAATATGTATAAGTATCCTATTTCTCCACTTATTTCTGTACATTTTAAAAGCTGTAGCTGAATGCAATTTTTTACATTTATAAACCAGGCATAACAGCTCACACACTCGTAAAAATGTCTTTATCATTTTTAAATACACTACTATAAAACGTATATGGATTGTAAGATCAGTCGTAAAATCCTAAAAGCTTTTAGAGGAGCTAAAAACATGTAATTTTGGATTGATCAAATGTTTAATATAATACACAAATATACATGTTATTAAGCAAATACATTTTAAAAATCAAACTTCCTTCTGAAATAAACGTAATTGAAAAAAAAATGTGTAACTGCAAATGAGTGGAAATACATGTTTATCTAAGGGGTATTCCCAAAGTGAGGTAATCCTCAAACTTAAGACTCAAACTCAGAAGCACAACAATCCATGAGGGCCAGGAACTACTGTGCCCATCATAATACACGTGACTAATGGACGCTGAGGTGCATGAACAGATGTCCCGACTTGGTGGTTTGTCTGAAGGAAGACCTTCAGTGTTTAAGACCCGAAGCAAGCTTGGTACTCATTTATCGACCCAATGTAGCGGGGATGAAAGGCAGTGTCGACCTTGCGCAGCCCGTTAATAGAACCCCAGACCTGTGGTGTGGAAGCACCACTCGATCCTATTCGGTGAAAAATAAAATTTAATGTTAGAATCTTATATAAATCCCTAATGAATGAGGAAGTCCAAACTTTTTTTCATGTAAACTGTTTAGACGGAAATGGATACATATGAACATTTCACAAGTTGCATAAATTAAAATTAACCGTTATAGTTTACATAAATTTTTAAGGGTACAAAAGGTGTATTGCGGCTGCACGAATTAATTTTAAAAGGAATACGGTTACGAAATGTAGTACAAATCTATCTAAAGTAGGGTTGGTTACCTTAGATATTGTCAAACACAACAATGTATTGGAAGCCAATTCCACAATTCGTTGTTATAAAAATGTATGGAAAATGACAAGATTTATTTTTGCATTTGTAATTTATATATATATAATTTTTCCTGGGAGCTTTAAAAGCTAGAGCGGCATCCATCAAAACCGCGGTTCTCTCTCTGTTTTTCCAGATCGCCCCTGACTAAGCCGGCTCTGCCATAGTAAGTGAAAATGCCGGATTTTTTGTTTGTCAAGATCATTTTATAAAAGACGGCATTTTTCATGTATTTTAGATGGTCGTTTTATATTTTCTACATCAATATCTTAATATCTGAATTTAAAATTACATAAAATTCTTGACATTCGCATCAATGACCATGATAATTTTTATTAGTATATGAATGTGTCATGAAACGATTACATGACTAATATTAACACATTATTTTAACCATTTAATTAATATTAAGTATAACACATAACGTACACAAATTTTCTGAACTTTAAAATAAATATTTCGAAAACTACTTCAGATATACTCAAAATTTTTTATTCCTACGCTTTAGCTTCTCAGTTTTGCTTCTATGTAAGAATTTATTGTAATTGTATATTCATCAATTTTTTTAGTATATTTTTTGCTTTTAGCATGCGGTTTTCAACTGAATTGTATGAAATCTTCGAAATATATTAAAAGATACCAAAGAAGCTATATAATAAAATTTGAAATTTTTATTATACTCAAACAATTGTTAAAACTTATGGTAAAAAATTTTTAACTGCGCGATGCATTTTTTTTTTCGAAATTTCAAATGGAATTTCTAACATAAAATTTCTAGCTTTATAAGGTCAAATTTCAAAAAATATCCAGATTTTAATTACTTATTCAGTTAGCCTTTAAAAAAGATAAATGTTGAGGTATTTTGTATAAATAGATATTTTTGAACAATATATAATTCGAATGTTTTTCAATAGCTCGAATTTAAAATTAGATTTTTATGTTTATTTATATGCATAAATGTCTACTGTAAATGTTTCCGTATATTTTTGATTACCATTTATTCAAACATTCTAGTTATAAAAAAATGTGTGAAAATCTTCATTCATGTTGTCTTTGATGTAAACTGAAGTTCAAGCACTTAAAATTCAAATATAATTCGGTGTATTTTAACAATATATAACCAGGCACTGTACTTAAACTTCCCTGAACACTTAGGCTTTGAAATCTAAAAAAAAAAACTAATAAATCTTAATTAGTTTTTTTTTTCGTTATTATTTTTATCAAAGTGTAAGAAAATGTTTCAAATGATTTGATGAAGTTTAAATTTATTCATTTTTAGTGGTTGGGAAATTGAAAAGGTTCCAAATTTTAAAGAGTTTGGTGTTTTATTAATTTTTTCGGTATCTTATAATAAAATAATCATGTTTCAAAAACTGAAAGCTTTGATTAAAATAAGAAAAATGAAGCGAAAGAATATACTTTAAAAAAGATAATTTGTCTAACTATATAAAATAGCAGATTGCCCTGACACGCCCCAACTTGTTACAGTTTGAAATTAATATGAAACCAAAAGGGAATTGTAACATATTTTACTTATGCGTTGGGACTTTTGGAAACTTTTAAAATACAAGCTAGCAAAGAAACACTTCTTGGGTTGTAAAGAAATTTCTCCAATATTTTTTACATTGCCCCAGGGTCAAAACACGGGGTTCCCTGCGAGTCATAAAACTCCTGCTGTGTTGCTTCCTCCGTCCCTCATTATCTTTCAAGATGTTAAACCTTAAAAGGGGGAAAGGATTTCAGAAAAGTGCGGCTAATCAGCTTTTGAAAACGTTACTTGAAGGCAGAAAAATCCGTGCAGTCCATTTTCGAAGCATCTTTACACTGACGGAATTTTCATGCTATCCGGTTAGAGGGTTAATTAGTGATAACGGCCTCTAATTTATATCCGAGGTTTTTGAGCACTTAAGTCATAAAACATATGAAAACGGTAACATACAGGCCGCAAGTAAATTTAACGGAAGGAGTTAATCGCAATTTAGTCCAAATGATAGTCTGTTTTATAGAAAAAAATCACGAAAACTGGGACCGATTTCTTAATGAGTTTGCTTTCGCGCAGCGTACTTCAGTTAATGAGACAACAAATAAAACTCCGGCTGAGTTATTGTTAGGCAGAAAGATTATAACACCTCTTAATAAATTAATAAATGTCACAGAGGGTGCTGAATATTAATGCGACGCTATCTTAGTATATTTAATTTCTATTACTTTTGAACTCAGTTTCTTAATTTAACATCGCATCATGACTTAAGTTAAAATTAATTTTAAATATAATAAATTAATGAAACTCATCTCACAATAAATTATACACTGATCGTATAGTGGTAAACAATTATATTTATTGATTAACATATTGAAAACAACGTTAAAATTTA
>BMAU01009714.1:0-13341 GCA_019973935.1 Trichonephila clavipes | reverse complement strand
GATTTCACATTATTTTCAGAGTTACCATAGATTGAAATAATTATCAGCGTATTTTTCTTAAAATGTTTTCCTCTGTTGTATTTAAATATGGAAAAATCCACTTCTAAGTTATATATTTCAAAAATTCTAGTTCAGTCTCTGTACAGATTTCTGAATTATATACTGGCAAAATATTATTATAAAATATAGAAACATGCTCCATAAAAGAAGAATGTTCTAAAAATGGGTCATTCTATGTTCATTTTTTGCCAAAGTATTGTACTTAAATAATTTTGTATTGTAATAATATTCTTAAAATAATTTTATATACATTTCATAATCTAATGACACCAAATATCACAGATATTATCCATTTGTACACTTGTGTGAAAATCATGAACCTGAACGGCAGTCATCAAGCATGTACCTCAAGCAACGAATTTCCCACATAACAAACTTTTTTTCGGGCTTTAGCGGCTTCCTTAAATTGGGATCTGACTGCATTGCTAAAAAATATAGTAGAAACACCAGTTTGAAAATTAAGAACTGAACTAATAGTCTTAGTATTGTTGAGGAACTTGTATAACACTCAGCCACAAGTTGGGAGTCAGGAAAGGGGTTTTTAAAATCTTGGGGGACCGCGATGTCAGACTAATGTATAAAGTGGGGCTGCGATGATGGAAAGTTTAAGAACCGCTGCCCTAAGCAACTGAGGATTTGAAAACTGAATGGCAGGGAAACTGAAGATGCTAGAAATGTACCATTTACTTCATTCTGCTTTGACAAATGGGAAGTTTATTCTCACCAAGTTTCAAAATTAGTTATAAAGTTCGTCAATTAGTGGCATTTCTGACTGGGGAAAACTACAAAAGTGTTTTCATAATAACCACTATTTACTGTAACAAGCGGATATAATCTGAGGACAAAATTTGCAGACACTTGTATAAAAAATTCAATTGGAATGGTTTGATATGCATCAGAAATTATGTTCAAATTCAGACATGGTTTATGGATTGTTACGATACATCTTATCTTCTATTCACCCCGACAGAAAAAAAATCCCATGACGTTAAATCTGGGGAATATGAAGACCACATTCTATGTCACTTTGTGTATGCATTTGTTAGTCAAGGGCAATGACCTCGACACAGAACATGCGTAAGATGCTTTGGAGAAAATTGTGGGATCTGAATGTACCACCATATCTGATGAATAATGCACAGAAATTGAAACGAAATGACTTAAGTACTGTTTTACAATTTTCTCTATGAATCTATCATCTATATATATTCAAGTTTTATTTAGTAAAAGCTGTTATAAAATATTTAACATTCGAGATTTTTACATTTTTTCTCCGTGTAGAGAACGATCATTAGATCCGATCAAATTGCATCTACTATTTACATTAAGTCTTCACTCGAAAAGTATAAGACCTGCTTAGATACTTTTAAGAACAAATAATCAAAAGAAAATTCAAGATTCAGAGTCAAGTGAATAAACATATTGAGTTTACTTTATTAAAAGTCCTTCAGCAAACTTAATAAAAATTGTAAGAAAACTTTTTTAAATACATATAAATTCATTGAATTCGCTTATTACACAAATTATTTATGGAATAAATTTTAAAAAAAAGTTTTTACTTAGAATTTCTGAGATACAGAAAGGAATTTCTAGAAAAAACAGAACTAATTACATATGTATGGGTAATCTAAAAGATTGGGGTTTATTACTATCTGTAAAAAAAAATATTTTGAGGAAATATTTGTTTCGTAATTAATACAAAGTACTTGGAATTAAATTAATCAGAAACTCACAAATAAAAGAAAGTTTTTTAATTTATAAATAAATTGATTGTGCTGAAAATATTTTTTTCACTTTATTTCTTTATTTATGAAAAATAAATCTATTGCAAGCTATCAAAACACTTTTGGTAGAATAAATCTCTACTTATGTATTTAAAATGATTAAAATCGAAAAGAGCGCATTAATATAATTAGCTTCAAACCACAAAAAACTGTTACAGAAAATAATCCTTTTCTACTCTATTCAAGCAAATAGTTTCATAAGCAACAAAAGTACAGTGACACCTATTTGTTTATTGTTTCAATAAACTTCAAAGCTAATACAATATGATATGATATGATATGCTAGGTGTGACTGTTAAACTTCTGCACTGCGAATGACCTAGCCGCAATTGAATATACGTAGTTGCTAATGGAATATAGTTGATATTGATTTTTTTAGTGCGGGTGGCACATTAATCCATCCATCTATCTAGTTCAGTTTGTTTTTCATCATTTTTTTTTAGTAAGACTTTGTTGTGTCGAAGTGTCATTATCACGAAAAACTTTATCATCTGAGATGCGCATAAATTTGTAATTCATCGTGAAATTAAAAAAAAACAACTGAATGTTTTAAATTGTTAAATGAGGTGTTTGGATATATTTACTTATCGTATCATCCAATTTTTGAAAGACACAAATGGTTTTTGAAAGATTGTTAGGTTGTTGAAGGTAATGGACGTTCTGGTCGTTCTGTGACATCAAAAACAGGTCTTGTTCATTGCATTTTCTCGATATTAATAGCATTATCATGATTAAATGGGTACATGAAGGCAAAACAGTAGTACTGCATTGAGGTCCTGCGGAAGAAAAGGTCAGACTAAGAAAGAAAAGTATAGATCTGTAGAGCTACAACCTGTGGATTTTATACTAAGACAAAGCCCGGTAGAGCTCATTGCGCTCTTTGTGAAACAGTTCTTCGTGGACCAACACATTACTGTGCTCGAGCATCCATCATTTTAACCAGATCTCACACCATTGGACTTTTATATATTCCTTAATATTAAAAATGCTTTGCTGGGAACACACATTTTCATTCTGTTCAAGAGGTGAAGGCAAAAATACAGACAAATTGAAGATAAGCCGCAACAATGCTTTGAACGGTGAACAAATCATATGAAGCTATGTGTTGATATGAAAGATAGTATGTTCAGAGGGACTAAAATATATTTGTGTATTTTTTTTTAATAAAATTAACTTTCAAGACAAGCCATGTTGTTAAATTGTGTGTCTCACCTCGTATTTAATTTTTAAGTACACAAATATGTCTGTAAACCATGTTTAAATAACAAAAATTTATTAAAAAATTTGAATCACTTTTGCTCTTAAATATAGCTATAATTTTAAGCATTTTTTACTGGATTTACTTTCAGTAATTCATTTTATATTTCCCGACGTACATTATATACATTCATCTTCAACAGTTGAACACGATGTCGAAGAAAAGATGATTTTTATATTGGATTAACTCTATAGTAAATATTGGTTTAATATATCTGAGTAATACACGATTTCTACTAGTGGATATACTATAATATTGGTTTGAATATATTTATCATTCCACGCATACCTGAAAATGAATAAGAATGCCCGATGTATTCAGTCTCTATTTTTCAACATTCCATGGATCAATCAATCGTACTGAAACCATTTTAACTAAAATCTGAAAAGGCTTTGGACAGAAATCATTGAAGGTAGTCAATACTGACTAGTTAAGTCTCCAGAAAGAATATACTGGGTGTTCATAAATTTTCGATAAGATTATGCATGATTTTGTCTAGATGTCGCCGTTAAAATATATAATCAGTTATTTCATGGAATGAATAGGTATTTAATGAAATAACTAGAAAAGCCAGTTTAAGTACGCAATAGATTAAAATTTTCAAACTTTACCTAGTTCTTATATGAATTAACTAATGATAGAGACCGTTAAATAGATAAAAATAAACAATTTTAAAGGTCTTTTATAAATTAATTGATCATAAATAGCTAAAATCTCTCGAAAAATACATGTTATACCTATTGCGGATGATTAATTGATAAGAATAAGGAAATGATGATATAATTTATTATTTTTCATATGACTAACATTTAGACACAATGGGAAAAAAGAAATCTGTGTATTTTGCATCCGTTACTATTCCTTTAACTACAATGATATCATAATGGTGGGGTAACCAATAGTCACGTGGCCCCTTTTGTATGCTGTTTTAGCACTTTTTACTTCTTCTACCATAATTAATTTTTACGAGTAAGTGTAACACTGTTTTCTTTTGTACCACGCTTATTTAAAAAAAAAAGATTTACATATCTTTTGAATTAAATCTTTCTTATTTACAGGTTTGTCTCCCTTTCTTGAAGAAGTCATTGCTTGAAAACAAGTTGCAAAAATATTTTTTGATAATCCAAAATGTAAAACTTTATCATAAATACACCTTCTAAATTATAAGCTTAAAAGCAACTAAATGAAGGGTACACACACACCATTGTAAAGCAGCAACAAGTGTTTCAAAACTGATTAGAAACAGCTAGAATTGGTTCAAAGAACATTCGAGTGCTGTATCTCATACTTTAATAATCAAGTAATCATTATTCCATAAAATAACTTTTAAACCCCAGAATCAAATAATTTTATGTACTTTAACTGACTTGTTTAGTTCTTTCCTGAAACAATTATTCTATAATATAATGGATTTCACACTTTTACTGTAACAAAGGAATAAGTATTATTTACGAAAAAGAGAAAATTATAAATCAATTCCCTCGAAGAGTGTAAATATCTCTAAATCAGTCCTTTAACGAATGGAAAATTTCTAGAAGTAATATCCCTTCTTTCTTCTTCAGCGTTTCACAAACTGTGGGGAGAGCCACACTTGGGGGGCGTAATATCTTTACAAGAGGGGAACGAGCATATCAAAACGTCAAATATAAAAGATTTAAAAAATTTCAAATTTACTGAAAGCAAACAAACAAAATACTTTCTGATATAATAAAATATAAAATACACATTTACACTGATATAATACATTTATAAATGTGCCAGTACTTTGCAATGTATTTCATTAAAAAATAATTATCAATATTAAGTTAAGAACAAGTTTGATAATTATCAGTGACCCCATGGACTTGTATTAACACTTATCTTAATAAATTGTACGTTTATAATTAATTCTTTAAGGTATCCGACTACGTTCGGAACCGTGATTTTAAAAAAGTGCATAAATGGTTAATTTTCATGATATTTAGTGTCACTCAGATTAGAATACATAAATAAAATTGTTAGGAGATTTTGACAAACAAAATTAATTTAAATATAATATTTTGGCAAAAAATTAACTTAGAATAATATTTTTTCAAATGTTCTCCGTTTGTGAAAAATGGTTCTATTATAACAATATTTTGCCTGTATGAAGCTCAGACCTCTGTTCAGAGGCTCAACTAGAATTTTTGAAATATGTAACTTAGAAGTGGGTTTATTCATATTTTACGACAACAGAGGGGGGAAATTTTAAGAAAAAAACGCGAATAATTATTTCAATTGGATGTAACTCTGAAAATAATGTGATTTTTTCAAAAATTTTAGTTGAGCCTCTGTAGACAGGTATGAGCTATATACAGGCAAAATATTATTCTAATAGAAGCATTTTTTACAAAAGGAGAACATTTGGAAATAAAGTTATTCTAAGAAAATTTTTTGCCAAAATATTGTATTTAAATAAATTATTTTTGTCAAAATGTCCTTAAAACAATTTTATGCATATATTCCAATCTAAATGACACTAAATATCATGAAAATTATCCATTTATGTGCTTTTGAAAATCACGGTTCCGAACGTAGTCGGATACCTTAACTGTTGATTTAAAGTAACGTGATCCCCTACCCAATACCACTCTTTTCCACGTAGGTGCGAAAAACTTTTGATGGGTTTTTTTGGGAGGGGGGAGGAGAAAATGAAAAAAAAATAAGCAAATTCTTTGAAATGAGTAAATCCTTTGCAAACACTGTTAAGGTTCTTTTATTGCATTCCAAAATTAATGTTTTGGCAGAGTGAGACGTTTATATACGTTGGTAGCATATAAGAAGATGAAGTAGCATATTGTAGCTTTAGTGTCAAAGTATATTATTTTTGATTTCAGTACATTGTTATTGCATGGAGTGGAGCGAGATGAAAATGATGATTGTGTGTGTGAATATTAGGTCGCTAATATTGAAAGTATGAGAAGCACTATTCTACTTAATTTTAAAACTTCTTGCACGAGCCCATTTATTAGAAAGGCAAACTGGATGAAATGAAATATAGAGAAAACGATCATTTATGATTTGTTTTCTCTTTGAAATTTATATGCGATCGTTAAATAGTAGAAAATTATGTAATTCATTATTACTTGTTTTATCTTAAAGAGAAGAAAATTCTTACTTATGTATACGTATCTCTTCTAGTTATTTCATGTTCATTTACTAAAACTATTTATGACAATTTGGAAAGATTTGACTTGGGAAGAACATTTTCTTTGAGTATAATGAAATCCTTTAATAAAATTTAGAAAATAGTTAAGTTTTAATTACTTTTCTCCTTCCCTAAAACATAAGAAATTTTAAAAAATATGTATATTGAAATCATTACGTGGATTTAACGTGAATCTCTTGATTTCACAAATTGTTTCATTGCAATATGATCAATCTGTCAACTTTATAAGTTATATTGTTCTGGTTCATTCAAGTTAATATTATTTATCGTCAGCATCTCCATGTAAGAGTTTGTGAAATATTTTAGTTTTACAAAATGGGATCAATTTTCTGAACTCTTACATGTCTTTGAGAAACTGGATTTGATACTTGAACATCATATGGAGTTTAAAATGAGGTCTGACTTTATAAAATTAAAATAAATCTCATACAGTTAAATTTCCCTATTTCTATGTAAATATATTTCTAAAATAATTCGTATAAAATAATAAATCGTTATTTGACGAAAACAAATACGTAAGTATTTTTCAAAACATTTTGCGTCTTTATTGAATTCATTTATATCCAATAATAATGAATGGAGACTTAAAAAATTAAAATAAAATAACAAAATGCATTATATATCTGGCTATATAATGTTAGGCTATAACATATCTGGAATATTTTTATAACACATCATGAAATGCTTTGGGTAAATTTGGAGTAATTTTCCCTTGCATTTAAAAATAATCCACTGCATTATTTTCAAATACCTAAGATTAAGATATTCGACTACCCTAAAATCATGATTTTTTTTTTCAAAAATTGACAAACTTTTTTTATGGTTCTATTTTATAGACCATCTTATTAGCTTAATAAAAATACCAGGCTTTTTATTTTATTTTCACTAGAACAAAAACTACAAGTGTTTTAGTAAAAGCAGATGCCATAACTTTACACAAGATGTCAAACTTTAAAATACGTTTTTCTGGAAATGTGTTTTTTCTTCGAAAAACTCAAACGGGAACAGGGATTGCTCAAAAGGTTTTCAAAATAACTTGCTGAAATTATTGTAAATGTTTTGACCTTCAGATTTACCAATTACTGTTTTATTTCAAAATTTACAGTAATTTATGTATATATAATCACTGTTTTTTTAAACAATTTCATATAGTCACTAAGATAGAGTGCTCTAGATTTTGTAAAAATTAAAATATGTATAATCCTGAAAGTCATTTCAAACATGAATAACAAAGTAACACATTAATTTTTGTTCAATTTGTTCAAAAACTTTTTGTACAGAGCGGGCCCCGTTTATGTAATTTTTTGTACATTTTCACGAGTTTCTTCCCCTTTTAATAATAATACATTTTTTGAAGTTAATTTCTTATGGCACGGTAGGGAGAAATTTCTGTTACGCGTGACGCGTTACCAGTTACTAGTGATGAATTTAAGGTAGTGATGAATGAAGTTCCGAATTTTCCCCTCGTTTTGAAAAACGCCATCTAATTCATACTATCTATCTCAGACAAAAAACAATTACAGAATCAGAAAGATCATTCTTTTCGCCACCGTATGGTATATAGTTTTTTTAACAAAACTATGATATATTCTATTTTTTACGATTTTTTTAAGGGGTGTTGGAAAGCTAAAATCTTATTTTTTTGACATTTTGAGATTTTTACATTTTCAAATTTTATAGATTTTAACCTTTCTAAAGAAGCTTTCTTTAGAAGCCCTATAAACAGTGCTTCTCAAACTGTGGGGCGCGCCCCCCTGGGGGCGTGGTAACTCTGCGAGGGGGCGTGAGCATATTGAAAATAAAAGATTTAAAAAAAAATTTTTTGGAATGAAGTAAAACAAAATGCTTCTGACATAATAAAAATACACATCTACACTGAAATAATTTATTTTTATCATCTGGTGATAATCAAAAATAAAAGATTCCACTTCATATACTCATTAGCCATCTTTGATTCTATAATCAAATTAAAAAATATATATTTTGTTTGCTTTGCGGTCAATATGAGAACGATGAGATATTTTTTTTTACGTTCCTTTTAACGATATCAAACGATGAGAGATTTTTTTATTACGTTTCTTTTAACATAAAATATTCCTTTAGCTGAACTTCGAACTTACTGGATGGTTATCTCCGTCTTTTTTTTTAGGGAAGTTGTAAATATATATAAGATATTTCTGTTTCTTCTTTTTCCACGTGAAAGAGTTTTGTGATATATGGATAAGCATGAGTATTTTGAAACATATAATGCTTAATGAAAAACGTTTTACACAATTATTTTTTACAACATGCTACACTTTCCCCATGAACAATTTTGAAGTTTTGATTGCTGTGTTGTATGACTTATTATGGTTTATAAATGTAAATAAGCAGAATATTTAAAAAAAAATGAGCATCTGTGATGCCTATTGAAGGAAGTTGAAACTGATCAAGTAATTGAATAACCTACTGAAATAATGCATATTAATAAAGATAGCAGAGTAAATATCAGAAAAGCGTTAGACATGAAACGTTTGAGTCGATTTGAAATTTCAAATGCTGCCTAAAGATCTCTATGAAGAAAACTATGAGACCATAATGTAGCACTTCGCCTTGTCAAACAGACACAAGGAAGAAAAAGTTCAAAATGCTATTTGTAGATCATCAAACAACAGCAAAATTACAAAAACGCGAACAAAATATGACAGTTTATCTGGAAAATAACGTTCCTGTGTTGTTAGCGAAAAGTGTCAATGATTTATGTCCTTTATTAAGGACACGCACATTTGGAACATTTTTTTAAAATTTTTACGATTTTTTCTCAAATTTTCTAAGAAAAATTGAAAAGTCCTTGAAAGTAGGTAAGTATATTTTCTCTTAGTTAAATTATTCACAGGAATTTTGTGATTTTTGTCGTGTATAATAAAAATAACTATAAAATATATTGTAGTTTAAAATAAACTAAAAAACACGCTTTTATAGTGAATCGAACTAAAAAGTAAAAAAAAAATATATATTACTTAAAAGTAACGTATACAAAATTTAATTCTTATCTTGTTAATTTGTACGGTTTATAATTATGATCGTATTGTAGCTTTAGCGCCAAAGTGCATTATTATTGCATTCAATACATTATTATTATTAGGGGGGCGCGATAAAAATTATGATTGAAAATTGGGTCGCTAGTAGTGAAAGTTTGAAACCATTGCCTTAAAACGTATTTTTAAATAATCGTTGAATTTGGGCCACGCCCATTTTAATGGCGAAAATTGTAAACAAATTACTTTGTTTTTGCTTAATAGTGTAACGACTGATATGAACCAAAACATGTATCTTTTATTTTAAATTGAGCCTTTTATTTTTTTTATTTCCCAGCCGATTAGAAGTCTCACTGTATACATTAAAATCAATTTATCTCAAAATGTAAATTTTAATGTGCGATGTACCTTTTCTGAGAAACTACTGCTCACAGGTATGTAAATTTTTTATTAATTATTTATAATGATGTCTAATATATACTAAAATGAGCTTTTTTTAAAACACTCAAAAATTTAATTTTTAGAAATTTTTTAAGTAAAAAATGGGTCAAATTTCGCAATGTTTGATAAAATGTTTCATAATTTCTTAAAAAATTCAAAATTAGCTAAAAGCTCATTTTAGTATAATAAGAGAGATGTACTTTAATAGTATGAAAAATTTCAATCATGTACATAAAACAGATTTTGAGAAAAGATACATCGAAAACAGCTAAGTTAACATTGTCAGTATAGAGAGAGAGAGAGGTTTCCAATACCCCTTAAAATGAGTCGAAATTGATACGCTTTTATAAATAAGATTTCTAAATCATTCCCTTTCGAGTTAATGAGTTTATATTTTATTCTAAACAAGTTCATGCCTTTCTCTTTTAGAATCAGTTATAAAAATAAAATAAATGACGAATTTTTTTTTTTTTACGATTTTTCAAAAAATACTCAAAATTTTAATTAAATTATTAATTATTTCATTATTTATACAAATAATCTAACGAAACGTTTTTTTCCATACGTACAATAGTATTATCCGTAATCTGTTCAAATATTGAAAAATAGATTAAAATTTATGGCTTTTAAAATGTCTTTTGTGTTTTTTGTCTACTAGCCCTGAGCTAGCACCCACCCCCCTCTCCTCATTCAACAACAGCTTTAACAAGCCTTTCCTCTTTTAGCTTTGTCATACATACTTTTTTTTGTTTTTACGTTACCTAGAAGTCAAAATATAATCCATTTTATAAATTAAAAAAAAGCGGAAGTGAGTCTTTAATCTACCCGAAGTAGGCATTTAAATGGCTCAAAATCTGTCAAAAATTAGTTTAAGGTGAGTTTGTTGGATAAACAGTTTTAAAATTATTTTAAGGAAATAATACAAACAATTTATTGTTTTAAAATGTAGTGGCAACACAACATTTCTTGCAATAGTTTGGCAATAAAATATTGTGTTTACTAAATTTTCAATCGAATGGAATTTCTAAATCCAGTTTAAGAAGTCAGTTTTTAAATCATATATAGTTTAAACGACTTTCATTATACAAACTACAAACTATCAATGGAGATTTGATTAATTTCATAACGAACAGACAAGGTTTATCGGTTTTTACTTTTAATTGCCAAAGTCTTACAGCTCACGCTGTAGACTTACAAGGTTCAGTAATAAGAAATTTAAATATTTTAGTTTTATCAGAAACTTGGCTGGGCAATGAAAGTGATGTATCTATTCCAAATTTCAACTGCAATGTAAAGAATAAACGACCAAATACGAGAGCAGGAGGAGTTGCGATTTACCAAAATTCTAGCGATGCTGTTAACATTATAACTCCATCCATGGAATGTTCTGTCAGTCAATCCGATATTTATGGTACCATACAATCTTCAGTAGGGGATTTGTGCTTGTCTGAATGCGTAATAGATAATGAAAAAAAAATTTAATTGTATCAGTATATATTACTCCGTATAAAAAGTTGGATGACATTATCGAGTTCAATCATCGATCATTATTACCATAAACAGCAAGAGGTTCTGCTTTACTTAATAAAAATTATGATAAAATACCTCTGATTTTAAGTGTAGATTTTAATGTCAATTTTGCCTTAGACAAATTTCTACAATTGATTGAATTTTTAAAAGACAATTTCACCTTATCTCTACAAAACAACAGAATAATATCAACGACAAAATCAAATACTACGATTGATGCAGTCTTTTCGAGATACTTAAGTTATATTGAGTGCAAAACCTACATTTCTTACTTTAGTTGCAACAAGCCTTTGATAACAAAAGTATGTACTGAAGCACCCATATGCCTAATGGAAATAGACTAATAATGATGATACTTTTCTCAAAATACATACAATAAAAATTTTTTTAGTATTTTGTATTGAAAATGAAAATTTTGTCCATACTAAACCTTTCCCATACTAACAATTTTTTTCAAATACAGTTTGAAATAATAATGATGATAGTAAATTTGTTAATTATTTATAAGATTACTTCAAAAAATAAAACTTTATTATACAATTCAATACATATAAGGCAAAGAAGTTAACTTGTAACGCGTGTTCACACTGATACACGCTTTCTTTTTTTTCAATTTTACGTTTTTATTCTTAAAATATACTAAATGAATCTAAAAATCACAAAAAATCCTCATATTTCCATTTTTTTTAAAAAAAAAAGGTATCGCAAGTAGTCGGATAACTTAAAGCTTTTAGATGAGATGACGATAAGTGTACAATTGAAATTAAAATAAAGGGAAAAAATGTCTATATGAAACAAACATAAGGAAATAAAAGTGCATTTATGTACACAAATTTTAACACAAAATTAAATGTATAAGAGGTGTGGCACAAAGAAAAGGAGACATGTCCAATAAATTTCCAATAGTTCCCCATGACGTTATGAACTTCAAAAGTGTAACCTTTAGCATTCACACACTTCTGCATTTAGGGCTGCCATTTATCGTAACAGCTCTGGAACGAGGGCCCTTGAGGACATTCTCCGTTTTTGCCCGAATCTCTTCAACTGAGGTAATATGGATCCCCTTTTGGTCAGATTTAACAATAGGAAATAAATAAAAAAAATGTCATAATCAGGAGTATGCCCCATCACAATAAGGTTCCTTCTGGTCAGAAACTGCTTGACATATAGGGAAGTATCAAGGGTGCATTGTTTTGGTGTAACAACCATGTATCACTCCACAACTGGGACATTTTTTTTCCGTAATTTTTTCGCTAAGTCTTTTTAGTACTTCAATGCAATATTGATTAATAGTCTGACCACTGGGCAATCACTCAATCATTATAATAAAGAGTGTTTTTTTCCAGGTGTAGAAGTTTAAGTTGACATTACTTTCCAAGATGGTGACCGATTTAACAGCTTTCAAGTGATTAATTCTCAGTTTGGTTTGGCAATTCATCAAAACGATCATCAAACACCGTTACATCCAGAAAAACTGACTGTTTGGTGCGCTTTGTGGGCTGGTGGAATCATTGGTCCGTACTTCTTTAAAAACGATGAAGGCCAAAACGTTACAGTTAATGGTGATCGGTAAAGAGCCATGATTACTAACTTTTCATTCCTGAATTGAACAATCATGATGTCCAGGAGCTGTGGTTCCAACAAGACGGCGCAACATGTCACACAGCTCGTGCCACAATCGATTTATTGAAAGACACGTTTGGTGACCGCCTAATTTCACGTTTTGGACCTGAGAATTTTCCTCCAAGATCTTGTGATTTAACACCGCTAGACTATTTTCTGTGGGACTGTGTAAAGTCATTGGTCTATGCGGATAAGCCACAAACGCTTGACCATTTGGAAGCCAACATTCGCCTTGGACGTCCAGATTGGACTACATCCGAGCCAGCCGTGGCAGTTCTATGCCAGAAATCCTATTTAGAATGTAATGCCACAAGATTATCTTTCGAATAAAAAAATCATGTCAATCGAATAATACATCGTTGTTTTATTGCAATTTAAAGTTCTATACCTCTAAAAAACACTCTTTACTACTAATGTTGAGGAAGACAATTAACATCACCT
>BMAU01009710.1:0-19336 GCA_019973935.1 Trichonephila clavipes | reverse complement strand
ACTGGCCTCAAAAAGTTAAGGTACAACATGTTTTTCGAAGTTCACCATAAAAATGGCAGTAACAATAAAATGCATAGTTTACATGAATGATAATAACGAACTTTAAAAACATTAATGCAAAAACGATTGCTGCCACTTTTATTTTATAGAAAAGAACGTATATTTATGAGTGAGAGAAAAATATGCAAATATCACGCTTTCGTACTTTTGTGTGTAAGTTGTGTTGATTTTCAACAGTTGTTGGCAGTTTCGGTGACTAATAGTCAATAGAGTTTAGAAAATGTCTCAGAGACGTCGTTTACCCAATTCGTTAAGGTGGCGGGCAGTTGGATGGATGGAAATGGGATTGTCGCGAGGCTGATGTTGCTAGACGTCTCGAATAAGTGTCTCGTAGTGTTGTTCAGCGACTTTGGTATCAATACCAATCCGAAGATTCTGTGTCCAGAAGACTCGGCACCAGGCCGACCACGAGCTACAACACCTGCAGAAGACCGTTTTCTAGCTCTTTCGACACGAAGGAGAAGAACCACTACTGTGCCGCAGCTCGTTGCAGACCACTTTCAAGCATCAGGAAGAAGAATCTCCGCTACTACGGTGCGAAATCGTCTTTTCACAATGCAGGTCTGCTGTGTGCAAAAGAGAAAGACCAGTTGTGTGCGTTCCCCTCAACGGACGACAGCGAAGGAACCGCTTATGCTGGGCAAAGGTATGTTTCTTGGACACGCAGCAACAATGGGCTTCTGTGCTGTTCTCAGACGAGCAGTTCAGATTTACAATGGAGTGATTCAGGGGCGTCTACTGATCTGGGAACAGCGCACTAGATACCATCAATCCAACACTGTTGAAAGGTACACAGTTACAGGGTGGTGGAATCCTGGTTTGGGCAGGTATCTCTGCTCAGTGGCCACACTGACCTGCATGTTCCATGGAGGAACCGTAACTGGTCTTAGATATCGGGATATGAGATCGCTTGATCCATATGTCCGCCCATATGCTGCTTCTATTGGTAACGACTTCATTCTGATGGATGATAATGGGAAACCTCACCGAGCTCGGATTGTTAAGGAGTATCTGGAGGATCACGGTTTGGAACGAATGGAATGGCCAGCTCGATCTCCAGACCTGAATCCGATAGAACATCTTTGGGACTATCTTGGCAGAGGGGTTGCTGCTAAATCTCCCTCAATGTTACATGAGCTGAAACAAGGCCTACTCTGTGTCTGGTCTTCGCTTCTATTCGGTGTCCGACAACTTAATAAACATGGGAAATCGATGCCGCCAATGCATTCAAGTTAGGGGTGGACACATTCCTTATTAGGAACCCATTTTTTGTATTGTTTTTATGGCCATTTTACCACATAACACTGTGATGTGCTGTTTTCTCAAAATGGACTTTTCTGAATATTGCTTTTTTGTTATAAATCGTTTTTTGAAATACACTTATGCACGACGCATCTGCTAATAAAACTATTTGTGCACACATATCCTCCACTTCTTTTTGTTTCTACATTCATTCATTCATTTACCAGGACACAAAACCCGGTTGTACCTTAATCCTTTTTGAGGCCAGTGTATTTAGAAGAGTATATTTTTAATTAGAAAAATCATAGATATACGCAGAAACGAGGAATAATAATTTTAAATAAAATTTTACAGACATTATAAAACTATAAAATAGATATGAATCTATAAAATAGATGTAAATAAATAAATTTTTAGCATATAACTCTGTAGAGATCTACAGATAGAGCGTAATCCTTTCAGCTTGTTATTGTTTTCCAAACAAAAGGTTTTATGCCAAGAAAATTCTTAAATTTTCAAAATGTTTGAGAATTTATACTAAAAATTTTCAGACATAGAACGATAGAAATAAACAGTAAATTTTAAAGAGAATTTTTTTTTTTGTTTTTAAACAGGAGAACTTTTTATAAACGCAAACTTAACATTATTTAATTTATTTATCTTAACTCAAAGCCTTTCTTTCAATTTAAACAGTTATGTAAAAATTTCCTCTACACAAGAATTCAAAAAAATAATATTCAAAATGACCGAAAACATATTTTGATTTGCTAAAAACAAAAAGTATGTTAAGTTTCAACTTTTTCTCATCGGTTTGTGCACCTAGTCATTCTAAAGAAAGAATATGTAATGTTTCATGAAATGATGGTTGTGTTTTTTATGAAAACCAGAACCGAATACATCGATAGCTTCCAGTATTTTGGGATTTTACCTATACATGTCACAAAAGCAAAATTTTAAGTCACGCGAACTTGAAGCAAAATCATTTGTACAGTTTATCTCTAGGTACATAATATTGACAAAACTCATATATTGTTTTTTTGAAATAGTTCACAAATACAATGTAGAAATATGTCATAATCTTCTTACGCATTGTTTCGTACCGAGAAAAATAGACTTTTGTTGAGGGGTTTTCATGTAAGAAATCGTGTTTTACTTTTGCTTAGAGATCTATTAGAACATGCAAGTTTTTTCCAACTACTAAGTCTTAGCTAAAAGAACTAGTATAGAGTTAAAAAGAAACAAACATGCTTATTCCTGAAAGCAAAAAAAATATTGCGTGAATCTATCTTTTTAACGATTTCACATTAAATTTGTTTGTTCCATAACTTTTACATTCAAAATCAGACAATAAATTTTCATTAGACTGGTTCTTCCCAATAAATATATATATAGCGAGTTATTCAGTATAAATTTGTCTCTTTTTGAAAGAGCCCATTGAGTTACGAATGAAGGTACACTATTGGAAATAGAGTTGGCAAAATTCTTGGATAATAATAAATGTTTGTTCGTAATAATAGCAAGAGAAATTAACCAAAATTGATCGCTCAACAAAGGGCGTGAAAAATATGCTCATGACACAAATGGAAATGCAAAAATGCCGAGTTGGGAAGACAGTTTGCAAAATTTAATCGTTTTTAACGCGCGCAATGCAAAAAATTTCTCGAATATATATTATCTTGGAGTGTAAATGTATATATTTAAAATGATGAGAAAATACAATGATAAATTCTGATACCATACGTAATAATAAAATAAACTCTTTTGGTAGCACATTCACATTGTATGTGTTTTCATTTTCAAAAAAGATTATGGCTAGAAATGAAATATGAGTATCTTTATTTCAATGTATTAGTTATACAAAAATATCATCTTAAAATCCCCTTTCCACTTTAAAATGTGCTGAATTAGAAAATACTAGCATAGAATTTCCGATATCTTCCAGTGGCCTCGGTAGCCGAGTGGTATAGGTATCGGATCGGGCTTCCTTGTCACGAATTCGAGTCAGTACCCCTAAAAGCCCTCGTGTAGCTGAACAGTGTAACGTTAATATCCAATAAATCAATCGATAACTTAAACTGAAATGCTGAAATCAAGCATTTTCATATTACTCTAAGAAAGATTTAAAATGTGGTAAAAAAGATTGAAAAAAAAATTAGGTATCTTCCTCAGCATCTGATCACAATTCAAAATAAAATATATGTTGTCAGTTGGGCGTTTCTGGGTTTTTGTATGACACTAATATAAAATGCAAACGTAATTTTCAACTCAATGTGAAATTTTCTATCTATATTAAATTAAATTAGTAGTAGTTAAAAATAAACATGCGGGAATACTTTTTTTATATCAAGATATCAATTTATTGTTTGCTTGATTCTTTTCAACACTTCAAAGCAAAAAATTCACAAACACAAACTAAAATCTAAAATTTATATATAACATTTAAAATTCTCAAACAGTAGTACGAATGAAAACATGTATGTTCTTACCCTAAAGTTTAAAAATAAAATTCATTCAGAGAAGTACTATATTTGTGATTCATGGAAACTATTAACATATTTCTTTATTTATTTTTCCTCTTGTCTTTTTCCCTCTTGTTCTTTTATTTATTTTTCCTTCTTTCAATAAAATATACCTAAATCAGGGGGATACTAAGCTTCTAATTATTAAATAAAAAGGATTCTACAAATGTGTAAAAATTCCTGTTCATGTCATTACTTTAAAATACTATTATAAATAAAACTTCGAAGCATTCTGTTTTCAGAGAATAAAAATTTGATTTATGCCTGTATTTATTTTATTATAAATTTACACAAGAAAGCGTTTGTTGAAGCTACGCTAATCTATTTTTTATTGAATGTACATGAATTAACATAAAAGTATAACCAAGCATTTTTTAAAAGTTCTTCGAAAAATATATTTCAGTATTTTATATATATATATATATATATATATATATATATATATATATATATACCGTAAAAATCCGGCGTATAACACGCACCTATACTTCACACAGGCTGATTTTTTTAAATTTATGGATATATTCGCCGTATAACGTGCCCCCTTTTCTTACGAAGGAACATGAAATGCACGTATGTAACGCTCTCCTGTTTTAAAGTCATTTATTCAAAAAAGTATATAATCCCAGGATTTACAAAAAATAGTACACTTCTAGAACTACAAAGTTTTAAGTTCATTAAGTATATTATTTCTTTTAAAAAAGCAGTATTCTATGTAAAAACTATGCAGGTGTCTAATTTTTTGCTACACGCATTTTTTTTAAGCTGTTATTTTTATACCCAACGTATATAACCCCAGCGCACCCCTAAACTTCAATCTTACTTTTTTGTATTAAAAAGTGTGTGTTATACGCCGGATTTTCCAGTGCATATCCTCAGTATTAAAAATGAGTCTTTAGAAGAAACGTCTTTTACAACCCTAACCAACATTCATATATTCAGTTTATTTAGCTATCATCATTCTATAGTTTCAACGAATATTCCCGCGCATGTAATGTTACATTTCGCTCTTTGCAGCCCCCATGTCGCCTCAAGAATCAGCTTTCATCCAACCCAACAACACTTCGGTGACCTTGAACCTTGGAGCCTGGCAGAGCGGAGGCTGTCCAATCCCGTCACTTCACTGTCCAGTATCGCTCCAAAGTACCAAAATCAATGGACCACCATTCCGGACAAGTTGGACATGCCGAGGACACGTTTGTGGTCCGGCACCTCTCACCGGACAGGGAATACGTCGTCATGGGTGACAGCCCACAGCGAAGCTGGACTCACGCAAGGGAATACTCCTTCAGGACATTGCATGCCCCAAGCAGGTAGTGTGGACACTTTTATTTCCTTCTCGGTGGATTGATTTTTGGGGTGGTCAGTGGATACTTCTGAGTGGAGTTTTTGCGAGATAATTTGATTCCTCTAAATTATACCTTTCGTGGGTGGTTCCGTAGGAATCATTGTCAGTAAAATGTCAAGACTCGAGTATGTTGAAATGTCTCTATAATTCATATTATATTAAGTTCGTTATTGTTGAAAGTAGGAAGAATGGGTTTCTTAACTTTTTGTCAATATGATTTAGCTTCTCTTTATGCACGATACGACTTTATGCTAAATGGATATTTCTGAAAAAGTAGACAGTGCAATAGTTTGATTATATATTCTAAGACACCTTTTGTAATGGCTCAGAATAATGGCCTGTTTTGATTCATTTAAAGGTTTTTATTCTGATTTCAAAACGTTTCTTTTTTTCAATGGAAAACAGCATAGAAATTTTTCGAGGCATAATCTTTTTGTTTCCATCATATGTTTAAAAATCTTTTTGATGTCTTTTTTCTCTGTTTTACCTGAATAATCTTAAGTTATAGCTGTTTTGTGCGAATTCGCTCTCAGTGCCAAAAAAAGCAACGTAACTATTATTTATTAAAATGTGCTTGCATTCAACAATTCTTTGGTTCCTTCAATTGCCTTTTTCCGCTATTTTGTTAATGGAATTTGAATAGATTATTTACCTGGTATATAACTGTGGGGATTTTAATGTAACACTGTCTCATGAAACCTATTTGGCCTTTAGGAACGATATCGATGTAGTATAAGTTTCTATACTTGGCGTTAAAAAGTGTTCGATTATTAATGTTCATTATAATATAATCGCAACACATGTTTCTTTGCTCTAAAATATAATTTTTAATAAAAATATCTTTTCTCAACATTACATGATAGTTGTAATAAGCCATTTTAAATGCAATCTCTAGCACTGATTTAAAAGTAATATAAGAACACTATTCTATCAAAGATGGTAATAACTGCGGTTACAATGCGTCCTGCCTATAAAGCAGGAATGGCGAACCCTTATGAAACAACGTAGCATTTTCAAAGAAATGTTTAAAGAGGTATAGACGTGTCATCAAATAATTTTTATTTGTGATTATTGGGAAAATAATAAAAACCAAATACTAACAAAACTCAAAACTTTTATTTACTATGAAAGAATACATTTTGCACTCTGTAGTAAATGTTTTAGTATACATGTAACTCAAATGTTGTTGCAGATTAGATGACAAGTAACTAGTATCAGGGATTTAGTACGAGAGCTAGCAACGACAGAAAAACAAGAATTTTAGAAAAGCTGATTTTTTAATATTTCTTTATCTATGCCCTTTCGAACATCGTGCGGGCTATCTGGTTGCCGGTAAACGTTGCGTTTATTAATGCGCATCATACCTTTACAGGTAAAAATATTGATTTTAAATAATTTTTTAGAAAGTTTTTTTTCACTAAATTTAAAATGTTATTAACAACATGAATTTATTAATGCCAGGCATTTTTATTGAAAATGTGCCAGATGCCATTTTGTATAAAAACAAAATCATTAATTTCAAACCATTTTAGAATGTCTGTAATTTTAATATTATTTTATTTATACATAAATAAGTACAAATTTAAATTGCCAGACATTAATTCGGTTGTTTACTTGAAAAAGCCAGGCCGATTTATACCGCGGTATTATGCCTGTCGTTAGAGAGAGACAGTGGCAAATTAGGTAGACGGAAGAGTGACAGGAATACTTTTTACACCATTTAAAGTATTCGAAACAATTTTTTTTAATTTTTATGTCTTCGAGGATAAATGTAATAAAAAAATTAATATTTTAATTCTAATTAAAATAATATTAAATACTTCATTAAAGTATTTATAACAAAAGGGAGAAAATATCGTTTAAATATCATGTAAATTTAATTGTAACTGAATAAAAGGATTTTATAAAAGATAAAGGACAAATTGCAATTGATACAATAACAAAATTCTCACTTTTATTTATACATATTACCTTGAGATGGTCAAAATCATTTTTCCATGAAATATGTATTTTCATTCCGTAAAAATGTCAAAAAACAGATGCATCTTCATAGTCGTCATGACGTCACTGCTCCTATTATCATCATCTTGCGTTGTGTTTGGTTTTCTAGTAGTGTTGGTTCTGGAGCAAAAAAACTATTAGGTTGGTCATGGTCTAAATAATAATTTACTCTTTCGATTTATCATATTATAAATAATACTTTTTACTTTTTATGACAAATGTCAGCAACGGATGATGAAAACTGTTCCCCAGCAAACCAAACGAGGTCGTAATTATCGTCATTGATGATCCACCTGGAAGCTAACGGCGATAAAGATGTTCGATTTTAAATGAGCATTTCTCCAAAACTTTATCAGATACCGCACTCTCAATAAATGCTGATATAATTCAGCTTTTTCATGGTGTAAACTCGATAAATTGAAATTTCGGCTTTTTCGAAATTATCGAGTTTTTCGATTGATAAGTTTTTGGAAAAATAGATAGAAGCTAACATCATTATAAGATTCGAAGAGTTAGGCACCCCATACATGTGACATATAATTTTTTTCAATGTGGCAAATGTACGTTCAAGAGAATCGTCATCATCAGTTATAATCTCGACATGCTAGCTGATACTCGACAGATTTTTTGAGCTGCTTGAAGGGCCTTAGTTTACCTTTCCGAAAAATGCTGGGGTATAATCTCACCCTGTTATTGCGTGGAAACATGGTAGAGCTTTTCGATAAAGAAATGCCATCTTGATATAAATCATTGATGCTTATTACACATTCATGGTTTCCTACACCCCATTGAAACCAAAAGTTCAAAGATGCATTCAGATGATCCAAAATTGCCAAGAAGTATAATCAGAATATCGGAGTCTAAGCAGCGTACAACAACTTGAGCGTCAACGCTTATCTGGCAAATATGATACATAATTCGAGTATCAGCTTCATGTTTTTCACACACATGATAATGATTATTCAATACTTCTAATAACTTAAGTTATTTACAACGCGATACGAATAAAAAATTATCGAAGCTTAGATAAATAGCTTTATTCCCAATAAAAGGAAACATGTTATCGTTAGCCCAATGATCAATAAATTTTTTACTAGAGCTTCCTTTGAGCTGAGTATTTTGAGTTCGCCAGCAAAATTATGATGCCGAATTTGATTGGGTCCGATGGAAACTGTGCTGGTTGTTGTTTCGTTGCGACGTAAACGCTCCCAAAATTTTATAAGGTGTGAAATACTGATCAAATACAATATCAATGCGAGTTATTTAAACTGTGAAATCATTTTAATGAATTTTTTTTATGTGCCATCGAAAGTTTGGGAGAACTTCTTTCTTGATGTGTAACATGAAAACTGTCTAAAATGCTAATATCAAAAATATGCATGACATTCATGTTGGTATAGGCATCAGTGAAATCAGTACTCTTTTCAATATCGACTTTTTTTTGAGGGGGTTCATAGATATGCCGTTGATTCTTTGGTCATAGATCTCAAGTTGCTTCTTTAGCTCAATAATCCTTTGTTACCAAGAGTTATTTTTCTTCTTTGGAGCATCAGCAAATTAAGCACTTGATTTTTGACTTATCAAATCTATCCTGATATTCAGCACATTCAGTAATCAATTGTTTCCGTAAATCTTCACCATTTTTCTCAATGTTCAGCAAAAGGTTCGCTACATTTCCAGGGTACAGGCTTGGCAGTTGCAATATTATATAAAACTATCTTTGTCTAAACTTTCATCCACACAAATGGATTAATATCCTTTTAAAAATTCAATGAAATCAGCGATTTGTTTGCCATAAGTATTGATTCTATTTGGTTGCAAATCCGCAGACACGTCTTGTAATTGTTTCAATCACAAACATCAAAAACGTGAGAGATTATAGCAGCTCTAATACTGTGACTTTGGTTCAGCGTTGACGGGCAGCTATGGAATTAATAAATTGTGCAATATCACTTAGGCATCTAGCATTGATAGTCTGCTCCAGCGTAAGATCAATTGGTATCCTCGAGTAGAATGGTTTGTCGCTTCTTTTTATTCCAAAACACCTATTCATAAAATCATTTTTAGTCCAGTATGTGTGTTTCATCTACTTTATTTAGATTGTCTAAATATTTAACACACCATCGAGCATAATTCGGTTTATTTACTGAGGAAGATAAATTGGTTATTTTTGGAATAACATATTTGAAACTTTCGAAATCTCCCATGCCTATGCTTCTTGACAGGGGTAATATAATAGTTTACAAGCTGGATGTAAATCAAATAGAATTGAGACGTCTTCACCATGCTCACCTTGTCTTGTTTCTTCTACAAATTTTTGATATGCAGATAATACTCTCGATAATACATTATTAGGTAATTGTAATTCTATTGGCATAGATGAATGAGAATCTATAACTTGATAATGAAGGAGATCGTTGATAACTTGTTCCTTCAGGAAATTGTATTCAATATTGCCCATCTTCAAAAAAGGATCAAAATGTAACATTTGCAAGCCAAGAGCCATCAACAAATGCAGACGTTTGCAACGATTAAAATGTTTACCTTCAACTAAAACCGTTCACTGAGCCAAAGCAATAATATTACTCTCAATCCTCATATGAGATAGACCACACTCATTTATAAAAACTCATATGGCTTTGAAGAAATCCATCATTAAATGGAATGAACCAAGATTATTAAATTGTGGCTTTGACGTTGATTGGATTTTATATGCTATTTTAGCTATTGCCAGGTCATAAGTAACTTGCATGTATGTTTGATTACATTCCTTTCCAACAACTTGGGCCTGTTTCATTGTATGTTTAACTACCGCTACATTTGTCGGTGAAAAATTAATAGGTGTAAGATAAGATACTAGTCCCAAACAAAAGTATCTTTAATGATTTTAGAATTATAACCTGTCCACATTGGGGTATTTGCCACATGTAAGAAGTGTGAAAGTAATTATAACAGATCTATTGTTTCTATCAAAGGTAAATTTGCGGGCAAGAGTTGGTTCATTCTCAACTGGTGTTAAATTTTCTAACATTTGCAATCGATGACTAAACGACGGTAGTTCTGGAATTTCCTCGTTAAAAGTCCGTCTTCTATTGGTATTGGTGGTATGTCAAGATTTCCACTTATACTACTTCAATTTAATTCAATATCGTAATCATCTTCTAAAGATTTTGGTAAACAAATCCTGGTATGGTGCGTCGCAAAGTGTCCTTTCCAGTTAAAGTATCGACATCATCAAAATTATCGAATGTTACACCTGTGGATGACGACGGAATTTAATGATGTCAGGAGGGCAAATTTGAGAACGGCTTATGATGAGATCAAACCCCAGTTTCAGTTCTTCCAGCGTATTGTAGTTACAGCAATGTCCAAGTCGATTTGGAAAATATTAATCATTTTTCTACTACTTGTAAGACTTTTTCACGGTCATACCCAGTGTTATGTGCTTTGATGGTTAAACAGTACCATTACTTACACTATAAATAGCATCAGAAGCCGCTAACATGTCTTGCAGCAATTATCGCTGTCTTTCTCCCTCAGCCAATGATTGATTAGTATGAAGTAAATAAAACTATCGGGTAGGGAGGAAAGTTCTGTCATATTTTAAATAGGTAGACAATTTTTCTTGTAAAAAAAAAAAAATCTGGCTAGTGAGTCATTCAGTTTTTGTTGTTGTTGTTTTAGCTGCTGTATAATATATAAAGAGTCCTTTTTTACAGTTCATCATTTTTACTTGTGATATGTAAAGTGAAAAAAATGTCAGTAGATAAATTGTTATTTTGTATGAATTCCAAAAGGAAGCAACGCATCGGTCACTCTTCCGCCTACCTACTTTGCCGCGTCTCTCTAACGGAAGGCATAATACCGCGGTATAAATCGGCTGGCTTTCAAGTAAACAACCAAATTAATGTCTGGCAATTAAATTTGTACTTATTTATGTATTAAATAAAATAATATTAAAATTACAGACATTCTAAAATGGTTTTGAAATTAATGATTTTGTTTATACAAATGGCATCTGGAACATTTTCAACAACAAAAATGCCTGGCATTAATAGTTGAATCTTTGTTAACAACATTTTAAATTTAATTGAAAAAAAAAAAACTTTCTTTCTAAAATTATTTAGTCAATATTGCTGCCTGGCAAAGAGGAGTAACAATGCGCATTAATAAACGCAACTTTTACCGGCAGCTAGATAGAACGCACGATGTTCGAGAAGTCATAGTGAAAGAAATATTAAGGAATCAGCTTTTCTAAAATTCTTTCCCGAAAATATTGCTAACTCTTAGACTAATTTAAGATGTTACTTTTAGCAGAACGCATACTGTATTAAAGACATCTGACAAACGGTTTCTAAGTTAGTGTTTAATATTATTCATCTCTGGAAATAATGACTCACCGTTTGTCTGGAATCGAATTCCGTACTTCCAAAATTCTTTACTGGAATTTTTACTTATATTGCTTGTTAATCTTTCTGTTCTAACTGTTACCTTATTTTGATAAATTTTTAAATCCATATTGAACTAGCTTGGAAATCAATCACACACAGTTGTATTTCACACAGACAAATTCTCAATTTCCAACCAATCCAATTGAGACAAGTTCGTTTTATCAAATGAAGTCACATCAGGGTACATAATCAACTTGAGCGTTTCCGATAATCATTTGAACTGATAAATCCTCGCTGAAAATTACTCGAGAAATACATTTCCGTAATTGATTCTTCAATCAATAACTTTTCTTCCCTTGCTTTCTTACGTACATCTAAATCATCGATATATTTTTCCAAGTTTCGAAAGTACGTGTAGTGTCTTGTAATAACAACGTTTCTGAAAACATGCAGTTTAGCGTCAAAAGCGTGAATGAGGTGGCGTACGTAAAATATTGTGTCACGTGCCATCAATGGCACGCATGCCATCCCTGCTACTATAAAGGATTTCCTGAAGTGGGTCCATGAGTGGAACTAAACCGAGCTTTGGTGTTCTTGGGGTGAAAGCTTGGCACTCTAAAATCAAATTCTGGTATGATGGGCTCCTTTAAGGAATGGCATAAGGGTCTAGATCTGGTCACAATGTTTGTATTAGCAAGTGTAATGTTGGCACAAGGTTGTCCACAGACTCTCACTTCTTCGATCAAAGAATCAGCTCACTTATTTCCTTTGATATTTACATGCACAGGTGTCCATTGTATAGCACACAGGATTTCCCCTTGTGATGCAGCTGCTCGAGTTGTAAATACACTGCTGGACAATTGCTAATGGACGGATCACAAATTGCTATGTAGCATAAGATTAAGCGAGACATGAAACCTAGTAGGATAAAATATAGTTGCCACACTGTTCAGACATTAGAATAAAAGAATATTTATTGTTCTAGAAAGTACAAAAGCTGTGAAACATATGAAAGAAAAAAAAATGTTCATTTGATCTGCGTACGGAGAAATGGAACAATGCATCTAAAAGTCAGCAGGCACCTTAAAGAAAGGTATCAGTACGGGATATGTCCACCGTGGAGTGTGATGCAACATTCCAACACGTCATACCATACTTTGCACAACATTATCCAGCAGCTGTTGAGGCAATTTATCCCATTCCTCTGTGAGTGCACGGATGAGGGTGTTCTTTGTTTGTCGGAGGATAGTTTCGACCAGCAACTTGCCTCCCAAAATCATCCCACACATTTTCAATGGGGTTTTAGATCTGGAGAACGCGCTGGCCATACAGAGACGTTGAATACCCTCGCTGTCTAGACAATCCTGAACAGCGAGTGTTCGATGACATGTTGCGTTGTCGTCCATAAAAACAAATTTATCACCGGCAGCACCACGGAAAGAGACGAACATGAGGAAGTAGAAACTTCATCAATGTATCGCTGGCCCGTCATAGTCCCATTCGCAACCACATGTAGGCGCGTGCGGCCATTGATCATGATGCCGGCCCACTACCATGATACTGCATGTCGGATATCGGTCCTTTTCTGGATATTTTCTGGACGATAAGCAGTACCACTCTCGCGCCAGATCAGTTGGCGTCTACAATCCGATGACAGACTGAACCTACTCTCATCTGAGAATAGTACGCATGCCCAGTCCTGTTCAGTCAATTGTGATGCTCACGACACCATATGCAAACGGGCAGTACGGTGCTGTCTGGTCAATGGGGACACACAACGGGTCTGCGTGCGTATAGTCCTCTACTCCACACTCAAACGTCTGGCAACAGTTTTCAGGGAGATACTGCTTTCCTGAGGCAGCAAAAGCGGTTTGCCACCTGCTGAGCTGTGGTGCGCCACTGTTCACTTATTGCTGATAGGATGATATATCTGTCTTCTGCAGGCGTCGTACTTCTAACGCGACCTCCCACGTGCCGTCTACTACACATTCCAGTAGTTTTAAATGACTTCCACAGCCGTGAAACAACGCTGTGAGCGATGTCGAACTCCTGGCGACATCTGTTATTTTTCGCCCCCTTCTTCGATCTTTCCAATAATTCGCACGCATAAAACCCATCTGTGATGTCGGAAGACATGCCAAAAATTTTAAGTTCTTCATTAAATTTTCCGCAAAACTTGACTTGAAACTGGCTGGCAACCGTCCACACGCGTCAAAACCTTAAAATCGTATGAACGCTATCACGTGATGAACAGACGTGGAAAAAAAAATTTGCATACTCATACTTCTTCTTACTAATATCCACGCACTTATTCTAATTTTCCACATTTTGCTTCCTTTCATTTTGTGGTTGCTATGGATGATAGTGTTATCCGTCCTTATCAATTGTCCAGCAGTGTATATGGAGGTGGTGATGTAAGTCTCTCCGCTTATGATGAGCTTCTTAGGCCGGTTTGGAATCTAAAAAGGATTCATCAATCGTTCTGGAACTACCCTTAGCTAGCGAGTTAGAATAGATACATTGAATTACGCGTTTTTATGTAACGCATTAAAACTACTGGCAGAAAATGCAAAGAAAAAACAATGTTTAATATTTAAAGAGAGCCCTGTGTATTCAGAAGGAAATACTTAAAATATTTCCAAGCAAACGTCAAAACTTCATACAAAAAATATTTCAATTATTTTACAAAGGTTTAAATAGGTAACATAATTCTAGAAAAAATTAAGGATATAAAATTTCCAATGCTTTACATCTAATATTATAGTTGTTCTTTCTACAAATAACGTTTCTATAATTGATTGAAGGGATAAACTTAGCCGAGAGGCTAATGACTACGTAATTCTTCTTTTGCGCATTTACAATTTAAAAATCATTCCATTCTCATATTTCTTAGACTTTAGATGGTTTGCTTGTTTTTATTTTTGATTTAGTGGTTCATGCTTTTAGCATGTAATACCACTAAGAAATATAAATAATAAATGAAACGTCTTAATTTGAATGAAAAGTATAGGATTAAAGACTAAAAATACTCGTGCATATAAATTACATTTTAATAGAGTAATAGATTTAAGGAGCAGATGGTATTTTAAAAACATGATGCGTGTCTGCCAAGAGCTACATAAAGTTAATGTGTATTCAAGAGTTATGATCCAAAACAGATTTTATTGCAGAATGCTACTACGTAAAATATGCAGAAATACTCCAACAGCCACGTGTTTGTATATGTAGCAATAATGCATAATAAGATTTTTTTCAAATTTGAGGTATGCGTTGCTGGTCACCCAAAAATACAATTTCTACAAATAAAGCATTCATGGTACGTTAAATGTTCATTGTACGCAAAGGATTAGCATTTCAGCTCAGATGCACGTCATGGACTCGGGTAGCGCTGCTATCTAGAGATATGTATTGTAAATACTGAAATCGCTTTTTATTGCAATTCTTTTTCATCAGCAGCTTCAATGCACCTCGAAGAATATGAGCGTTATTCCAGCACCTTTCTCAGTTTGACCAAAAGAAAACTGTTGCCTGCATAAAATACGAATTGTCTTTCCTGGAAATAAATAATCGTGACGGGCATAACCTAGAAACAATATTCATCTGCAATCGATAAATAAATTGGTGCCATCGGTCACTGGATTGTACCAGCCTCCTTGAACCATTTCACATGATGCTGCAAGCAAAGGCTGCGTGTGGTAGGAATGGATTCCTCTGTCACGTCAGGAACTATATTGCAAAAAAGTGCGATATGTTGCACCGCAATCAGCGTTTCAATCTGCCATTCGACGTTGTCACGAGTTACAGTCCAGTACCACTAAAGAACCGCCTTGTAGGGCAGCCCTCCCGTTGGTGTGGTGTAGTAATTAGGAGATGGGGTGCCAGCTCAGGTGTCATCCACGTCACTTGATCATGGCTCAAAATTACGTGGCCCTCGTGGCCAAAAAGCCCTCGTGTAACTGAACAGTGCGACGTTAATATTCAATCAATCAATCTGCCATTCGACGTTGTTAGCTGCACTAGTGGAAATGTCCACAAGCTTTGTCACTTGAACTTGCATCTGCAAGTGGATGAGTGGAGCGTCGAACATGAAAAGCCGAAGGACTCGATAATCTTTGCAGATGAAGAATGGTTCTGTTTTAAATGCTAAGATTAGAGTCTGAAGACATTATGAATTAAGTCTGCTTAACTGTTAACTCTCCCTACTAATCTTGCCCTCAATATTGTAGTTTGAAATGGTGATGTATTACTATTATGCATTGCCGGTACAATCCACAACCAGTGCTATATCGCTAAGGCCCATTGTCTTCCTTACCTTCAGATCTCGTCTGCGGCAATATTCGAACAATATTATGCGTGGCATGCAATGTTCAAGACCTCCTATCCCAGATTTCATTACAATCATAGTCTTAAACTTTCTCCTGACCTGCCGCCTATCTAACAAATTTCGTCGATAATTGGAGAAAGTATCCACCACACATTGCTACATCAAATCACTTCTGGCAATGTGTGGATTCACCATGTGACTATCTTCTAAATCATCTTTAATTTATTGTTGAGGTGTGTAATGGCAGTTACTGCCAGACTTGGCGGCAAATCCGAGTTTCGATTTCATTGGCTTTCTCAATATGCAGAAGACCATGTCTTCAATGTTTTCACAACCTCTGTACTATGTGTTGTCTCTCTGATGAATTTGGCTATGATATCTCTTGTAATTCCTGCTGTTGCATTTTGATCCATTTTATTTTTTTACTTCCTGATTATTATATTTTATCGATAAATTGCTTAAAAGAATTGCTTTATATATTTGTATAAGTACTATTTTTATCCAATACAATTTGAGAGAAATGTACCTCATTGCTATAACATATATATTTTAAAATTTATCTCATTATTCTTGAAAGTGGGTATGCGAAAAGAGGTCGAATACAATTTATTGGTAACTTTAACAATATCACTTTGGTAGCGAATTAAAAAAATCGATTTCTGGGTTGTGTTCATAATCGGTTATCTACATTTTGAAAAACGATAAGTTCCTCCTAATATTTTAACCGCTAAAAATCGGGCTCTAAAAAGGGTAAAATTTTACCAGAAGCAAATCATATTACTTTTATTAAGGTGACACATAACGGTAAAAATAATCAAAATACCAATTTTTTTGTTATTACTTCAGTTTAATTGAGACTTTTTTAAATATATGTACAATATGTACGTATAGCTCTAGGCGCCACATTATTTATCCTGTTATCTCTTGAACGGTATTTAGAGGCAAAAACCCAAAACTTGAAGACGTGACGTCTGCATTTCTTTTCCAGACGCTCAACCTTTTGTTTTCAACATATATTTTCTCTCATTTATTTTACTGACTTTTAAAACTTTAAATAGATTTTTCTCGTGATTTTATTATTTAAGACAATCGTGTACTTAAAATGTTTAGGCTTTATATTAAACATATAAAAGTTTTGGACTTTTTCCAGTTTTATAAAGAGTGTTTTTTTTCCAGGTATAGAAGTTTAAATTGGCATTACTTTCCAAGATGGCGACCGATTTAACAGCTGTCAAGTGATTTATTCTCAGTTTGGTTTGGTAATTCATCAAAACGATCATCAAGCAAGGCGTAGATTCGTCGAATGGGCCCAAAAATGAGATGGCCGTTGTTCCCGATTTTCATAAGCGAATTTTGTTTCGCGATGAAGCGCACTTTTGGTTGAATGGCTACGTCAACAAACAAAACTGCCGCATTTGGAGTGAAGCTAATCCACAACTGTATGTTGAAACACCGTTACATCCAGAAAAACTGACCGTTTGGTGCGCTTTATGGGCTGGTGGAATCCTTCTTCAAAAACGATGAAGGCCACAACGTTACAGTCAATGGTGATCGGTATAGAGCCATGATTACTAACTTTTTCATTCCTGAATTGAACGATCATGATGTCCAGGAGCTGTGGTTCCAACAAGACGGCGCAACATGTCACACAGCTCGTGCTACAATCGATTTATTGAAAGACACGTTTGGTGACCGCCTAATTTCACGTTTTGGACCTGTGAATTGGCCTCCAGATCTTTTGATTTAACGCTGCTAGACTATTTTCTCGAGGGTTATGTAAAGTCATTAGTCTATGCGGATAAGCCACAAACGCTTGACCATTTGGAAGACAACATTCGCCGTGTTATTGCCGATATGCGGCCACAAATGTTGTCATCGAAAAGTGGACGTCCAGATTGGACTACATCCGAACCATCCGTGGCAGTCAGATGCCAGAAATCATATTTAAAATGTGATGCCACAAGATTATTTTTCGAATAAAAAAAATTCATGTCAATCGAATAATACATCGTTGTTTTATTTCAATTTAAAGTTCTATGCCTCTAAAAAACACCCTTTATAATGATTCTGCTCAGTAAATAAGGGTTTGGGTGAATAGTTTTTTTTTAAAAAAATCCACTAAGTTAGAAACAGCTTTTTTACTATTTGTAAATGTATATAGAAATAAATTATTCCTCGTAATACCAATCTCATGTGCAGAATTGTGAGGAACACTTCCAAGAGTCGAAGAAAAAGCATTGTACACAAATATTAAAGTTTAAGTATTTTTTAAAAAAAATTTTAAAAATTATTTTTAAAAAGGGAGGTTCTTTTTCCAAAATGTATATTTTACCTTTGTTGAAGTAGGGTAATTTTAAACATTTTCGTATAAATATAAAAATTGTGTATAGGGCATCATGTTCCCTTAAAAATACATATTTCATTTTACGTGTATAACGATTCTCCTTAAAAATATTAATTGTAATGCTACATGCAATTTTTATTCTTCAGGTCCTACATCATCCCCAGCATTTGGTAAGCAAGGGACTGACTTGCCGTTTTACAAGAATGTTGCTCTTGTCATTCCTGTGGTGGTATCGTCTCTAGTATTGGTCATGGTCATCTTCATCGTAGGGGTCTGTCTCCGAAAGCATTCTCAAGACAGAAGAGGTACTTATCTTCTCTTATAGTTATTGAGTTCTGGAAATCTCTCGAAATTTAATACACAAATCCAGTGCTTTTCAAACTTTCAATATTGGTGACTCAATTTTCAGTCATAATTTTCTTCCCCCCATCTATTCAATAACAATGTATTGAATTCAGTAATATTGTACTTAGACACTGGAGCTACACAATACGACTTTAATTATATAAGCCGTACAAATTATCAGGCTAAGTATTAAAATTTTTTTATATATGATGAGCCCATAGGGGGTCACTGATAATTGTTCAACGTGTTCTTAACGTGGTATTGCTAAATTAATTATAAAAGATATTGTGCGGTACTGGTCCGTTTATAAGTATACTATATCATTATAAATATGTATTTTTTTATCTCTGAATTATTTCTTTAGTTTCTTTCAGAAAGTTAATATTTTGAAATGTTTTATTTTTGACTCTTTCGATAAGCGGGCGCTCTCTAAAGAGGAACACCCGCAATTTGAGAAAGCAATTGTACTCATCTTGAGGAGGAACGAGCAATTAAAGGGAAAATTGGGATTCATTATGCGAAAAAGGAACCAATTCCTTCTAAATCAATTTTCTGAAAAGATAGGCAAAATTACAAATGGGATGTCACTACCGATCAATAGATTGTGAACATGTTATAGCTTCCAATTTATTTTAAATTTACATTAAGGTTTATTGAAGGGTATTAAGAATTATTTTTGTTTCAAATGAGCTTTTTTTTTTTGGTATTGTAGCCTTTGCAGACACGGTAAGTCATCAAGTGTGGAGCCATTTCATTGATAGT
>BMAU01009709.1:0-24570 GCA_019973935.1 Trichonephila clavipes | reverse complement strand
GTCAGTGCTTCTCAAACTTTCAATACTGGCGCCCCCTTTCAATCACAATTTTTATCGCGCCCCCTTATATATTATTATACTGAATGCAATCATAGTGCACTTTGACGCTAAAGCAACAATCTTTATTCTAAAACCGTACAAATTCATGACATGAGTATTACACATTTTGTATATTACTTTTTAAGTAAAACAAATAAGTAATAGGATAATTATTATGTTATTTTTCCTTTCTCTAATTTTTAAATTGGAACATATTGCAAAATGCGGTGGTTGCTTAGAAGACAAAATATACATATCAGTTAAAATGTAGAAAAAGAACTCAGAGTGTCAATTTCTATTCATAAGCATTGCTTTGAAAACTTTGCTCTGTAAGACAAGCCCATGGAAAAGTCACTAATACTTATTAAACTTGTTCTTAATTTAGTATTAATTAATTAGTTATAAAATACTCTGTGCAGCACTGATACATTAAAAGTATACCGGCTGAAGTACCCGCTCTTTCACGAGCTCATTTATAAGAAAATAAAACACTATTAATATAATCGCTGAATTGTAAGGAGAGTAAAGCCAAGTGCGTGACAATGTTTACAAAATGTAAATGATTTTTTTAAGTGATTGCTCAAATTATAATTAGTTTTAAGCGAACAGTAATTCTAAGCCTCAAAGAATCAGCATTTAGAATTGATGTTGAATAATGAACAAAAAAAAAATTCTGATGAAGAATAATTGTATTATTTTTAATATTTAAAACGAAAGACTCTTTCACATGTTTTAATCCTGGAGCAGACGCGCACTCGATACTAATGGTCTAGCGGGGTTATTGAGTCACCCCAATCCTTTTTTATATTTATTTTTATAGTACACAATAAAAAATCGCAATTCCAGTGAATAATTTAATTAAGAGAAAATATACTCACCTACTTTCAAGGACACAGAAAAATTTCGGAAAAAAAGTTATCACACCGGGAACTCAGACAAAACAAGTACCTTAAGATCGTAAAAAAAAACGTCTGTCACTCCCAAAAAGAGGGAGATATGTGACAAATATATTTTAGTTCACGTTAAGATTGTCAAACAGGAGGATAGTGTCAGGGCCATTGGTAACAATTAAACAGTTTTGGCAGAATTACCGATTTCGTGCACTCTGTGCTCGGCGTGACCGCTCCCCGGATTAAAAGTGTATTTATTACAATATGGATGTTCTAAAAAAATGATGTAAAACGTTTTTCATTATGCTTGGCTTAGTATAATCCTTCAAACTTCCCTAAATGAAAACAAATACATAAGAGCAGGGACGTAACTAACCGTACAAGTAAGCTCGAAGGTCAAACCGCAGCAAATACATTCTGCTGCCTACAGCTGATGGCAATAATATATAACAGTAATGAATTTTTTATATTCCTAAAATTTTTTTGATTATGGGTCTGGGGTTTTGTCTTTCCTCTGAAAGAGTAGCATTTCCACTTTGAAAAGAAACGTAATAAAAAATCTCTCATCATGGGATTACAGCAAATCGAATAAAACGTTTTTTTATTTGGTTATAGTATCAAAGATAGCTAAAAATGAGGTTTTGAAGTAGAAGATTTCATTTTTGATGATGTAAAATCGCAGATAATTATATATATATATATATATATATTATTTCCGTAAATGTGTATATTTTTATTGTGTCAGAAAGTATTGTTTTACTTCATTCTAGTAAATAAATTTTTTTAAAGTTTTTATTTTCGATATGCTCGCGCCCCCTTGTAGGTATATCGCGCCTCCCCCAGGGGGCGCGCCCCACAGTTTGAGAAACACTGATGTACGTGCATGTCATTCAATTATGCAATATCCGATATGTAATCAGGAAATGAATAATGCAGAGTAGCTTAAGCAGCGAAAGAACTATAATATGTAAATTGCTTCTATTGCTAAAATTAAGGGGACATTGTACGATTTACCCAAAAATTTTTAATTTAAGGATTTTCAAAAATTTTTTGGTTGTCTCGTTTGTATACTATGTAAAACAGATTGGGTGCTCAAAATTTCATAAATTAAAATTTCATTTAATGTTTAAAGGGAAAATTTGTGAAAAGATATTTTTAAAAAAAATGCTACTCCTCCAACAAAAAATTTACGTACACGCAGGAAATTTGGTTTACAAGTACGTCAAACTGTGTATGACAAAAGTTAGAATGGATTTTATGATAACGTAATTGGTATTCGTACAATGCTTCTTTTTATGAATGCTTATTGAAAATTCCTTAAAAAAAGTATAAATTCTGAGTTATTATTTAAAAAAAATAAGTATTATTTTGGTTCAAAAATGCATGCCAACTTTTGTTACATGTACTATTAGCAATAGGTGAAAAAAATTCAAAGCATTAGGCACAATAGAAAAAAAAGCCTTAGCATTTTAAATGAAGAAAAACTAGTTATTTTATCTTTCCGAGATAAGTCCGTTTAAAGTTTTGATTTGCCATAGGAATGTGAATAAAAACCAACATAAAAGCTAACATAAATCTGCGTTTTTTAAATTCAGAGCTTTCAAATTTTGTGACGTTAAAGAAATATATATAAAGAATAATTTAGACTACGAAAATTACATTTGATTTTTTGACCGATTTTTGTCAATTGAATCGAACCTTGTCCCCTTAAAGTCTATTCGATTCTTAAAAAAGATAAAAATTTGTAAAATTAGGATTCAATGTTTAGAAAAATTTTTAAATTAAAAAGGACTTTATGAGTAGTGAAGTAAGACAACGTATTGTCGGAAATTCATATGGTTGCGGTTGATTGATTGATTTTTTGAATATTAACGTCGCACTATTCAGCTACACGAGGGCTTTTGGCGACGGACCACGTAATTTCGAACCATGATCAAGTGACATGGATGACACCTGAGCTGGCACCCCCTCTCCTAACTACCACACCACATCAACGGGAGGACGTTTCAGCTCTCGACAGATTTAACGTGCATCGCTGCCCTACATGGCGGGTCTTTAGTGGTACTGGGATCGAACTCGTGACCAAGCAAGCCACGATCCGATACCTATACCACTCGGCTACCGCGGCCCCATATGGTTGCGGTAGCCTAGTGGTCATGATAACGAACTCATGACCAGCGTGTCACGAGTTCGAGGCCTGTTGTTGCTTCTTATGCCACCTGATCTCGATTGCTTCAGATCCAGGCCCATGAAATTCATCGTGGCAAGGTGCTAGATGTACCTGTCACCAGCCAAAGCCTTGGGCACCATTCAGGTGACATTTAGCTTGGTTCCTTTGCTTGTTAAGAAAATCTAACAGAAAAAAGCACAATCGAATAAAATGTATTTATCACATGCTTCTTTACTTTATCGCTTTTAAAATTATTTATGATCGATATCGGTCCTATGATCGGTAATCTATTATTTTTTTAAAAACATTTTATGTACTTTGTTCAGATTAATTTTCATTTGCTCCAGAGTAATTGATTGTTTCTTTAGAAATAAAAGTTTGCTATGGACTTTTACGTACATTTAGTTACTCTCAACAAATTTCATTTACCTCAAACAAATTTCGTAATTGATCAGCCATTAATAATTTGGAGTAAAATAGGCTCATATGTAAAATCTCTAACTACCTGTCATACTTAAAGCATATCTAATAATGAATCATCCATGTTAACTCCCAGAAAAGTGTCGTTAAAAATATTTGAAAAGCATCAGCCCGGATAATACACAAAACATTATTCATCACATATCTATACAGTGAGCAAGCTAGTTTAACTCATTACAACAGTTTCACCCCCAAAACAAAGCGATGACATAAAATCTTTCCTAATAAACCAGGGTAAAATTTATGGTCTCCATTAGAGAATTTCCTTCGAGACCAAATAAGGCTCTTCGAGGTTCTATAACTCCTATCCGTCGGACATTCGGTGTCGTGTTCCCTTCAACCAATGAGACGTGGTATCCATAAAGATGTAATTGGAGTGTTCGCGGTTAATTCGGGTTTATCTGGAGTAGCTTTACAAATGACTTTTGCTTGTTATTAGGCACACTCTGCACCCCAGCCAGTTCACTTTATTGGGTGTAATGTGATGTGGTCATAATTCATCTTCCAGAGCGCGTGACTCTTTGGTGTAACTCAGTCTCACTTTCGATCGAAAATGAAATATTTTCTGCTCGGGTATCGCGTGGTTAAAAGTTTCGTTTGGATCACGAAATGAGCGGCGGCCCAGAGTTACAGGGACAGAAAGGTGTGTGTGTATTTTTATTGCTGTTTATTTTAGTTTCAGAAGTGAAATAAACTTTTAGACTGAAGTTTCCAATTGTTGATACTTAAGGGGGGAAAAAGTTAAAAGTGCGTGTTGACACGAGCTTTCTGCCCGCCGTGGTAACAGTCTAGTTTTTGTAAAAGTGAATACAAATTGTTTCTACTTATTAAATACCAGCCGTTACCTGACCGCTTTAACTAGGTATTTCATGATGTTGGATATCAATTTATGAACTATGTATATTCATACAAGTCCTAGCGATTGTATTGGGAAACACTCCCTTTGTTTGAAAAGGACAGGATTTGAATATTTAAAAGTTACATACTTATAATGCTCCCCCAAAGTGGATTTCCGTAAAACCCATTCTTAGTGGATCTCCATTCAACTCAATAAATACTTCCAAATTTCATGTCTAAGTCTAATATCTCAAAACTATAATTCTTTTGTCAATATGTCCCGTGCCCTACCCTTCTTGCCTTGTCACGAGTTCAAGCCCAGTACCACTAAAGACCCGCCGTGTATTGCAGCGATGCACGTTAAATCTGTCGAGAGCTGAATCATCTTCCCGTTGGTGTGGTGAATTAGGAGAGAGGGTGCCAGCTCAGGTGTCGTCCACGTCACTTGACCACGTCACTTCAGGTGTCGTCCACGTCACTTCAAAATTACGTGGTCCGTTGCCAAAAGCCCTCGTGTAGCTGAACAGTGCGACGTTAATATTCAAAAAATCAATCAAACCTGTGCCTCTACCCCTTGAAAGTCCAGTTCCGTAAGACCTGTTCTTAGCAGATTCCAACTTAACGAAAGAAATCTGCATACTAAATTTCGTTATTGTGAGTCTAGTAGCTCAAAACGGTACCTTTTTTCTTATCTTTACGCCTGTGTAACTGTTAACAACTCCCTCCCCTCTCCCTTTTTTTGAATGGGAGTTTATTTCTGCAAAATACATTTTTAGCGGATCTCTATTCATCGAAAGAAACGTGCTTACCAAATTTCAAGCCTGCACGTCTCGACTTCAAAAACGCGACTTTTTATTTATACTACATACATATACTATTAAACTACATACGTATAAAAATACTGCATAGCCGGCAGGGGGCGTAATTGGTTTGTCGCTGGCCTTCTGTACCCAAGGTTGCGAATTCGACCCCGGCACAAGTCGGTGGATTTTTATGATGCAGAAAATCGACTTCAGCCATTTCGTATGATTATATGGCATGAAAAAGACCCTTGAGTGTCCGTTTGGCTTGGATGCTCTCGGCAAAATTAAATTCCCAAGGATAAGAGTTCAGGTGCCTCCCTCTAGGGAAGAAACTGGGCGTCAAAATTACTTGCGGTTATTGGTATCGCCTAATGGTGCCGTACTAAAAAGTAATACCAGCTCCTGGGTAATGTCAGAAAAGGTAGAAATACTAATATGCACACCCCTCACTACAGAAAATATATATACATATGTACTACATCATAATGGTGCTACATATCAAGCATTTTGTGAAAATTGCATACCGGTTAATCAAGTGTATAAAATAATCAAAAAATAAGTAACGTTCAGTTTATCATGTTATTGTTACCAATGCCACCTGATCGGCAAAGGCCAGATCGAGGCCCAGGAAATTCATCACGGCAAAGGGCTAAGTGACGCCTATCGTTAGCAGTACTTTTGAGCACCATACAAGTGACAGTACGATTTGGCTCGATTCCACCCCAATTTAGAGGGAGAAAAACTGGGGGTAGTCAGGGGCCTCCCACCTCTCTGCCCCTTCCACCAACCACACGAGAGGACTTGCGGCTCGACGGTTATTTAGAGTACCCCCATGCTACGCAAGCACTATACATTTACAAACATCCATGTATTCTCCGGGATTCTGAACCCAGTCCCTACGGCATAGCAATCAGCGTCGCTAACCACTATAACAGGTGGGCGACTCAGTTGATCATTCGTAACACAAAGAGAATTTCAAGCTCTTGACTTTCGCTTCCACAAAAGTGTAATCAAGAAAAGGAGTTCTTAACTGTGTTCCACGGAGACCTGGGGGAGTCCGCAGTGCCTTTTTCGGGGTGTGGGAAAGTCTCACGTAATAAGATTTCCCTTTTACGGACTGCGAAAGGCATTGTGGAAAAATTGAAAGATCTTCCTCTTAGATTAGATCCCTCAATTGCCCCCAATGAAAAAAAGTTCTACTAGAACATTATTTCGATCAAGAATATTAATACATAATGCAAAATTTATATAATGAAACGCTAAATCTATATTTTTGAACTCTATTCCCTAATTCTGCATGCACCATCGCGGAAATTGAATTGTGTGTGTTTCAAATACTACCTACTGTGCGGCACACTGAATCATTGATAGATTGGCTTGGCGCACCACAGCTACAAAGATGCCGACCCCTTTGTTCGATTATTTAGCATTAGTATTGTCAGAGTCAATATTTGAAACACAGAGTGTTTTTTTCCAGGTATAGAAGTTTAAATTGGCATTACTTTCCAAGATGGTGAGCGATTTAACAGCTGTCAAGTGATTTATTCTCAGTTTGGTTTGGCAATTCATCATGAATAGACTCACGCCTGAACAACGCTTTCAAATTGTGCAATTTTATTTCGAAAATAATGGTCGCGATTTTCATAAGCGAATTTTGTTTAGCGATGAAGCGCACTTCTGGTTGAATGGCTACGTCAACAAACAAAACTGCTGCATTTGGAGTGAAGCTAATCCACAAGTGTATGTCGAAACACCGTTACATCCAGAAAAACTGTTTGGTGCGCTTTATGGGCTGGTGGAATCCTTCTTCAAAAAACGATGAAGGCCACAACGTTACAGTCAATGGTGATCGGTATAGAGCCATGATTACTAACTTTTTCATTCCTGAATTGAACAATCATGATGTCCAGGCGGCGCAGCATGTCACACAGCTCGTGCCACAATCGATTTATTGAAAGACACGTTTGGTGACCGCCTCATTTCACGTTTTGGACCTGTGAATTGGCCTACAAGATCTTGTGATTTAAACACCGCTAGACTATTTTCTGTGGGGCTATGTAAAGTCATTGGTCTATGCGGATAAGCCACAAACGCTTGACCATTTGGGAGACAACATTCGCCGTGTTATTGCCGATATATGGCCACAAATGTTGGAAAAAGTCATCGAAAATTGGACGTCCAGATTGGACTACATCTGAGCCAGCCGTGGAAGTCCTATGCCAGAAATCATATTTAAAATGTAATGCCACAAGATTATCTTTGGAATAAAAACAAATTCACGTGAATCGAATAATACATCGTTGTTTTATTGCAATTTAAAGTTCTATACCTCTAAAAACACCCTTTACAAAATTCTTTTTTAATGCAGGTAAAATTTTATTGAATTCAGTTCAATGTAAATCAACTTTTTGATAGTTTTTAATTGAAATTCATTGCTTATTTTCTAAAAAAATACTTGTTAAATGCGACAAATAGCGGTAAACGGACAAACGTCTGTTTGAACACAAAGGAAATTTAAACTTTTACAAAAGAGGCGAATTTTAAGCTGTAACAACATTCCGGTCCATCTTAAAAGGAAACAATTTCCTAAGTGCTAACATCTTTCACCAAAAATTTTAGATTTAAGTTAAAAAGTTAAATGCATTTTTTGTGGGGGGAGTGGATACTTTGCCAAACATATACCAAAATTACATATACCAAAAATTACATCGAAGACAATTCACCAAACTTGAAAGGCGATAGACATGAGTGTCTGATTTTTTTTTTTTATAAAAACAAAAAATATTTTTCTTTCTCTACAAAAAATTAGACTGATTGAATATCTGAATAATATTGAAAACAAATCAGTCTTGTATACTAATGCAGAGGTCGCCAAAGTGGTGGTCCGCGAGAAAATTACGCTGGTCCCCAGAAAAATGTGGAGTATACTTAATCATATTAAGATATGTTTTAAGAAGCATTGAAACATAATTCGATTCATAACAATCATTTAACACTTAAAAATCCTTTTAGTAGTAAGCGGGATTTAAATGAATTTACTGGTCCGTGAGATCAAAAAGTTTGGCGACCGCTGTACTAAAGCATGATGGATAAAGAGTGGCTCCTTGAGGCGCCATCTATTAGCTCTTATCTTGTTTATTTTTCCTAACCTGGAATTCATCGAGTGAGTAAATATTAACGTTGCGCTATTTAGCTCAGTGATTCTCAACCATTGTTGCGTGGTTGTGTTTTACGTGCCAGCATATTCTTCAAGTGTGCCCGCAATTTTTGTTTAGAAAATTATTAATTACACTCCAAGATAAAAATAAAATCCGAGCCGAATCATTCGGCCAATTTACAGAAATAAATTAAGAGTATTCGTGGAATATTTAACTTATTTTTCGTGGATAGATCAAGTGTATCACAGTTAAGTAAAAATTTATTTAAACTTACTTTAATGTTAGTGTGCCACCAAATTTTTAAATTGTTAAAAGTGTACCGCAACAAAAACAAAAAAAATGTTGAGAATCACTGATTTAGCTACATGAGGACTTTTGGAGACGGACCTCGTCATTTTGAACCATGGTCAAGTGACGAGGACGACACCTGAGCTGGTACCCCTTCTCCTAGCTTCTACACCACACCGACGGGAGGACGTTTGTTCTCTCGACAGATAATGGTTCCTTCCTAACACAAGATTCTCATATCAAACGTAGCAAAATAGTCCCAGATGTTAGTTAAATAAAATTATAGTTTTAAAAAAACACGCTTTTATATTGAATTGAACTAAAAAGGAAAATTCTTAATATAACAATAAAATGATTAACGAGAAAAATTAGTGTCATTGAGACAAAAGCGTGGGGTGCTATATATTAATTGGTATAATTTCTTACTAGTTCTATTACGAAATGCTGAGTGAGTGTAAAAATGTAGTACAAAGTACCCCATGCTTTTACCTCAGACATTAATTTTCTTGTTAATCATTTTTTATTCTTATATTAAGATATTTTTTTACTTTAATTCACTATAAATCATGTTTAGTCTTTTTATAAACTATAATTTATTTTTCATTTTTTAGTTCGATCTACAATAAAAACCTGTTTTTTAGTTTTTAAAACTATCATTTATTCCTTGTTAAATTCTACTAACTACTAAAAGTGTAAGAAATATTAAATATCAATCGTATTATCTCTTTTTAAAAATATTGTTATGTTATTTGTATCATCTCTTCTAAACAATCTCTCTCTCAATATAAAAATAAATCAAAATAAAAAAATATTATCAAAATAAAAAAATATTTAGCAGTTAGAACATAATTTTTTTTTATTCACACATGCACGAGTCTTCTTTTTTTTTATTTCCATTTTCGTAAAAACTACGCACCCACCCTCCCTACCTTTTTCACATAAAGAACGCTTTTTTGTTTTATTTTTTATTAACCAGAAGCCTATTATGCGGTTTTAGAGTTGCCCCTTAATCTTTTAGTTGCTACATCTGGAATTAGTCGCAAAATCCAGAAATGGCATGCGGAATTAGCCGCCAAATCTTAAAATGGTTTATGCAATTAGTCGCCAAATCGAGAAAAACGATCTAAAGAATTAGTCGCCAAATCGAGAAACGATCTAAAGAATTAGTCGCCAAATCGAGAAACGATCTAAAGAATTAGTCGCCAAATCGAGAAACGATCTAAAGAATTAGTCGCCAAATCGAGAAACGATCTAAAGAATTAGTCGCCAAATCGAGAAAACGATCTAAAGAATTAGTCGCCAAATCGAGAAACGATCTAAAGAATTAGTCGCCAAATCGAGAAACGATCTAAAGAATTAGTCGCCAAATCGAGAAACGATCTAATGAATTAGTCGCCAAATCGAGAAACGATCTAATGAATTAGTCGCCAAATCGAGAAACGATCTAATGAATTAGTCGCCAAATCGAGAAACGATCTAATGAATTAGTCACCAAATCGAGAAACGATCTAATGAATTAGTCACCAAATCGAGAAACGATCTAATGAATTAGTCACCAAATCGAGAAACGATCTAATGAATTAGTCACCAAATCGAGAAACGATCTAATGAATTAGTCACCAAATCGAGAAACGATCTAATGAATTAGTCGCCAAATCGAGAAACGATCTAAAGAAATTAGTCGCCAAATCGAGAAACGATCTAAAGAATTAGTCGCCAAATCGAGAAACGATCTAAAGAATTAGTCGCCAAATCGAGAAACGATCTAAAGAATTAGTCGCCAAATCGAGAAACGATCTAAAGAATTAGTCGCCAAATCGAGAAACGATCTAAAGAATTAGTCGCCAAATCGAGAAACGATCTAAAGAATTAGTCGCCAAATCGAGAAACGATCTAAAGAATTAGTCGCCAAATCGAGAAACGATCTAAAGAATTAGTCGCCAAATCGAGAAACGATCTAATGAATTAGTCGCCAAATCGAGAAACGATCTAATGAATTAGTCGCCAAATCGAGAAACGATCTAATGAATTAGTCGCCAAATCGAGAAACGATCTAATGAATTAGTCGCCAAATCGAGAAACGATCTAATGAATTAGTCGCCAAATCGAGAAACGATCTAATGAATTAGTCGCCAAATCGAGAAACGATCTAATGAATTAGTCACCAAATCGAGAAACGATCTAATGAATTAGTCACCAAATCGAGAAACGATCTAATGAATTAGTCACCAAATCGAGAAACGATCTAATGAATTAGTCACCAAATCGAGAAACGATCTAATGAATTAGTCACCAAATCGAGAAATGATCTAATGAATTAGTCGCCAAATCGAGAAATGATCTAATGAATTAGTCACCAAATCGAGAAATGATCTAATAAATTAGTCGCCAAATCTCGTAAATCCTTAAAATCTTTATTAAAATCCTGATCAGGACAATGAAACAAAATTATGAAATTATTGTATTGTCATGAGTCCTTGACAAGTGTGCGAAATTTAGAATTAATCTGACCTATTAAAGTGGGTAAAAATAGAGTTCAAAGATTCCATTACATACAAGTTGAACTTTTAAAAATGTGTTAAAGAGGAATAGTATTTTCAGATATTCAAAAAAAAAATTTCAAAACTTTTTTAAATTGGTATAAGAATTAGTACAGTTTATTAGTATAATGTCAGGAATAGCTAACTGTCGAAATCCTACAATCACGCTCGGAATAATAAAAAACCCCGCAAGTGTCAACAAAGTATTTTCCTTTAAAAACAATATAAACAGACTGAGATTTCTACTAATTTCTGTTCGGATTTGATCGATTGGAAACTTGTTTTAATAAAATCGTACTTTGAAGTAATACAAAGGCTAACAAATTTTTTAACTATAAAAGAATCAAATCATTTTCGAAATATACTATTCCAAGGTTTTCAGCGTTACTTACGTATTAGCGTCACCGCAGCCAAAATTGCGCGCGCGACACGAGAATCGTTTATCTTTAAATAAAACTCGTAAGAATCTTTGTTGGCTTGATATCGTGGCGCAAATTTTGTTCCTGTGATGCTGATACTTAAATATTGTTTTCGAGATTAATGCAAACAAATTTAGAGTAAAGATAATACCCGGACTGAATCTATCTTAGAATGTTCAGAAGTGAAAGAACGAATTGAAACAAATACGTGCAATGCATTACCATATAATTCGATATTTTTCGTTCGCGTTATTCATCGGAAGCTACGGGTGCGCATTATACGCCGGGTATAAAAATGATAAATTTGTTTAAAAAAGAAAAGATGGTCATAAAAAAATTATTCTTTTTAGATCGGAATATAGTTCGTTTAAAAGAAATGAATTGTAGTTCTAGAAGTATATTATTTTTTAAAAGGCCTAAGATAATATTTTGAATAAATGACTTCAAAACATAAGAGCATTCCACACGTACCTTTCAGACGTCTTAGAAAGTACAGTTAAAAAAAACTAAAAAACATGCTTTTATAGTTAGTCGAACTAAAAAAATAAATCTTAAAATAAGAATACAATGACTAACGCGAAAACTGATGTCGTTGTGGTAAAAACGTGAGGTGATTTTTTTAAGCAAAACTTCTTTACGCACGCTTGACTCGGGGAAGTAAGCTGGTGAATGCGTGACGAGAGCGTTACGAAAAGTGTGATCGGGCGAAGCGAACGTAAGTTGAGAGGGAGATAAAAGTAAGTGAAGATAGTTTTCTAGCGTTACATGAACAGTGACTTCTTGATTTCGTAATTTCATTTCGTTCTTAAACAATTTTGTAAATTAATATTTTGTTCAATACAATAAATATTCTACGTTTAAAATGAATAAATTTGTAAATATGCTGCTCTATCCCGAGTTACCAATATTGAAGAACTGTACAATGATAATAGATTTTATCATGGTCGAAAAAATGATACATCGATCATATCTTTGCATGATGAATTTCGCCGATTATCGTTGAACACATTGTCAACGATAGGAAGAACGATTCTTGATTTCAGGAATGACAGAAAAAAAGTTGTCCATGGTTACTTTCAATTGCCAAAGTCTCAGAAAACACGTGTCGGACTTCAGCGATCCCGTAATTCATTCAAGCAATATTTTTTTTTTCTATCAGAAACCTGATCAAACGACGATGAAAATGTTGACATCCGGAATTTTAATTGAATTGCTAAATTCAGGTGTAAAAATGTTAGATCAGCAGGAGGGGTAATTTATGAGAAATCAAATGATGCCTCGAATACAGTAACTTCGAACATGGATATTTTATTACGATGTATTAGTGAAATAGACATTAATCATCAATTGGTGATATATGTGCTGCTCATTGTGTTTTGGACGATGAAACAAACATAAGGGTAGTTGCTTACATTTCGCCCAATAACACACAGTTAATATTATGAAGTTTTTATATAAAAGACTTATGATTTACGGTCGAGTAGGCTCTCAAGAATTAGGAGAAAACTATAATACGTTGCCACTCATTTTAGCGGGAGATTTCAATGTTAATTTTGCGTCCGAAGATTGACAACTCTTGGTAAACATCCTACAAGATAAATTAGAACTACAAATGAATAAAATGAACAATAACCGAAATGAGCCTACCACAAGACATGGAACAACAATCGATGCAGTTTTTCTCCCGACATATTTCTAATTTTCATTCGAAAACATATGCATCTTATTTCTCATACCATAAGCCTATTGTCTCGGTCTTACAATCAACCACAGTAAGTACTCATGTATTCGATAATGAAAATAACGAATAAAAAAAAATATTTTCAACAATATTAATTTATCGATGAAAACCCATCATAAATTTAAATATTTTTAGAAAATTAATTTATGTACATGAATATACATGCATATATTATACATATATAAACATATATACAAATAGATGGAGCTAAAAAAGTTTTACTTCAGTCATTATGGTCTAATGCACACTTTTTTTTTATTGAAAACATTTATAACCTCGTGCAACACACACAGGGGCTTACATAGAAGTAAACGTGAAGCACACATCACAAAGAGAAGAACTACAACACAAACATCTATATCTTACTCGGGATTCGAACCCAGACCCTACGTCTGGGTTTATTATGTTGGAAAGTGTTTTATTTTGCTTCCCCTTTCAGTAAATCAATAATATTTTTAAATAATTTTTTACTTTCGACATGCTTCCCCCCAGCCCAGTTTGAGAAACGCTGGGTTAATAAGAAAGCATCTAAAACACGCAACGGATATTTAGACATCTTAAACGTATATTCTCGTAATATCTGAATAATATAAATTCATCTCGGTTCTAGCATTGAAATATCAAGAATTACAAGTAAATTATTGCAGCTAAAAATACACACACGTTGTCAGACTGATTTTGTGACAGAACTGTGGAGAAAACAATGGATATCTAAAACGGATTGCTTCATTTTAAATAACAATTAAAATGAATGATTTCGGATCGTTCTCAAATTCACGCACTTTTTGAATTAAAGTGAACAAAAGCATCTCACTAATAACGAATCATAAGAAGTATTATAAAATGATGAGAAAGAAAAAGCAAAATGACATCGCTTAAGTATTCTGTCTATAAGCATATAAAGAAAAGAATCAGAAAAGACAAACCTGTAAAAGTGTCCCTTCAGCTGTTCGTAAGCACTGATCACTTTTTGTTGATGGGGTGGAGATGTAATATCCGAATTGCTCGTAGTGAGAACTACCAGAATGATGCAGCTGTAAAAAAGAGGCGTGTTCCATGGAGGACGAGTAGCAGAGGAATCCAACTCACTTGTTTAATATAAGCATCGTTTGTTAGATGCCAGAGATGTGGAGTGAAGGAACGGGAGAGTTATATATTAACGTCACACTATAAAGCAATCTGAGGGCTAAACATAATTTTAAACCCCAGTCAAGTGACGAGGACAACATCTGAGCTGGCACCCTTCTCCCCCACCACCACCACCTAACTTTCACACAATATTAACGAGAGGACATTTGAGCCTCGCCTGTATCGACAAAACGTGCATCGGCCCCAATGCATGACAGGTCTTCAGCGTCACTAGGCTCGAACTCATGACACGCCAGCATCGAGACCGTGACCCTTGACCGCTAGGCTACCGTTGCTTTCTCATTCATCGAATTGCCCAACAAAATATTGTATTAATGCGACAGTTCGATCACACAACTTGGGTTGCCGTGGTAGCCTAGTGGTCAAGGTATCGGATCGTGGCTGGCTTGTCACGAGTTCGAGCCCAGTACCACTAAAGACCCGCCGGGTAGGGGAGCGAGCACGTCAAATCAGTTGAGAGCTCAAACGTCCCCCCGTTGGTGTGGTGTGGTAGTTAGGAGAGGGGGGCAGCTCAGGTGTCGTCCACGTCGCTTGACCATGGTTCAAAATTACGGTTACATTTTTTACCTGTTTTCGCACGTTATATAGCAGCCATTCCCGAACAAACCGAGCAGTATGTTTAGGATCATTATCTTGTTGGAAAGTGAAGGATCCATCGAGTCCCAATTTAGAAGCACTTTGGCTTAGATTATTCTTTAAAATATTCAAATAGCTATATTGATTCATTATTCCGTCGATTATAACTAAATTTCCTACTCCAGTTGCTGCCATGCAACCCCTAACCATAATCAAACCACCACCGTGTTTTACAGTTCCTTTCATGTTCTTTGGTTCTAGAGCCGCATTTGCTTTCCTCCAAACTTATTGGTGTCCATCTGACCCGTGGATGCTGAGTTTACTTTCATCCGAAAAAATCACGGAATTCCAAAAATTTCTGTCCTGCTTTTAATTTTCTTTTGCAAAATCTATTCTCTTTTTGCGATTCACTTTGCTAACAAATGGTTTTCTTCGCATATTTCGCCCATGGTATCCTGCCTTCCGTAACACACGGCGAATTGTTTCAGGATTGCATGATTTCGCAAAATTTTTTTTCACATCAGTTGTCAATTTTGGTGCGCTATAATCTTCGGATTTTTTTTTTCACATTTCCATCAATAATTCGCCTTTCTCGATCCGTGAAAATAGGCGGTCGTCCTGTTCTTGGCTTGTTTAGAGTATTTCCCTAAGTCTGGAATGTTTCAATGATTTTTCGCACTGTTGCAGGACTTTTTTTGCCTATGATTTTAACGATTTGTCTTTGGGACTTGCTTTCCTTATAGAGCTTTATTATTGTATCCTTTAGATCTTTTGATAATTCTTTTCCACGTGGAGGCATTGGTGAATTGTTGATGTACTTAAAGCTCAAACTTACAAGCTTTGTAGCAGAACTTCTAAACTTATCACTGAAATACGAAAATCACTCGAGGAGTTTCATTCAGCTTATTTAAAAGTCAGTGGATGACAGTGGATGACAGTCTATTTTTGGGTACCTGGACTGATAAACAGTCCTCAATCCCATATCATGATGTCTGTGATGCAGGACTTGACTTCGTTGGTTTTTTCAGTCTGCGGAGTGACATGTCGGCGATTTGGCTGTGGTGATGGAATCCGGGAGGAGGGGGCTTAGAGATGACTACTTGGAGTTAAAGTTTTATACGGTGCTGAGAGCTTAGGACTGCTCTCTCAGTGAATTGGAGGTAGAAGTGAATTTAGCCTCAGGCTGGCTGCCCATGGGGGTAAAAGTTAAAAATATATACTTGTCCAGTTGGGTGTGGAGATTAAATAAATATTGAAAGAAAAATAATAAAAAATTTTAAAAATTTACTAGGGTGCAATAATTAAAAAATTATTGCAGGGATAAAAAAGCTAAGGCGGATTGTAAGAATCCAAAAGGATTCTTCTTGGCCGTTACAGTTGTATTATCGTTACAGTTGTAATCGTTTAGATTTAACATATTTACATTATTAGTATTTGGCAAATTATCGAAAAAATTTATAGCTAATTTTTGAATATGTGCTTTAAAACTAGTGATTTTAAGAGCTTTATTTATGCGATCATTTTTCATGTAGCGGCAGGCATTTACAATCATTCTAATATATGAATTCTGCAGAGTATTTAAAATATTAATATTGGTTTTAGCAGCATAACCCCATACTGGACAGGCATAAGCGAGTATTGGACGCATAACGGCTGTATAAAGAAGCACTTTGTTATCTCTACTTAAATGTGAGTTCCGGGAAATTAGGGGAAAAAATTTAAACATTGTTTTTCGGAACTTATCGCGAACGTGTAATATGTGTTGTTTCCAAGTTAAGTGCGAGTCAAAAATAACGCCAAGATATTTGGTATTCTGAGACCAGGGAATTTGTTTATTGAACATTATGAGAGGGGAGGAATGGTGCGCTTTTTGGTAAAGATGACGGCACAAGATTTTTTCTACATTGATACTAATTTTCCATCTGTCGTAATAATTTTCTAGCAGCTTGAGGTGTTTGTTAATGGCAAAGGTAACAGTCTTTAAGTTTTTGTACGTGGCATTAATGGCCGTATCATCCGCATAGAGACTAATATTTGTTAGTGAGTAGCTGGGAATGTCATTTATATAGAGATTGAACAACAGGGGCCCGAGCAATGAGCCCTGAGGACACCCTGCAGAGATGGAATGAGAGTTAGATAATGATTCATTTACTCTGATCCGAAAGGATCTGTTAGTGAATACGAGTGGATGAGGTGAATGAGGGGAGAAGGAATATCGTAAGTAATTAGTTTGAAAGTGAGTCCTAAAATCAAACACGGTCGAAGGCTTTCTGGATATCCAGAAAGACCACTCCCGTGCTCTTCTTTTTTGGAAACCTTCCGAAATACTTTCTGTTAGTCTGAGAAGAGGATGAAGGGTAGATAGTTTATTTGTAAATCCATATTGGTTAGGGTTAATTAGGCTATTATCATTAATGAATTTTTTAAGTCTATTAAGAATAATGTACTCAGTTAATTTACTTAAAGTTGAAAGGAGAGAAATAGGTCTATATGAATTAGGAAGATTTTTATTTGTACCAGGTTTAATAATAGGGAAAATGATAGCTTCTTTCCAGTTACTAGGAAAGTGATGAAATTTATTATTTAAAAGTCAAAAACTCTGAGTGCATACATACTTTTTTGTGATTTAAATTTCTACTGGTAGTTAACAAAATCACTCTTAAAGTTTTTTAAAATATAATGATTTGGTCTAAAAACCGTCTCAGTCAGGGTTACTCAACCTTTTTTCTGGTGGGCCGCATACATAAATCTACTATTTTGAGCGGATCGCAACATGAGGATAAATGGTGAGGGGGGGAGAAATGCTTTATGACCAAGACAACATTGGAAATTTCAAATGTGGAAAACTGATCAAAATATTCTGTGTTTCGCTTTTCTTAATTAATTATTATTTTTTATTTTAGTCACTAACACTAAATAGAAACATTTATGAAACTCCTTCACAATTTCTGCATACCAGTAAACGGTTCCATATGATTACCAATAATATAACAAACTTCATGGGATGTCTCTGTTACCGCTGTAACATTACCACTCACAAAACACTTTGTTGCTGTTGCAAACACTATTCAAGAAAGCCTACTTATCCCTTGAAAGATCTTCGAGGAAAACTGTCATTTAATAATTCTCGCGCTTATTGGTATTTTTTAAATACAGTACTTTCGTGACAAACTGAATTATTGATCCATGTTTGTTTTTCACTACAAAGTATTCAACCTCCCAATCGTCTTGAAACTATCTATTTTTTCGAATATTTTTCACTTGCAAGATATGAAGGATAGTTAAAAATTAGTTCTACCCATAAAATTGTCGCTACTCCTCTGTTATCACTAACCTTAACCGTTTCAAATAGAAAAAGAATATCAATTCGTACCTATACGACACCGGCAGCAAAAAGTGAAATTGATATATTTGATTTCTTATAGAATTTCTCTCCAAATTTTTAGTACAGTTTTCTTAAGTAAATTTCTCAGAGCAATGAGCCATGACCGGGCCATAAAAGGCTCAGGGGGCCGCAGGTTTATTATCGCAGGTCTAATTCTGAAATATATATATATGCTACTTTTCGAAACTTGAGCAACCGAATATTGTTTAAGTAGATGCTTTTGAAATTGTAAAGAGAACTTACTATAATCAGTAGAATTAACAAATTCTGTTGAAAGCTGAATTTTATGGGAAATATTGTATACATAGCATACAGTCAACGCGAATACAGAGGAAAATGACAGTAAAAAAGAACTAAATGCATCATTAAAATAATTTACTGCCCGTTTAAAGGACATTTTCTTCAAATTCAAAGCAGACAGTGCGATTTGGTTAAATGAAATGATCTAGAACTACTTTACCACAATAATCGGCAATCTTGTGGAGAGGAAAATTTGACAATTGTAAACCAAATAAATGTTTTGCTTCTGTAGCTTAATCTGGGCTCCTCAAATTCGAAAACAGTTTCCATGTTGGTTGGTGGTGGTAGGGGTAGGCCAAGAAAAATTTATTGGAGATTTATATTTCATCTTGCAAGTGAAAAGAGATTGACAAGAACAAGAGTATAAAATTGCTTAACGATCCTTGAATAATTCAATTGACTAAGGATATTTTTTGGCCTGATTCACATTCATATATTTAACCATTTGCATAAGTTTTTCCTTTTACCCACAGCTCACCTCTTTATCTGCATATATACTCTATAATGAAAAAAAAAAAAGCACCAAGAACGATTTGTCTGATAGAGACCAAAATTGGTGGGTAAAAAGATTACATACATTATAGAATAATAAATAATTAAAATTCAGAAAAATTAAATTTTTTTTTTTCAGAGTTACATAGCTACAAAGTAACGAGCTCAATAAAAGAGTCTACCCTCCTCTAGCCTGAATGCAAGCTGCCACACAAGATATAGTGATAAAACATCATGATTATCTCCTGCGGTATTTCTTGCCAAATTTGCTCCAATTATCAGGCCAGGTCATCAACATTCCCTGGTAGAGGCAGTCGCCTTCGCATCATATCACAAACATGCTCGATTGGAGAGGGATATGGCGATCTGGCTGGCCAAAAAAGTGTTTAATAAGCTGCAAGACAGTTCATAGCAACATGTATGGTGTGTGGTTTGGCATTATCTTGCTAAAAATAAGGCCAGGATACTGCAAAAGGAACAGTAGCAAAACAGTTCTCAGAATGTCTTCGACGTAACGATATGCTATAAGTGGGCCTCTAATTACGACCAAAGGGGTCCGGCTTCAAAATAAAAGGCACCCCAGACTATAATTCTTTATTGAGGGCCTGTGTGGCGTACAATAGTGAAAGCAGGATTCGCACGCTGCCCTAGCCGTCTCCTGACACGTCTTCGATGTTTGTCAGTACACAGTTGGAAACTAATTCGTCGCTAAACACTATACGTCCCCAGTCAGCATGATTCCAACCTGTTTGAGCAAAGTACCACTATAATCTGGCTTGACAGTGCGTAGGCATGATTGGCACTTAACACAGTGGTCAGTAGGAGCGTAAATTTTGCTCTATCAGCCATCTGTGAATGGTCATGGTGGACACTCTTGTGCGGATCGTACGTCTGATGGTTGATAACGATCATACAAGCGCTGTGACAGCTGATCTGACAAACAATCTGTCCTCCTGATTTTCTGTGGTCCTAGGTCAACCACTACCATCATAACGCTGAAATCTGCCATTGTCCACCCATTCTAGCCAGCATCTTCTAATAGCCGCATCGTTTCCACCCATATGACGAGCGATTTTCCGATTTGCCCAACCTCCCTCTTTTAGTTCAATAATACGATCTCTTTCAGACTTTGACAGTTGCTTGTAATGAACTCGAATCCTACGGTGAGGTATTTTTTTCAGATGTTCAAAGGTATCCTAAATCTCAATGCAACAGAAATTTTCACCATCAGATTGAGAATCGCTTCTTATAGACACTTGCTGAGTGCGCAGTTCCGATGCGCTGTAGCTCCCGTTATACATTCGGTGGATACCAAATTTTAATCATTTGCATGGTCGGTTGAAATGTCTTTGCATACGAAATTTCATTCAATCGGGAAATTCCTTCTTGGTGCGTCGCTTTTTTTTTTTTTGTTATAGAGTGTATATACCCAACTAACCGTTAAAATGACTACACCAAGAAGGCGATATACTATAAACGTGAAATTAATACATCAAGAAGACGATGCTGTAATATACAATCGATTAGTTTTCTATGCATTAAATTAAAGCAGGTACCGGTAGAGACATCTACAATGTGTTTAAAGGACGAAATTCTCTCTACAGCTGGTTTCTCATTTACAAATCGCATCCAAACGTTTTTGTCTAGTGAAAAGTTGCCTTGATGCCTCGTGTAAGAAGCAGAAATAATTACCTGCATGTTTCTGACTTTGATAGAGGTTGAATTATAGCCGTCGTTCAAGATCTGATAATTTCCAGCAGAACATAGAATCAATTGGATGAGGATGATCATTTGAAACGCCTGGTTGAATCTCAACGGCCCGCAGTCCCAAGCAACTGAGCCCGCATGGCCTTAATGAATAGTGCAGCCACATCACATGTTCCCTGAATCAAGAAATCGGATCGTTTTCCTGACACAATTGTCTACACACTATTTCGGTGGACTGTCAGCTTGACGAGACCATACATTCAGCTGCTCTTGACGCTACATCACACAGAAAGGTGTTGCCTTCAGTGGATGTGTTCAATGTTGATCTTCGATACAGAAGTATTATAGCATTATTATTTCAGACGAATCCACGTGGAGAACGCACATTGTCAGCTTGCAATCGACATTGTCATACTAGCGCAATACCCGGTAAGGGTATGAGGTGCCATTTGATACATGTATTGGTCATCTTTTGTTGGCATTGATGCCACTTTAAACAGTGGCCGTTGCATTTCTGATGTGTTAAGGCGAACACACCAGAAATCACCCCTACTTCCGTTCATTTTGAAGCATCACCGAGCGCGGTCAATGCAGAGGAGGGTGACTGCCTCGCAAACCCGCCGGTTGCCCGTTAATTTACTTTCTCCTTTCACCTGGTGGGCATTACGTCACAACGCATCAATCACACTCTCCCCTCCCGAGCAGGCACTCTGAGCCAAGGTTCTCAATTCCAGCATCCAATATATAGGAAGACTCTCTCTTCACACACAAACTCCTTTCTCCAAAAATCTTACAGAAGCCAAGTTCTATGCCTTGCAGCCCCGCCCACTGGCTTGCCGCTCGTCCAATAGCCATGAAAAACATCTCTAGCATGAAAATTCCACAATAGCCATTTCATCTAGAAGACTATCAGATACGGGATTAAGGGTTTCTAGAAACCCAGATGCCTGCAGAATTGCCCACCAATCTGGTGGGTGAACTCTTTCATTAAGCCCTACGAAATTATACTTTTCTATAGGTTAATTCACTACCACATATTGCTGGTATTCTACGGAGCTTCCTTAATACATGTTTAGCTGCTGCCTTGGCATGCACGTTCTCAGACTTCTCCCCAATAGAAGATGTCTGGTCAATGGTTGCTAAGCAACTGGCTCATCACCTGATGCCAGTCACTACAGTCAATGAACAGTGGCCTCGTATTGAAGATGCTTGGACAGCCATGTCTGCACATGCCATCCAATCTCTGTCTGAGTCAATGCTCAAACGTAAAAGCGTTGCGATTGCTGCCAGAAAAGGTTTTTCTATAATGAGGATATATATGCTCTCAAATTTCTTGAAAATTCGTTCACTCGTTATTTCCAGTATGTCCCTTTAAGACCCAACCCACACTATAATGCGGGTTATACATTCTTATACGTTTTTGCTTCTGGAATAGTCGTATGTAAGAAAATCGCGAATCTAACGGTTGAGCTGGTTTGCAGAAAATGTAAAGTGTTACTTTTTATCAACAGGCGATGGTTATGGTCCATGTTTTACTTTCAGATGACAAATCTAGCTTTGGTTTCAAATACAACAAAAACTCATCTTCTTATCAGTCGTAAAAAGATAATTATCAATATATTTCTAATTTCTTACATAAAAATTTTTGTATTAATGTTTAAATAATATGATAAATTAGAAAGAATATTAATCATTCTCTAGTAACGTGGCTTGTTCTTTTCTGTTTCAATAATTTTGATGAAAGCCTACATAAAAATGAAATATATAGTTCTATAATTAATACCGAATTTTGGGGGTCGCAATGGATGAGTCCGTTTCTTTCTTTCTCTCTCTCTCTTGCAATTAGGCCGCGGTAGCCGAGTGGTATGGGCAACGGATCGTGGCTGGCTTTGTCACGAGTTCGAGCCCAGTACCACTAAAGACCCGCCGTGTTGGTCAGCGATGCACGCTAAATCTGTCAAGAGCTGAAACGTCCTCCCGTTGCTGTGGTGTGGTAGTTAGGAGATGGGGGTGCCAGCTCAGGTGTCGTCCACGTCACTTGACCATGGTTCAAAATTACGTGGTCCGTCGCCCAAAGCCCTCGTGCAGCTGAACAGTGCGACGTTAATCTTCACTCACTCACTCACTCTTTTGCAATTAATTTTCTCTTTCATATAATTGTTGAGGTGTATGGCATTTTTATCCTCTCCACAGATATCTGCATCCATATCTCTTCCTTCCCCTCCCCAAAAAAATCTGGGTTTTCTGGTGGGAGTTAGTATGCTGTGGTTTAAATATATAAAGGGTGTTTTTTTTTTTTGAGTTATAGAACTTTAAATTGCAATAAAACAACGATGTATTATTCGATTGACATGAATTTTTTATTCGAAAGATAATCTTGTGGCATTACATTTTAAATATGACTTCTGGCATAGAACTGCCACGGCGGGCTGGGATGTAGTCAATCTGGACGTCCAATTTTCGATGACTTTTTCCAACATTTGTGGCCGTATATCGGCAATAACACGGCGAATGTTGTCTTCCAAATGGTCAAGCGTTTGTGGCTTATCCGCATAGACCAATGACTTTACATAGCCCCACAGAAAATAGTCTAGCGGTGTTAAATCACAAGATCTTGGAGGCCAATTCACAGGTCCAAAACGTGAAATTAGGCGGTCACCAAACGTGTCTTTCAATAAATCGATTGTGGCACGAGCTGTGTGACATGTTGCGCCGTCTTGTTGGAACCACAGCTCCTGGACATCATGATTGTTCAATTCAGGAATGAAAAAGTTAGTAATCATGGCTCTATACCGACCACCATTGACTGTAACGTTGTGGCCTTCATCGTTTTTGAAGAAGGATTCCACCAGCCCATAAAGCGCACCAAACAGTCAGTTTTTCTGGATGTAACGGTGTTTCGACATGCACTTGTGGATTAGCTTCACTCCAAATGCGGCAGTTTTGTTTGTTGACGTAGCCATTCAACCAGAAGTGCGCTTCATCGCTAAACAAAATTCGCTTATGAAAATCGGGAACAACGGCAATCTCGTTTTGGGCCCATTCGACGAATCTACGCCTTGCTTGATCATATTTAAAATGTAATGGCACAAGATTATCTTTCGAATTAAAAGTCAATCGAATATTACATTGTTGTTTTATTGCAATTTCAAGTTCTATACCTCTAAAAAAACACCCTATACTTATGTTATGTTTATATTTGCAGTGTACATCTCAATTTTTCAAATCCTACTATTAGCTCATACTCTCTATTTTTATTTATTTATCTGGGTGGAATTTTCAATCGTTAATAAAATACATTTTATAGCTCTCAACTGAGCTGAAATTTAATATGCATGATTATTGTGGATGACAAAATAATTTAATTATAATTAATAAAAATTAATTAATTAAACCTAATTATTTAAAGAATTACAAATACAGCCACTTGGCGACTTAGCGACCCTTTTATGACATGTGTCAAAACTAGAAAAGTTTTTTTTTCTCATGTTTTAAAGCATACAGTTGAACTGAAATTTTATATATACGATTGTTTTGAAGACAATACGATACTTTAATGATAATTAATGAAAAATAATTACCACTTAATGTTGTGT
>BMAU01009708.1:0-15000 GCA_019973935.1 Trichonephila clavipes | reverse complement strand
TGATTGTTTCTTTAGAAATAAAAGTTTGCTACGGACTTTTACGTACATTTAATTACTCTCAACTACATTTCATTTACCTCAAACAAATTTCGTAATTGATCAGCCATTAATAATTTGGAGTAAAATAGGCTCATATGTAAAATCTCTAACTACCTGCCATACTTAAAGCATATCTAATAATGAATCATCCGTGTTAACTCCCAGAAAAGTGTCGTTAAAAATATTTGAAAAGCATCAGCCCGGATAATACACAAAACATTATTCATCACATATCTATACAGTGAGCAAGCTAGTTTAACTCATTACAACAGTTTCACCCCCAAAACAAAGCGATGACATAAAATCTTTCCTAATAAACCAGGGGTAAAATTTATGGTCTCCATTAGAGAATTTCCTTCGAGACCAAATAAGGCTCTTCGAGGTTCTATAACTCCTATCCGTCGGACATTCGGTGTCGTGTTCCCTTCAACCAATGAGACGTGGTATCCATAAAGATGTAATTGGAGTGTTCGCGGTTAATTCGGGTTTATCTGGAGTAGCTTTTACAAATGACTTTTGCTTGTTATTAGGCACACTCTGCACCCCAGCCAGTTCACTTTATTGGGTGTAATGTGATGTGGTCATAATTCATCTTCCAGAGCGCGTGACTCTTTGGTGTAACTCAGTCTCACTTTCGATCGAAAATGAAATATTTTCCGCTCGGGTATCGCGTGGTTAAAGTTTCGTTCGGATCACGAAATGAGCGGCGACCCAGAGTTACAGGGACAGAAAGGTGTGTATGTATTTTTATTGCTGTTTATTTTAGTTTCAGAAATGTGAAACAAACTTTTAGACTGAAGTTTCCAATTGTTGATACTTAGGTGGGAGTTAAAGTGCGTGTTGACACGAGCACTCTGCCCGCCGTGGTAACAGTCTGTAGTTTTTGTAAAAGTGAATACAAATTGTTTCTACTTATTAAATAACAGTCGTTACCTGACCGCTTTAACTAGGTATTTCATGATGTTGGATATCAATTTATGAACTGCGTATATTCATACAAGTCCTAGCGATTGTATTGGGAAACACTCCCTTCTTGGTTTGAAAAGGACAGGATTTGAATATTTAAAACTTAAAAACTTATAATGCTCCCCCCAAAGTGGATTTCCGTAAAACCATTCTTAGTGGATCTCCATTCAACTCAATAAATACTTCCGAATTTCATGTCTAAGTAAGTCTAATATCTCAAAAACTATAATTCTTTTGTCAATATGTCCCGTGCCCTACCCTTGCCTTGTCACGAGTTCGAGCCCAGTACCACTAAAGACCCGCCGTGTAGGGCAGCGATGCACGTTAAATCTGTCGAGAGCTGAAACATCCTTCCGTTGGTGTGGTGTGGTAGTTAGGAGAGAGGGTGCCAGCTCAGGTGTCGTCCACGTCACTTGACCATGGGTCAAAATTACGTGGTCCGTCGCCAAAAGCCCTCGTGTAGCTGAACAGTGCGACGTTAATATTCAAAAAATCAATCAAACCCGTGCCCTACCCCTTGAGAGTCCAGTTCCATAAGACCTGTTCTTAGCAGATTCCAACTTAACGAAAGAAATCTGCATACTAAATTTCGTTATTGTGAGTCTAGTAGCTCAAAAACGGTATCTTTACGCCTCAGTAACTGTTAACAACTCCTACCCTCCCCCTTTTTATTTGAATGGGAGTTTATTTCTGCAAAATACATTTTTAGCGGATCTCTATTCATCGAAAGAAACGTGCTTACCAAATTTCAAGCCTGCACGTCTCGACTTCAAAAACACGACTTTTTATTTATACTGATTGATTGACTGATTGATTGAATATTAACGTCGCACTGTTCAGCTACACGAGGGCTTTTGGCGACGGACCACGTAATTTTGAACCATGGTCAAGTGACGTGGACGACACTTGAGCAGGCACCCTCTCCTAACTACCACACCACACCAACGGGAGGACGTTTCAGCTCTCGACAGATTTAACGTGCATCGCTGCCCTACACGGCGGGTCTTTAGTGGTACTGGGCTCGAACCCGTGACAAAGCAAGCCACGGTCCGATATCTATACCACTCGGCTACTGCGGCCACTTTTTATTTATACTACATACATATACTATTAAACTACATACGTATAAAAATACTGCATAGCCGGCAGGGGGCGTAATTGGTTTGTCGCTGGCCTTCTGTACCCAAGGTTGCGAATTCGACCCCGGCACAAGTCGGTGGATTTTTATGATGCAGAAAATCGACTTCAGCCATTTCGTATGATTATATGGCATGAAAAAGACCCTTGAGTGTCCGTTTGGCTTGGATGCCTCCCTCTAGGAAGAAACTGGGCGTCAAAATTACTTGCGGTTATTGGTATCGCCTAATGGTGCCGTACTAAAAAGTAATACCAGCTCCTGGGTAATGTCAGAAAAGGTAGAAATACTAATATGCACACACCCCACTACAGAATATATATACATATATACTACACCATAATGGTGCTACATATCAAGCATTTTGTGAAAAATTCATACCGGTTAATCAAGTGTATAAAATAATCAAAAAATAAGTAACGTTCAGTTTATCAGGTTGTTGTTGTTACCAATGCCACCTGATCGGCAAAGGCCAGATCGAGGTCCACGAAATTCATCAGGACAAAGGGCTAAGTGACGCCTGTCGTTAGCCGTACTTTTGAGCACCATACAAGTGACAGTACGATTTGGCTCGATTCCACCCCAATTTAAAGGGAGAAAAACTGGAGGTAGTCAGGTGCCTCCCACCTCTCTACCCCTTCCACCAACCACACGAGAGGACTTGCGGCTCGACGGTTATTTAGAGTACCCCCATGCTGCGCAGGCACTATACATTTACAAACATCCATGTCTTCTCCGGGATTTGAACCCAGTCCCTACGGCATAGCAGTCAGCGTCGCTAACCACTATAGCAGGTGGGCGACTCAGTTGATCACTCGAAACACAAAGAGAATTTCAAGCTCTTGACTTTTGCTTCCACAAAAGTGTAATCAAGAAAAGGAGTTCTTAAACTGTGTTCCACGGAGCCCTGGGGGTCCGCAATGCCTTTTTCGGGGGTCTGGGAAAGTCTCACGCAATAAGATTTCCCTCTTTTACAGACTCCGAAAGGCATTGTGGGAAAATTGAAAGATCTTCCTCTTAGATTAGATTCCTCAATTGCTCCCAATGAGAAAAGTTCTACTAGAACATTATTTCGATCAAGAATATTAATACATAATGCAAAATTAATATATAATGAAACGCTAAATCTATGTTTTTGAACTCTATTCCCTAATTCTGCATGCACCATCGCGGAAATTGAATTGTTTCAAATACTACCTACTGTGCGGCACACTGAATCATATTGATAGATTGGCTTTGAATTGAAAGATACCGACCCCTTTGTTAGATTATTTAACATTAGTATTGTCAGAGTCAATATTTGTAGTAAAGAGTGTTTTTTTTCCCAGGTATAGAAGTTTAAGTTGGCATTACTTTCCAAGATGGCGACCGATTTAACAGCTGTCAAGTGATTTATTCTCCGTTTGGTTTGGCAATTCATGAAAACGATCATTAAGTAAAGGCGTAGATTCGTCGAATGGGCCCAAAACGAGATTGCCGTTGTTCCCGATTTTCATAAGCGAATTTTGTTTAGCGATGAAGCGCACTTCTGGTAGAATGGCTACGTCAAAAAACAAAACTGCCTCATTTGGAGTGAAGCTAATCCACAAGTGTATGTCGAAACACCATTACATCTAGAAAAACTGACTGTTTGGTGCACTTTATGGGCTGGTGGAATCATTGGTCCGTACTTCTTCAAAAACGATGAAGGCCACAACGTTACAGTCAAAGGTGATCGGTATAGAGCCATGATTCCTAACTTTTTCATTCCTGATTTGAACAATCATGATGTCCAGAAGCTGTGGTTCCAACAAGACGGCGCAACATATCACACAGCTCGTGCCACAATCGATTTATTGAAAGACACGTTTGGTGACCGCCTCATTTCACGTTTTGGACCTGTGAATTGGCCTCCAAGATCTTGTGATTTAACACCGCTAGACTATTTTCTGTGGGGCTATGTAAAGTCATTGGTGTATGCGGATAAGCCACAAACGCTTGACCATTTTGGAAGATACCATTCGCCGTGTTATTGCCGATATACGGCCACAAATGTTGGAAAAAGTCATCGAAAATTGGACGTCCAGATTGGATTACATCCGAACCAGCCGTGACAGTCATATGCCAGAAATCATATTTAAAATGTAATGTCGCAAGACTATCTTTCGAATAAAAAAAATTCATGTCAATCGAATAATACATCGTTGTTTTATTGCAATTTAAAGTTCTATACCTCTAAAAAAACACCCTTTACAAGATTCTTTTTAATGCAGGTAAAATTTTATTGAATTCAGTTCAATGTAAATCAAATTCTTTGATAGTTTTTAATTGAAATTCATTGCTTATTTTCTAAAAAATACTTGTTAAATGTGACAAATAACGGTAAACGGACAAACGTCTGTTTGAACACAAAGGAAATTTAAACTTTAGCAAAAGAGGCGAATTTTAAGCTGTAACAACATTCCGGTCCATCTTAAAAGGAAACAATTTCCTAAGTGCTAACATTTTTCACCAAAAATTTTAGATTTAAGTTAAAAAGTTAAATGCATTTTGTGGGGGGGAGTGGATACTTTGTTTTGCATATACCAAAATTACATCGAAGACAATTCACCAAACTTGAAAGGCGATAGACATGAGTGTCTGATTTTTTTTATAAAAAACAAAAAATATTTTTCTTTCTCTACAAAATTAGACTGAATATCTGAATAATATTGAAAACAAATCAGTCTTTTATACTAAAGCAGAGGTCGCCAAAGTGGTGGTCCGCGAGAAAATTACGCTGGTCCCCAGAAAAATGTGGAGTATACTTACTCATCATGTTAAGATATGTTTTAAGAAACATTGAAACATAATTCGATTCATAACCATCATTTAACATCTAAAAAATCCTTTTAGTGGTCCGCGGGATTTAAATGATGAATTTACTGGTCCGTGAGATCAAAAAGTTTGGCGACCGCTGTACTAAAGCATGATTGATAAAGAGTGGCTCCTTGAGGCGCCATCTATTAGCTCTTATCTTGTTTATTTTTCCTAACCTGGAATTCATCGAGTGAGTAAATATTAACGTTGCGCTATTTAGCTCAGTGATTCTCAACCATTGTTGCGTGGTTGTGTTTTACGTGCCAGCATATTCTTCAAGTGTGCCCGCAATTTTTGTTTAGAAAATTATTAATTACACTCCAAGATAAAAAATAAAATCCGGAACCGAATCATTCGCCTATTTACAGAAATAAATTAAGAGTATTCGTGGAATATTTAACTTATTTTTTCGTGGATAGATCAAGTGTATCACAGTTAAGTAAAATTTATTTAAACTTATTTTAATGTTAGTGTGCCACCAAATTTTTAAATTGTTAAAAGTGTACCGCAACAAAAACAAAAAAAAAAATGTTGAGAATCAATGATTTAGCTAAACGAGGGCTTTTGGAGACGGACCTCGTCATTTTGAACCATGGTCAAGTGACGAGGACGACACCTGAGCTGGTACCCCTTCTCCTAGCTTCTACACCACACCGACGGGAGGACGTTTGTTCTCTCGACAGATAATGGTTCCTTCCTAACACAAGATTCTCATATCAAACGTAGCAAAATAATCCCAGATGTTAGTTAAATAAATTATAGTTTAAAAAACACGCTTTTATTGTGAATTGAACTAAAAAGGAAAAAATTCTTAATATAACAATAAAATGATTAACGAAAAAATTAATGTCATTGAGGTAAAAGCGTGGGGTGCTATATATTAATTGGTATAATTTCTTACTAGTTCTATTACGAAATGCTGAGTGAGTGTAAAAATGTAGTACAAAGTACCCCATGCTTTTACCTCAGACATTAATTTTCTTGTTAATCATTTTATTCTTATATTAAGATATTTTTTTTACTTTGATTCACTATAAATCGTGTTTAGTTTTTTTATAAACTATAATTTATTTTTCATTTTTTTAGTTCGATCTACAATAAAAGCCTGTTTTTTAGTTTTTAAAACTATCATTTATTCCTTGTTAAATTCTACTAACTACTAAAAGTGTAAGAAATATTAAATATCAATCGTATTATCTCCTTTTAAAAATATTGTTATAATGTTATTTGTATCCTCTCTCTCTCTCTCTCTCTCTCAATATAAAAATAAATCAAAATAAAAATATTATCAAAATAAAAAAATATTTAGCAGTTAGAACATAATTTTTTTTTATTCACACATGCACGAGTCTTCTTTTTATTTCCATTTTCGGAAAAACTACGCACCCACCCTCCCTACCTTTTTTCACATAAAGAACGCTTTTTTTGTTTTATTTTTTACTAACCAGAAGCCTATTTTGCGGTTTAAGAGTTGCCCCTTAATCTTTTAGTTGCTACATCTCTAATTAGTCGCCAAATCCAGAAATGGCATGCGGATTTAGTCGCCAAATCGAGAAATGATATAATGAATTAGTCGCCAAATCGAGAAATGATCTAATGAATTAGTCGCCAAATCGAGAAAAGATATAAAGAATTAGTCGCCAAATCAAGAAAAGATATAAAGAATTAGTCGCCAAATCGAGAAAAGATATAAAGAATTAGTCGCCAAATCGAGAAAAGATATAATGAATTAGTCACCAAATCGAGAAAAGATATAATGAATTAGTCACCAAATCGAGAAAAGATATAATGAATTAGTCACCAAATCGAGAAAAGATATAATGAATTAGTCACCAAATCGAGAAAAGATATAATGAATTAGTCACCAAATCGAGAAAAGATATAATGAATTAGTCACCAAATCGAGAAACGATATAAAGAATTAGTCGCCAAATCGAGAAACGATCTAATAAATTAGTCGCCAAATCGAGAAACGATCTAATAAATTAGTCGCCAAATCGAGAAATGATCTAATGAATTAGTCGCCAAATCGAGAAATGATCTAATGAATTAGTCGCCAAATCGAGAAATGATCTAATGAATTAGTCGCCAAATCGAGAAATGATCTAATAAATTAGTCGCCAAATCGAGAAATGATCTAATAAATTAGTCGCCCAATCGAGAAATGATCTAATAAATTAGTCGCCCAATCGAGAAATGATCTAATAAATTAGTCGCCCAATCGAGAAATGATCTAATAAATTAGTCGCCAAATCTCGTAAATCCTTAAAATCTTTAATTATTAAAATCCTGATCAGGACAATGAAACAAAATTATGAAATTATTGTATTGTCATGAGTCCTTGACAAGTGTGCGAAATTTAGAATTAATCTGACCTATTAAAGTGGGTAAAAATAGAGTTCAAAGATTCCATTACATACAAGTTGAACTTTTAAAAATGTGTTAAAGAGGAATAGTATTTTCAGATATTCAAAAAAATTTCAAAACTTTTTAAATTGGTGTAAGAATTAGTACAGTTTATTAGTATGTCAGGAATAGCTAACTGTCGAAATCCTACAATCGCGCTCTGAATAATAAAAACCCCACAAGTGTCAACAAAGTATTTTCCTTTAAAAACAATATAAACAGACTGAGATTTCTATTAATTTCTGTTCGGATTTGATCGATTGGATACTTGTTTTAATAAAATCGTACTTTGGAAGTAACACAAGGGCTAACAAATTTTTTAACTTTAAAAGAATCAAATCAAATCATTTTCGAAATATACTTTTTAAGGTTTTCACCGTTACTTACGTATTAGCGTCACCGCAGCCAAAATTGCGCGCGCGACACGAGAATCGTTTATCTTTAAATAAAACTCGTAAGAATCTTTGTTGGCTTGATATCGTGGCGCAAATTTTGTTCCTGTGATGCTAATACTTCAAAATTGTTTTCGGGATTAATGCAAACAAATTTAAAGATAATACCCGGACTGAATCTATCTTAGAATGTTCAGAAGTGAAAGAACGAATTGAAACAAAAATACGCGCAATGCATTACCATATTATCCGATGAATAACGCGAACGAAAAATATCGAAAACTACGGGTGCGCGTTATACGCCGGGTATAAAAATGATAGTAAATTTGTTTAAAAAGAAAAGATGGGCATAAAAAATTATTCGTTTTAGATCGGAATATAGTTCGTTTAAAAGAAATGAAGTGTAGTTCTAGAAGTATATTATTTTTAAAAGGCCTAAGAATATTTTGAATAAATGACTTCAATACATAAGAACGGTAAAATCCTAGGAGGACCCACTGCTGTTTTTGGCGACAAAAAGTTTCGCCATAAAGCGCCAAATTGAAGGTTTTCAAAAAGGCGTCAATGACGAAAAACTCTTGGGAAGCGCATGCGTCAGAGGGGGAGAAGGGGGATGAAACGGGCGTTTCGCAAAGATGAAATCGAATAAATACATTAAATTAATCATTATATAAAGAAAAACGGAGAGAAGCAATGAAATTCATTTTAAAAAAGCATTCTAAAACCAGTGTATACAACATGATTTACATTTTTAAAAAGGACGAAAGGGGCGTTTCGCAAAGATAAAATCGAAGAAATACATGAAATCAATCATTTTAAAAAATGTTAAAAAGCCCTTACCTTACGCTTGCATTTCGTCATGATCTGTTGGTGCATACACCCTTGCGATGGATGCAAGGAATTTATGAAAATTCTCATCCACCAACTTGTGACCGTTAGATCGCCGCCACATGTATTCCGCAAGGTAAGAATCAAATTGACCCTTTACTCCTTCTTATTAACTTTCAAGTCATTCACCACGAACGCATTCATGCTCTTGCCAAACCAATATCTCGTCAAACGCAAGATAATAGTTATAGCAAGTTTGCTTTCGCTAAACCAAGTGCCCTTTCTCACACTCCGAACGACGTCGTGGCGATTATCTTTCGACTGGTTGCGGCAACGCCATTCGTAGCCGTCAACCGTTCCCTTTCGCACTTGCAAACGCATATTTTTTTACACCTCGGACATTCATAACGAGAAGCAATTAAATTAGCTTTCATACACCATTCTAACGTCTCTTTCTTCCCCTTTGTGCCCAGGAGCACAAAGAAACCTGTCGTAGCCTCACTTTCAAGTAATTTCCTTTCACACGCCATTCTTAACAACCGGTGGAGAGCAAACCTTCTCCAGCGAAGTCAAATGTCAAAATGACGTTTTTTCAGAAAAGGCGAAAAACGTTGCACTTTTTTTAGGGTTGCCATTTTTTTCGGTGATTTGAAAATCCAAATTGTTTGATGAAATGGAAGGGTTACCATATTGTAACCTTTATCACTCAAAATTTGGCGACCAAAAGTGGGTCCTCCTAGGATTCAACCCATCGATCATATCTTTGCATGATGAATTTCGCCGATTATCGTTGAACACATTGTCAACGATAGGAAGAACGATTCTTGATTTCAGGAATGACAGAAAAAAAAAAGTTGTCCATGGTTACTTTCAATTGCCAAAGCCTCAGAAAACACGTGTCGGACTTCAGCGATCCCGTAATTCATTCAAGCAATATTTTTTTCTATCAGAAACCTGATCAAATGACGACGAAAATGTTGACATCCGGAATTTTAATTGAATTGCTAAATTCAGGTGTAAAAATGTTAGATCAGCAGGAGGGGTAATTTATGAGAAATCAAATGATGCCTCGAATACAGTAACTTCGAACATGGATATTTTATTACGATGTATTAGTGAAATCGACATTAATCATCAATTGGTGATATATGTGCTGCTCATTGTGTTTTGGACGATGAAACAAACATCATAAGGGTAGTTGCTTACATTTCGCCCAATAACACACAGTTAATATTATAAAGTTTTATATAAAAGACTTATGATTTACGGTCGAGTAGGCTCTCAAGAATTAGGTGAAAACTATAATACGTTGCCACTCATTTTAGCGGGAGATTTCAATGTTAATTTTGCGTCCGAAGATTGACAACTCTTGGTAAACATCCTACAAGATAAATTAAAACTACAAATGAATAAAATGAACAATAACCGAAATGAGCCTACCACAAGACATGGAACAACAATCGATGCAGTTTTCTCCTCGACATATTTCTAATTTTCATTCGAAAACATATGCATCTTATTTCTCATACCATAAGCCTATTGTCTCGGTCTTACAATCAACCACAGTAAGTACTCATGTATTCGATAATGAAAATAACGAATAAAAAAAAATATTTTCAACAATATTAATTTATCGATGAAAACCCATCATAAATTTAAATATTTTTAGAAAATTAATTTATGTACATGAATATACATGCATATATTATACATATATAAACATATATACAAATAGATGGAGCTAAAGAAGTTTTACTTCAGTCGTGTGGTCTAATGCACACTTTTTTTATTGAAAACATTTATAACCTCGTGCAACACACACAGGGGCTTACATGGAAGTAAACGTGAAGCACACATCCCAAAGAAAAGAACTACAACACAAAACATCTATATCTTACTCGGGATTCGAACCCAGACCCTACGTCTGGGTTTATTATGTTGGAAAGTGTTTTATTTTGCTTCCCTTTCAGTATAAATCAATAATATTTTTAAATAATTTTTTACTTTCGACATGCTTCCCCCTCCCAGTTTGAGAAACGCTGGGTTAATAAGAAAGCATCTAAAACACGCAACGGATATTTAGACATCTTAAACGTATATTCTCGTAATATCTGAATAATATAAATTCATCTCAGTTCTAGCATTGAAATATCAAGAATTACAAGTAGATTATTGCAGCTAAAAATACACACACGTTGTCAGACTGATTTTGTGACAGAACTGTGGAGAAAACAATGGATATCTAAAACGGATTGCTTCATTTTAAACAATTAAAATGAATGATTTCGGATCGTTCTCAAATTCACGCACTTTTTGAATTAAAGTGAACAAAAAGCATCTAACTAATAATGAATCATAAGAAGTATTATAAAATGATGAGAATGAGAAAGAAAAAGCAAAATGACATCGCTTAAGTATTCTGTCTATAAGCATAAAGAAAAAGAATCAGAAAAGACAAACCTGTAAAAGTGTCCCTTCAGCTGTTCGTAAGCACTGATCACTTTTTGTTGATGGGGTGGAGATGTAATATCCGAATTGCTCGTAGTGAGAACTACCAGAATGATGCAGCTGTAAAAGAGGCGTGTTCCACGGAGGACGAGTAGCAGAGGAATCCAACTCACTTGTTTAATATAAGCATCGTTTGTTAGATGCCAGAGATGTGGAGTGAAGGAACGGGAGAGTTATATATTAACGTCACACTATAAAGCAATCTGGAGAGCTAAACATAATTTTAAACCCCAGTCAAGTGACGAGGACAACATCTGAGCTGGCACCCTTCTCCCCCACCACCTAACTTTCACACAATATTAACGAGAAGACATTTGAGCCTCGCCTGTATCGACAAAACGTGCATCGGCCCTCAATGCATGACAGGTCTTCAGCGTCACTAGGCTCGAATTCATGACACGCCAGCATCGAGACCGTGACCTTGACCACTAGGCTACCGTTGCTTTCTCATTCATCGAATTGCCCAACAAAATATTGTATTAATGCGACAATTCGATCACACAACTTGGGTTGCCGAGGTAGCCTAGTGGTCAAGGTATCGGATCGTGGCTGGCTTGTCACGAGTTCGAGCCCAGTACCACTAAAAGACCCGCCGGGTAGGGGAGCGAGCACGTCAAATCAGTTGAGAGCTCAAACGTCCCCCGTTGATGTGGTGTGGTAGTTTGGAGAGGGGGCAGCTCAGGTGTCGTCCACGTCGCTTGACCATGGTTCAAAATTACGGTTACATTTTTTACCTGTTTTCGCACGTTATATAGCAGCCATTCCCGAACAAACCGAGCAGCATGTTTAGGATCATTATCTTGTTGGAAAGTGAAGGATCCATCGAGTCTCAATTTAGAAGCACTTTGGCTTAGATTATTCTTTAAAATATTCAAATAGCTATATTGTTTCATTATTCCGTCGATTATAACTAAATTTCCTACTCCAGTTGCTGCCATGCAACCCCTAACCATAATCAAACCACCACCGTGTTTTACAGTTCCTTTCATGTTCTTTTGGTTCTAGAGCCGCGCATTTGCTTTCCTCCAAACTTATTGGTGTCCATCTGACCCGTGGATGCTGAGTTTACTTTCATCCGAAAAAATCACGGAATTCCAAAAATTTCTGTCCTGCTTTTAATTTTCTTTTGCAAAATCTATTCTCTTTTTGCGATTCACTTTGCTAACAAATGGTTTTCTTCGCATATTTCGACCATGGTATCCTGCCTTCCGTAACACACGGCGAATTGTTTCAGGATTGCATGATTTCGCAAAATTTTTTTTCACATCAGTTGTCAATTTTGGTGCGCTATAATCTTCGGATTTTTTTTTCACATTTCCATCAATAATTCGTCTTCTTCTAGATCCGCGGTCGTCCTGTTCTTGGCTTGTTTAGAGTATTTCCCTAAGTCTGGAATGTTTCAATGATTTTTCGCACTGTTGCAGGACTTTTTTGCCTATGATTTTAACGATTTGTCTTTGGGACTTGCTTTCCTTATAGAGCTTTATTATTGTATCCTTTAGATCTTTTGATAATTCTTTTCCACGTGGAGGCATTCGTGAATTGTTGATGTACTTAAAGCTCAAACTTACAAGCTTTGTAGCAGAACTTCTAAACTTATCACAGAAATACGAAAATCACTCGAGGAGTTTCATTCAGCTTATTTAAAAGTCAAAAACTCAGAGTGCATACATACTTTTGTGATTTAAATTTCTACTGGTAGTAAACAAAATCACTCTTAAAGTTTTTTAAAATATAATGATTTGGTCTAAAAACCCATCTAAGTCAGGGATACTCAACCTTTTTTCTGGTGGGCCGCATACATAAATCTACTATTTTGAGCGGGTACGCAACATGAGGATAAATGGTGAGGGGGGAGAAATGCTGTATGACCAAGACAACATTGGAAATTTCAAATGTGGAAAACTGATCAAAATATTCTGTGTTTCGCTTTTTTAATTAATTATTATTTTTTATTTTAGTCACTAACACTAAATAGAAACATTTATGAAACTCCTTCACAATTTCTGCATACCAGTAAACGGTTCCATATGATTACCAATAATATAACAAAACTTCATGGGATGTCTCTGTTACCGCTGTAACATTACCACTCACAAAAGCACTTTGTTGCTGTTGCAAACACTATTCAAGAAAGCCCACTTATCCCTTGAAAGATCTTCGAGGAAAACTGTCATTTAATAATTCTCGTTTATTGGTATTTTTTAAATACAGTACTTTCGTGACAAACTGAATTATTGATCCATGTTTGTTTTTCACTACAAAGTATTCAACCTCCCAATCGTCTTGAAACGATCTATTTTTTTAGAATATTTTTCACTTGCAAGATATGAAGGATAGTTAAAAATTAGTTCTACCCATAAAACTGTCGCTACTCCTCTGTTATCACTAACCTTAACCGTTTCAAATAGAAAAAGAATATCAATTCGTACCTATACGACACCGGCAGCAAAAAGTGAAATTGATATATTTGATTTCTTATAGAATTTCTCTCCAAATTTTTAGTACAGTTTTCTTAAGTAAATTTCTCAGAGCAATGAGCCATGACCGGGCCAACTTAAAAGGCTCAGGGGGCCGCAGGTTTATTATCGCAGGTATAATTCCTGAAATATATATATATGCTACTTTTCGAAACTTGAGCAACCGAATATTGTTTAAGTAGATGCTTTTGAAATTGTAAAGAGAACTTATTATAATCAATAGAATTAACATTAAATTCTGTTGGAAGCTGAATTTTATGCGAAATATTGTATACATAGCATACAGTCAACGAATACAGAGGAAAATGACAGTAAAAAAGAACTAAATGCATCATTAAAAATAATTTACTGCCCGTTTAAAGGACATTTTCTTCAAATTCAAAGCAGACAGTGCGATTTGGTTAAATGAAATGATCTAGAACTACTTTACCACAATAATCGGCAATCTTGTGGAGAGGAAAATTTGACAATTGTAAACCAAATAAATGTTTTGCTTCTGTAGCTTAATCTGGGCTCCTCAAATTCGAAAACAGTTTCCATGTTGGTTGGTGGTGGTAGGCCAAGAAAAAATTTATTGGAGATTTATATTTCATCTTGCAAGTGAAAAGAGATTGACAAGAACAAGAGTATAAAATTGCTTAACGATCCTTGAATAATTCAATTGACTAAGGATATTTTTGGCCTGATTCACATTCATATATTTAACCATTTGCATAAGTTTTTTTCCTTTTACCCACAGCTCACCTCTTTATCTGCATATATACTCTATAATGAAAAAAAAGCACTCAAGAACGATTTGTCTGATAGAGACAAAAATTGGTGGGTAAAAGATTACATACATTATAGAATAATAAATAATTAAAATTCAGAAAAATTAAATTATTTATTTTTCAGAGTTACATAGCTACAAAGTAACGAGCTCAATAAAGAGTCTACCCTCCTCTAGCCTGAATGCAAGCTGCCACACAAGATATAGTGATAAAACATCATGATTATCTCCTGCGATATTTCTTGCCAAATTTGCTCCAATTGTCAGGCCAGGTCATCAACATTCCCTGGTAGAGGCAGTCGCCTTCGCATCATATCACAAACATGCTCGATTGGAGAAGGATATGGCGATCTGGCTGGCCAAAGAAGTGTTTGATAAGCTGTAAGACAGTTCATAGCAACATGTATGGTGTGTGGTTTGGCATTATCTTGCTAAAAATAAGGCCAGGATACTGCAAAAGGAACGGTAGCAAAACAGTTCTCAGAATGTCTTCGACGTAACGATATGCTGTAAGTGGGCCTCTAATTACGACCAAAGGGGTCCGGCTTCAAAATAAAAGGCACCCCAGACTATAATTCTTTGTTGAGGGCCTGTGTGGCGTACAATAGTGAAAGCAGGATTTGCACGCTGCCCTAGCAG
>BMAU01009707.1:0-100378 GCA_019973935.1 Trichonephila clavipes | reverse complement strand
AGAGAAAGTTCTCTCTTACACTTAAAAATCATCTCTCACTGGCTTCAAACAGTTAAAATTTTTCTGTGAACTCTACATCAAGCTATCCACAACTAAGAATACTTAAGAGCACATGTCGTTTCATTAAAAATAATGAGAAGACCAAAAGTAATACAGATTCCGAAATGCGCCTGAAAAACTCGTTTGAAGTCAAAATAAATAAATAACATTTCGAATGAAAAATAATTTTATTTTGTTTTAAATGACGATATTCCTTTGTCTTTTGACTGTGGACAACCGCCGCTCTTAGAAACTACACAAAGGCTTTTCCCAGAGTCGAAAATTCGCCCAGAAGTTCAGCAGTAAAATCGAATAATAGAGTTTGTTTATCTCCGACAGAGTGTGCATTCATGGTCAACAACGATTCGGAAGTTATTTCCTCTCTTTAATAAAATAAGACGATAAGCGTCAGAAGATTTATTTCACTCTCCCAGTTACCAGTTAATTGCTCCGTTTTTTAGCTACCTTGTGGTACAAAATTCGTTATTCAAAATACGGTGCTTTCAAAAAGTGGTCATTCTAACCTATGGATAAGAGATTTATATATATATAAGTCTTGATTCAATTTGACACTGTTTGTTCCATTAATTACATTGTGATTCTTTGCGTGGTAAATCGTTGAAATTATGAGCGAAAATATGTTATCCCTATTGGGGCTTTAAAAAGCCAAGTTAAGAAAAATAAAGAAAGCTTTGCAACAAAATTGTCAAAAATGTCATCTTTTTTTTAGCAGTCAACAAGCCATAGTCATTTTAATTGTAACGGTTGAAATTTTTTTTTTCAATATGTCCTTATATTGTGTATTAGAGTTTAATATGCATTTCACTTTATTTTTTCATAGTTGATATGTTACTTGAAACACTATGCAAAATAAAAAACATTTGTACAGCAAGAAAAAAAGAATGACTTGTGTTCCATGGTCTTTTATGCCATGTTATATGAAATTATGAACGTGTTTTATAAAAATTTCATACGTCGGTCATGTTTCACAGAGAGTAAATAATTAAAATAAAATCAGGAATGCACACACATTGTCTCAATATAGGGCAATAAATTCATAATACTTGAAATAAGAACCCTAAATAATTCACCACCAGTAGCGCACACAGGAATTTTCCAAGGGGGGCGGGGTCAAAAGTTCACCATTCTTGTATTCTGCTCCTTTTAATTTTGTCGATTTTCGGGGACAAAACACAAAAAAAATAATTATTGATTTGAAAATTAGCATTAATTAATAAAATTAATCATTGATAACAAATACTTAATTAAATTTTAGGTACTATATACTTAGAATTGTAATTAATCAGAAAAAAAAGCAAGGGCTTTGATGGGGTCCAGACCCCTAGGACCCCCCTAGTGTGCGTTACTGTTCACCGCTATATATATACAATCATGGACAAAAGAAATTAGAGACCAAGAAGGAGTCGCCAAAATGAAACGAAATTTTACATACGTTATGACTACTTTAATATAAGTAAATGATTAGAAAATCAAACAAAAAAGATAATTTATTTCAGAGAAAAAGGCAATAAAAACTAAAATTTAATACCCAGTTAAACATCCTCTAGCGCGAATGCACGATGCGATAGGATCGGTCATTGATGCATACAATTTCTGAATGATGTCTTGAGACATTTCGTTCCATATTTCCTATAACCTTGCCTCTAGATCAATCAAACTCGTATAATACCCAGCTGCACATCGCAAATGATCCCAGGTATGCTCGATAAGAGACAAATCTGGGGATCGGGCAGGCCAAGGAAGGCTAGTAACAGTGCGGAGACATACTTGTGACACCCTTGCCGTGTGAGGCCGAGCATTGTCTTGGTCGAAAATGGCTTCAGGAAGCCGTTGAATGAGTGGCAACACATGTGGTTGCAGGATGTCATGGACATAACGCTCGTCTGTCATGGTGCGATGGATCAATACGAGGGGTGACCGTGTATTGTAGGCGATGGCACCCCATACTATCACACCAGCTGAGGGAGCGATGTGTCCCTGTAAAGAAAATGATACCAGATAAAATTTTCCACATATTATTCACACATTTTTATAAATTTAATTTCTTTTAAAAAATTTGAAAGTAGAATTTTTAAATTTCTACTCTTTATATATGTGTTAATTAATTTTCTGATATGAACTTTTTGTAATATTTCTGTGGATGTTTTAAACACCTTTAGGGATCGATTTTACAATACCTTAAGTAGTTTTGGAGAAAAAAATTTAATAAAATGTTGTGCTATATATATAACTAAAATTAAACCCGAAGCCTAATATTTCCCACATTTCAAATTTTAAGAAGTATTCCATTTTAAAAAAATGGGTCCCTAATTCTGTTACATGGATTACATGAAAGACACAGGAAAAAAAAAGAAGTGATTGGTAAATAATTGTGGAAGAAGTAAAGTTTTGAATGAAAAAAAAAACACAGAAGGAGAAAAATCATTTTAAAGTTTATAATTGTGAAAAAATAATTATTACAAGATTAAATAAACATAACATACCACACTAAAATATATATATATTAGCTATATATTTTCTTAAAAAAAAATAAAATATATATAAATCTTACTCCAACAACCACGCATCCTTCGGATTGGAGAAGAACTTTTTATTTCTATGGTACCTCATCCATTTTTCCCCTACAAACGAACAGAAATTTTTAACAATTTTTATAAATTTTAAATGCTGCTGGTCCTCATTAATATATAAGTCCATTGCAGTCCTAACTAAACTCACAACAACATTATTTTTTCGCTAGAACCTTGCTCTTTCTTCCTTACATTAAATAAGCCACGTGAGTAATACCATCGGCCAACGCTGAAAAAGAAATCATAACTTTGGGAGTAGCAGGAAGTAGTAACTAAATATGGTTTTAAATTAAATGTCTATATGTACTCTATGTGACTTCAGTCTTACTGTGATCGATCCGTATCCCTCCCAAAAGTTCTAGTCCATTAAACACAAAACACTGACATGTTTTAGTAGGTGTTACATGTTGCGCTAAATGTTATGTTTTTACAATTTTTAATCGAACTTGAAAATAATCTGAAAGTCAAATCAAGAAATTATTTACTTATACTATTCATTTTCAAACCCCCTCCCCCTCTAAAATCTGCAAAATCCTTTCCAGACGAAACGATAGAACTTGTGACTGAAAAGGATGCTTTCGCAAATGTTATAACAAGATCAAACCAGATCTAAACCGATAATTGTTGACAATTTTCATTTGTGTACTGACAAAAACATTGGTGGCAAACCACATGGCTAAGGAAATCAAGAAGATCATAAATTGTGGGTTGTTGTTTTATTTTGTGCAATTTCATTTTTGGACTTCCCGTGTTCCAGATTGGGAAAACTGCGTATTGTGCGCCGCACACTCACTCGCACTATACATATATATATATATATGTGTGTGTGTGTGTGTGTGTGTTTGTGTAAGAAATATTATATATATATATATATATATATAGTCTTATTATTCACAAACATGAGATAACATCCAACAATCACAATGGAAAATACAAAGACAGTAGGGAAATCACACAATGCAGGGCACGTAAGCAACCAAAATTATAAAATGGATGCTGCAGTATTATAAACATTGCTGACTTAGGATAGCTAATATACAAAAGATTTATATAAAAGTGGGATTGAACAAGTTTTTTGGCCAGTCAACCTTCCCCCACATGTAAATAATACTGAGCAAAAACCTATTGAAAGTAATGTATAGGAATATTTATTTCTATTACAACAGATGTAACTTACCTTAGAATTGCCTTTAAAGATGGATATATATATATATATATATATATATGTCATGATTTTTAAGACAGAATCAGATTAAAGTTAGAGAAGTGAAAAAACGACCTTTATTCATTCATTTGTACATCTGTTCTGATGCTAAGAGCAGGGAGTAAAAAGCACGCCATGGTGGTGGTTTCAAGTGGATAACACTTGAAAAACATATGGTAAGTATCGCTGCTTTGAAGAGGTTGCTTGCAAGTTAATGCTGACATATGTTGACTATTAAATCTAACGATCCGGAATTAGACATGTTTATTGGCTAGGCCATATGTTTGGAAGAAATAAATGGGTGATTAGTTTGATACTTAAATATGGGAACTAAGAAAGATGAGTCAAATGCTAGATAGGGAAAATAATTTTTAATCTAATTTAATTATCTTTACATTTGCCCCTCAATTTTAAAAGGGAGTCATGGCGTGGTTTTTTTTCTCTCTTTACAAACTTAATCAATTCTCAACAAACATAAAACAATACATAACATTATTTAGAAAGACATATTAAACACAGTAGAAATATTTAAGCAATAGTAATACTAAAATCAAAAAGCAATACAATAAACGAGACTATAACAACAAACACAGTAAGGACACTTGCAACATATTAATTGATAAAAATGAATTTCCATACGCTTGTTTAAATCTATTCGCAATCCAGAAAAAGAGCTCGCGTTTCTTCCTATTCCTTCATAATAATAGATTTATATTATATAGCTAGCAGATAATATTTTCAAAAAAAAATTATATTGGAAAATAATATATTAAACAATAAGATAGTAAATATAAAAATACATGAAATCATACAAATGTTAAAATAATAATTTTATATAAAAATCTACTTTGGCGCCATCGTATTAATACCTTATATTGTTACACATATTTTGCATATATGAAATACATTTTTAAAAAGATAAAAAAAAATATAGACACTAATAAAATGAAATTATTAATAATATGAAAACGGTGTACAACACACAACGTATATGCACTATTCAACACAATAAACAATATTTTATTTCACATGCGTTATAAAATATAAAAATTATAAGAATATAGGAATATAAGAATATAAGAGCACTTTTTTGTTATTTTTGAGTCGGAAAAGTGGACTCACTTCAATATAATAACTTTTAGAATGTATGAAAATTTTCTCAATATTCACTGTAACTTAACAATATCGCATACAATATTTTGAATCTTTCCGTAACCTTCTAAAAATTCGTTTCATAGACAAAAATTCTTGATTTTCTCTTGCATCACACATTCACTAATAAAACTGTATCACCTTACTTAATTTTGAACACATCTCTCTGAGAAATCTGCGTCATCAACTCACAGATGTTCAGGGATGCTGATAAGAAACAATGAGAGGTGTACATATCAAACTAAACAAGTTTGTCCTCTTAATTTTTCGAGACATATACAAAATTATAATGATTGTATTCTCCCTTATCCACTGTATAATATCCAAAAATAAACTTCAAGTTATTAAATTAATTTTAAATTTAGATAAGGAAATTTTCGAGAAAAAGTGAATCCTGATATATGGCCAGTATATTAAAACACACAATTTCAAAATAAAAAAAAATAATGACATGCAATAAGATTACTGCTGAATAAAATAATTAACAAAACAATTGAATTCAATGGAGAAAAAAGAATACAACTTAACTTTACTTTTGTTTCTTATAACAATCAATATCTCTAGTATTAGTTCTCTCGTTAGTCATTTTTCTAAAAACTTAATTTATATCTTTCACTTTAAAACACCAATTTCTATCATAACTCTGAACTCATTCGACATCTTAAGATAAAATTATGAGAAGTATATATTAAAATTTCTCAAAATTTTGAATGACTAAACCTATATACTTTGTTTTCTCAATTAAAATATAAAGAAAATATCTCATTTATATCACAACTACATTATAAAAATTAAATACCATATCATATCATATATTATTATTTTTCGTAAAGTTCTGTTCTGCAAAACTCAGTTCTTCAATGTTACTAAAATTGGTAATATACAATTTAACTGACCTCCACTTTGCAAAGGCACAACTCCTTGGTGAACATTAATCCAGATCTGGTTGTTACGTTATTTAACAAGTAAAATTTAATAATTTTTTTAATGTTGTTGCTTCACTCTATTTCACAGTATTACCGTGCAGACTTTCCGGCGAAAAAGATTTTTTTTCTGGTACTGTTGGTCTTTCCATCATATTGTATCACTGGAACTAAATCACAATACCATTCGGAGAAAAACATATTTTTTATCTATTCTGGCGGAAGGGATTGACATCTTTCATCATGGAGTTTAGGGGATTCACGCTTTCCCCATTTTTTTTTCTTTTTCTCTCCATTAGAATGTTTCTTCCATTCACGGTAAACTGAATGGACTCTTCAGCAAAAACAGAATATCGTTCGGCTGTAAACACTGCATTCTTCTCTGTGTTAAGAGCGATGTTTCTTCGGGGATTACTAGCGCATTTTTTTTCCGTACCATAGATTAATTCCGGTAACCCAACGTCCTCAGCTAACAAATGTAGAGTGCCGTCGAAGTTCCATAAAATTCTCCATATCAGTTATTACGTTCGTTGGCGTTAGTTTCTATATTAAATTATTTTATAAAAAAGATTAGTTTTTTACATTAAGATCGCAGACAAAGATCCTGCCGGCTTTAATTCTGTCATGATTTTTAAGACAGAATCAGATTAAATTTAGAGAAGTGAAAAAACGACCTTTATTCATTCATTTGTACATCTGTTCTGATGCTAAGAGCAGGGAGTAAAAAGCACGCCATGGTGGTGGTTTCAAGTGGATAACACTTGAAAAACATATGGTAAGTATCGCTGCTTTGAAGAGGTTGCTTGCAAGTTAATGCTGACATATGTTGACTATTAAATCTAACGATCTGGAATTAGACATGTTTATTGGCTAGGCCATATGTTCGGAAGAAATAAATGGGTGATTAGTTTGATACTTGAATATGGGTACTAAGAAAGGTGAGTCAAGTGCTAGATAGGGAATTTAATTTTTAATCTAATTTAATTATCCTTACATATATATATATATATATATATATATATATATATATATATATATATATGTGTGTGTGTGTGTGTTTATATATATATATAGCAGTAAATAAATTAAACAGAAGAATAATAAATCCTAAAACATCTTAAAATCAAATCGAAAGGACCAAGAACACGGAACCATTACAAACCAAAAAAGGAGAAATTTAGCTAGAGTGGAAAAAACTAATACGATTTCACGAGCTGTGGACTGGGTTAGGATAATCCAACAGGGTTAAACAGTGTTTTGTGAGATCTCAACCTTCCCCTACAGCGGAAATTTTCGACAAAATAGTGTAGGAGATAAACGACAGCAAAGACCACAAAACCCACGTGGGTGAATACAACATCAATTGAATAGAATTAGAATATTAAATTACTATAAAAATCCGGGCGAAATTGACAAATATAAATGTGTATAAGCAAAAATATTTGCAAAAGAGGTTAAAAATGATTATGATCAAAAGTAATAATAATGAATGTGTGCAAAGAAACTAAAATCTTACCCGATGTATACAGATTTTATGAGTGTACTGACACCAAGCACAAAAAAACAGCATAACTATGAATAATGGCGCCATCTATATATATATATATTTAGTAACTAAACTTATTATGAGAAAATTAAGAATAATATATACTATAAACTGAATGGAAATGAATATATTAAATAATAATAATTGTAACGGTTCTCTTACGTCATTACTGGGTAAACCAAAGTAATCGAAAGAATCTCGGGGTAATTAAAATATTTTAATGACATAAAATACTACATTTACAATGGACAGACTTTTAGACACAGTACAGTGTAAACATTTAGAAGAAATAAGTTAAAATTAAGTACATTACAAAATCCAGGATTGAACAGCGAAACGAGTAACGTTTACTCATTCAGTTCCCAACTCTCTCTGGCGGTAATACAGAGCAACACTCGGTAACATTTCCATTACAAGTACCGCCATCTACCTTTTGGTCTTAGAATTAAACCGTGTATTACAGACTCCCCTCTGGTTCATAAATTATTGAGATCTCTAATAATAATAATGCTATTAAAAAACAAATTTCTAAAGATACTAGTAACTTCTTTACAAAATTAGTAATTAAATATAGCTTTCCTACTGTAGCTTTCAATGAATTTAAATGAAAAATTTTAAGAGATTTACTTAACATTCACTATAAAACCGGTAGTGATATATATCACTTACAAAGATATTAAGCATCAATTTGCAGAACTGTAACGGTTCTCTTACGTCAATACTGGGTAAACTAAAGTATTTGACAGAATCTCGGGGTAATTAAAATATTTTAATGACATAAAATAACACAGTTACAATGGACAGTCATTTAGACAATACAGGTTAAACATTTAAAGGAAATAAGGGGAAATTAAATATATTACATAGTCCAGGATAGGACAGCGAGACGAGTAACGTTTACTCATTCAAATCCCAACTCTCTCTGGCGGTAATACAAGGCTTTGCTCGGTAACGCTTCCGTTACAAGTACCGCCATCTACATTTCGGTCTTAGTATTAAACCGTGTGTTACAGACTTCCCCTCTGGTTCCGTTGACGTCTCGGCTCGGAACCAGGAGGTAATTCCTTTTGGGGGCGTCCTCTTTTCCTTAGAGGAGCAACAATTCCGGTATTTCTTTTTGTTTCAGGTTCTTGATAGCCCTTTAAGGCAGAAACATGATAAGTTCCAAGGGCTTGGTCTGGGTTGGCCGGGTCGGAAATCTCATATATTACTGGTGATCTCAAGGTGAGTATGAGGTAAGTACCTTCTCTCTTGGGCATAAATTTCCTGCTCCTGTTGTTGCGACTTATGGCATGAATGGTCACCCAAACTTTGTCACCAGGTTTGTAATATTTTCTTCTTTTTCGTCGATCGAAGTTTTCTTTCTGACCATCTTGTTTCTACTCAACTCTATCTTTGACATCCAAGATGGAATTGGCAAACCTGTTGAGATATGGGGTGATTTCAAGGACAAAGTTATCATTATCAATAACTTGTTGAATATCATGCCTGATATCATCCGATGTTCTCAATTTTCTTCCAAACTGTAAGCAGGCAGCCGTGTGCCCAGTGGTGTTGCACACTGAAGTATTCATTGCGAAACGAATTAGAGGTAACTTATCCTTCCAAGCCGAATGTTCTTCCCCCACCAGAATTGCTAGTCTCGGCTTCAAGTCACGATTTTTACGTTCCGATGGGTTCGCTTGCAGTTAGTAGACGGGGATAAGGTCTTGCGTAATCTCTAGCAAGCCACAAGTTAGCTGCATGACAGCACTTATGAACTGTGGCCCGTTGTCTCTTATTAGTCTTCGCGGAAGACCAGAATCGTAGAGTACTTCTTCGATTAGTGTTTTGGCACAATTTTCAGCAGTGGCTTCAGCAAGAGAAAAGAGTTCTACCCATTTGGTGCTTGTATCTTCTACAATAAAGATCCCCTTCTTGCCAGTGGGAGTTTTCGGAAGAGGGCCAAAAAGTTCAATGGCCAGCGTTTCAAACCTTTGTGCGTAGGCGGGTGTTCTCAAGAGTCCTGCTGGTTTTTGGTTTGTTGGTTTATAACGATTGCATTCGGGACAAGTCTTGATGTACTCTGAGATGAACTTTTTCATACCTTGAAAATAGTATCTGTATGATATCTTCCTGTAAGTGTTCTCTACACCATAATGCTCAGCTGTCGGGCCATCGTGATATTCTTGAAGGATTCTTTCTCGTTCTTGTTCAAGTACTACAAGTTGAGCTTCTTCTTCACTCTCAGGTGAATACCTATATAAGATACCCTGGTTCATTAAGTATCCACGACTTATGTAGTGGCAAAGTTTTCATGTTTGTCCATACTCTCAAAGCAGTCAATGATTTTCTTCAGTTCTTCGTCCTTCAACTGTCCCTTTCGAATGTCACTGGACTTCCTGCATGGCATGTTAACAGTGATGGCACACACATCAGAAGCTGCGCCTTCAGTGTACGATGGTCTTGACAGCATGTCAGCTACTACATTATCTTTTCCTGGGGTGTAATCAATCTTCAGGTTGAAAGACTGAATTTTCAAGGCCCATCTTGCCAGACGACCAGAAGGGGACTTTATACTTAACAGCAATTTAATTGGTTGATGAACTGATACGAGGAAGATTTGTTGGTTTTCTACGTAATCTCTAAACTTCTCGAAAGCCCACACTATTGCCAAGGCTTCCCACTCGGTTGTGGAGTAGTTTCGCTCTGCTGGGATCATCAATCGACTTGCATACTCGATGACATATTCATCGGGGCCACTTCCTATGATAAGGACTGCTCCCAAGTCATTACTTGCGTCGGTACGAATGATGAAAGGTTTTGATCCGTCAGCTTGCTTCAGTATATGAGAGTCATCAAGCGCATCTTGAACGTCTCAAAGATTTCTTGTTGCTCAGGACCCCAGTTCCACTGCGCTTTCTTCTTAGTGAGGCTACTAAGTGGGCGTGCTATGTCAGCAAAGTTAGGGACATATCGACGAAACCAAGAGCATGTTTGCTGTAAAGATTGGACTAATTTCACATTGGTAGGGACTGGAATTTTTTGAATAGCCGAGATCTTCTCTTGGTCATCTTCAATTCCATCCTTCGTTATTCAGAATCCCAGGTATTTCCTGCGGTCACAGGCAAAGTGACATTTATCTCGGTTTGCATGAAGTTTAAAGATAGACAGTCTTTCAAAAACTTTTTCAATATCTTCCAGATGTTTCTCAAATGTTTCTGAGAGGACCATGATGCCATCTAGGTAAGAAAGTGCGAAAACATCTTGCAAGCCACTTCAAAACTTATCGATTAATCTTTGAAAGGTGGCTAGAGCATTCCGTAGGCCGAAAGGCATACGTAAATAGCGGTAAGTCCCAAAAGGACAAACGAAAGCAGTGTTGTCCTGATCAACATCAGCATCCTTTACTTGATGGTAGCCCGATTGTAAATCAATTGTTGACATGAAGGATGTTGGTGTCGCTTCATTCAGTAGATCGTCCACTCGTGGTAAAGGGTAAGCATCCACTTTCGTAATCGAGTACAACTTCCTGTAGTCGACACAGAGACGTACTTTCCCATTTGGTTTAGGGACAAGTACCACAGGTGCGGCATAGGGAGACTCGCACTCTTCGATTACATTCTGCTTCAGCAGTTCTTCAATATGTTCCCTCAAAACATCTTTCTTTACGGGGTTCATCCTGTAGGGAGACGTTGCTATTGAGGGGTGATTACCCGTGTCAATATGGTGTTCAATAAAAGGCGTGGGCTCTCCCTCTCGTTTCCAACATGCCTCATTTCTATCCAGGGGTATATTGATTTTTCTTGCCGGTTCTGGAGATAGATTCTCGAAGTTCAAATGCGCTGAGTTTTATATTTTCTAATGTCTTCTTGAAGAATTTGTACTGTTTCCGAGGATTTCCGGAAAAGTGCCATTTTCCACCCTGGACGTCAAGGACGATACCAGCTGCATTGAGGAAATCCAGTCCTAGCAAAGTCTTATTTCCTTTGGCTTCAGGTAATACTAGAAATTCTGTTGGAATAACTTTGCCTTCAATGCACAGGTCGACGACAGTACTCAGGACCATAATGGTCTGTCAAATTCAATCAGCCATCATAAATGAAATCCTCTTGTTCGTAAAGGTCACATCATGCTCTTGTAGGAATTTAAACATCTTTTCACCTGCAATGGTATGGGAAGCACCGGTATCAGCACATACAGCAATCTTTTCTCCAAACATTTTCAGAACAATCACACTTGTGGGATACAAGATTGAATTCAAGTTGAATAACGCCATACAGTTCACTGCTGTTTCCAATTTATTAGCTCTCGTGCATTTAGGACACTTTGATTTGACGACACCAGGAGTCCCACATCCGTAACACTTTATCGAGTTTCTTCCTTCAGTTTTGTAACTTGGGAATCTAGGCACTGTTCTAGAGGGTCCAGATGAGTGGTATTCATTTGATCCCCCAACAGGTTGATTTTTCTTTAATGGGGAAAGAGTTTCCTGAATTCTTCTTTCTTCCTGAAAGTCTGATTTGGATTAGTTTTCATTCCAGGCCTTAGACTATCATACGCGTCCAACTTCTCAGCCAATTCCAAAGGATCGTTCAAATCGGCCCAAATATCCAGGAAGTGTTCTTTGATATTTGCTGGAGTTTTCCTTTTTATCTGATCAGCAATTATAGACTTTTAATTTGATCAAACGTGGCTATCGTCAACTCTTTGATCCAACCTTCAAAATATGAATTCAATTCGAAATAAAAGTCTCACCATGTCGAATCTGGGTTTTTCTTAGAGAAAAGTACTACCTAAACCTATCCCCTGTAACTCGAAATCTTTTGAGAAGCATTTCTTTTACCTTTTCATAGCGTTAAGCATCATCTTCATCCTCTCTTGCGATGAGCTGAGCTATATCAGGTGGCAGTAAGCCAATCTGGTATGCTGCCTAAATTTTTTCAGGGATGTTCAAGAACTTCGCTGGACGTCCGAAAATTGTCAAGTATAGACTAATTTCATCTTCTTTCAAATTAAATCTCGGAATAATTTTATTTAACTCAAGCTTCGGGTTTTCTAGCTGTTGGCTTGTAACAAGTGCTTGTGACAGCTTCTGCATTTCAAGTTGAACTTTCATTTTTTCCAGTTCGAATTCTCTTTCACGTTGCTGAGCCACAACCACACACGGCTTTCTGTTTCTCCTCTAGTTCCGCAGCTTTTTATTTTTCTCTGTTGCTGTACGTTCCTCTATAATGACACTGAGCATATCTTTGACAAATTCCTCATCATACATATTGCTGTTGGTTATGAGATCTTTTAGTTCAATAATTTTGAGATTGTCCGACGGAGCCAGACCCATTTCTGTCATCAACATTCGTAAATCCACTTTTCTGGACCTTCCCAAAAAAGCCATTTTTCGTCACTTTTAGACTATTTCAAAGTTAATTTAGTAAAGTTCAATTAAAGTTAATGAATTAAAGTTCACTCAAAACTGTTAATTCTGTGATCTGAAAATATTATAGTTAAACACTACTTATGCACTTTAAGTGTACGATACATACAAAAATACTCTATACTATAATACACTCTTCCTGAATGACAAATATAATTCTCTAATTTTAAAATGTGCTAATTAATTTTCACATCAATATTAATGAGATTAAAAAAATGAAACAAATTCTTCAATATCAACTATCTTCTAATTTCGTACTTCAAAATCAAAATAATAATATTTAAATAATATTCATTATTAATCAGAATGAGAATCAGCAATTAACAGAAAAACGTTTAAATTAAATCAAAGAAAAATTTCGTTTTTGTTAAATTAAATCAATTAAAACGTTTTTAATCAAAAACAATTCATATACGTTTAAATAGAAATACCATTCATAAACTATTTCATTCACTCTGGAGTTACCAATATTACAAGCTTGTTTACATTTAGTAGTACCTGAAGTTATTTTTCCCAAAAAGATTTAATAAAAAAGCATAAATGTTTATACTTTATCAAAACATATACCAGTTTCCAAATGTTATAGTAATACTTCGTGATCAATCATATACTTCAAAAAAAATTATTTTTATATTAGACATAAAAAGAAGAAAAAATTATTATGATAAATTGCATTAAACATAAAACTTATTTAAAAGTTTAGTAATCAAACAAGAATCAACGTGAAATTATTTGAATAAATACCAATTGCAATAATTTCTTGATAAACAAAAGTATATAAATATATATATATATATATATATATATAATCAGAACAAACAATAGAATGCGAGTTTCGTTTTCAAAAAAGCATTGAGATTAAGAATACTGACAAATAAATAAGCGAAAATATCACTTAAAATCCAATTACGTTACTATATACTGTAACACATACAATAGATACTAAGAGCAATAATATATAATCACTGTTCTTATACAGAATAACAGAGCAATATTATTTAGAATAAACAACACTTATCTGTTCACAGGTTTTCTGGATGGGAACATTATTTATTCGCAGGGTTGCGAATCTTGTTGTCGGGTGACAACACTTCAATACCGAAACGTAAGTGGAAAAAGCGAGAGAAAATTGGGAAATGTGGTCGTATAGGCTGGACGTTTGTCGCCAGATTTGTAACGGTTCACTTACGTCATTACTGGGTAAACCAAAGTAATCGACAGATACAATGCATACGGTATGAAATAAAACAAAAACCAGCTTTATTGAACGCATAGTATCGTGACTGATGATGGTCTATCCAACAGGAAAAACAACAAGCAGATGTTCCTCAATATAGTATATGCCCTCCCTTCACTGTAATGATTGCTCCGTAACGTCTCCGCATACTCAGAACCAGCTGGTGCAACATTTCTTGCGGTAGGAGTGTCCATTCTTCAATCAGCATCTGTTTGAGTTGTTGGGTGTTCTCCGGATAAAACACGGCATAAAAAACACGGCAAGAGGTGACAGGATACAAGAGGCGGACCCCTCCATCACGGCTCTCGGGACCGGAAAGGAAGAAGACTAGAAAGGTAGACGCACAAAAGTTAACTGTCGTCATCAGTTACTTCCACCAGGCCATTGAAGAAAAGATTTAGAAAATACAAAGAGTCGCTTCAGCAAGGAAGATCAAGCCCTTACAACTGAAGTTCCAGAAGTATAGTCACCAAGGAAGCTAATTCTAGACCTTCAGGAAGAGCAGTGAAAGCCCAAGGGAGACCAATCTGGTCCACAAGAGAACCATTTAGGAGGCCAAGCTCACACAACCAACGTGGACACTTTAAACAACAAGGTCGTCCAATACCGGAACAAAGGAACGGAAGATCCAGTTCTCATATTCCTGGACAACACTCCAGACAGCAAGATATCGTCAAGAGCCTAATGGTTGTTCAGCGAGTTGGAGGTCCAAATCACTTGAAATCCATATTGGAGATGTCAAGGTAAGAAGAAAGGAGCTTTAGCCAGATTGTTTTGTTTTATTATTTTTTTTACTGACAGGCAGTCAGGTGAATTTTTAAAAGAAGCAAGTCTTATTTTGTTAAAGATTTATTGTACAAAAGTCTTACACTACATTGTGGTGCAATTTTCTAGTTGTGTGAAAAATGAACCTTTGTATGAGTAAATTTATTTCAAAGTGTAGAAAGCAATTGTATGAATTTATTTGTTTACTACTTATTGAGACTTAGCTGGGATGCGAGAATTCCTTGTTTTGTTTGTTTACAATGAATGTTGTGGAATGGTGTATAATTGTATATGTATCCCTGTATTGATGGATATTAGTATATAACTGGTTTTGGGAACGCGGCATAGATTGGAAATTAACCATAACACTAGCAGCTCTGCGTGATTAGAAGGTAGTTCTTTTTCGAGAACCAAATGGTGTGTTTATATGTTTAGAAATAACTGTCATTTGGCATATGTGTACAAATTCAATGTGGTCTGTATATGTAAAGTGTTGAAAATTTTTGTGTACGTCCATTGATCCAGTTCTCATTTCAGGGTAGCTGACCCTGACATTTTGAAGAATTTTTTTTTGATGTTGTGAAGGTAGAGAAGGGGATAAAGAAAGAAGATTGCTTTGGTATAATTTCTAAGTTACGCGTTGTGTACGGCCAGATTTCCCCCTTCCTATATCGAAGGTTTTTCCTCGGTCCTCGCCCAAATGGGGTACACCTGCAATAATTAATGTACTGGGAGAAATTTTTGAGTGACGTAAAAACAGTTGTAATAGTTTCGGAGTAATAATTTTATTGTAGTGTTGAAGTAATGCTAATTTCGAGTTAAAGATTTTTGTGAAGTTTAAGAGCAAATTTTTTCAACGTAATTTCTGTTGGGTCATTAAGACCCTCAAATGAATCACATTTTCTTGAAGGGGATTGTAACAGACTTAACATGATTTTCTATTAATCCTTTTGGGGAATCTTTGGTGCCAGTAATTGAGTTATTTCACATTGATCCTTTTCAAGATGAAACCTTGATTCACAAATTAGCTAGTATGTATATACTGGAAGTGTAGTAATCGAAAGAGAAGGAAAAAAAGCTGAGTTGCTGAATGGTATGGATCAGGATTTAGACGCGTGATTAAAAGGATGGGCTTTAGCAAGTAAAATAAATAAAAAAAGTTAGAATTCTTAAGATAACTTTGAGTAAAGTTTAGCTATTAGGAATTCTCTTGCGCTTATTCATATAGGGTTTTGAACTATCGTTATATCACTCTAGATTTTCCCTCTATAGTTTGCCTGTCTTATATTATTATATTTGGAAATATTATATTGGATTTATCATGGCTAGTTTGGGTCATCAAACTTTACCCCCCCCCCCGACATATTTAGGTCGAGTAGATGAGGAAATGTCTTCCCCATAAAGGAGGCCATTACAATTTTTTTGTGACATTATTTGAAACGAAGCCCATGATTGCCAATTCAGCCCACAAGATATATGCGAAATCGATATTGCCAACTTGGCGAGTTATCTGAACGTAGACAATTGTTGCTATACTATCTAAGTACAGATTTATCTTATTACAGTGTGCAGAAAGGCTATACTTTCACAGCCATATTTCGAAAACAATTTTAATATTTCTAAAAAATCGTATTAAATTGATACTTCTTATAATAGTAAAGAGACAAGACAAGTCAAAGTAAGTTTTAATTCACAACATATTGATCTTCTGTGGTTTATAATACAGATTTAATGAAACCATAGTTTTGTTTATTTGGATGAAAAAGAATGAGATATGTATCAGATTTTGTGATATTTAACCATATTAAATATATTTTACCCTTTTATGTATTAAAGATTTGTAAAGAAAATTTGGGTACTTATATATTATCGCAACAATGCCAACTTTCGAAATAATTTGCCAAGTTGGTGACCCTGATTTTCAACGTGTAGTGCACGCTAAATTGACACAACCATGTACTTGATTTCATATTATCTCTCCAATACGGTTGCTATAGTATGCAAGTACCAAAGATTAATACAGCTTTTTGGTACAAAAACTCCTGTATGCAAGTATGTTGTTCATGAGCGGAAAGACGCAAGAATTCTATTCAGTCTGACAAACAGTAAGCCCGATGATAATAAAACAAGTTATTCTTTTTCTAATTATAGATTTGCATTTCTTCAAGTAGACCAAGATTCAGATGTTTTTATTTCTACTGTATTAGCTAGAAAATAATATATTTACTGTCATAAATATTTTGTTAACATATGAAAGCATAGGTGAAAAATGTTTCATCTCTTTAGATAATGAGACGTTGAATTCTAATTCCTAATGCTGGCTCTCGATTTTTTCTCTATGGCGAAAAAGTGAAAGAGAACTGCATCTCAGAAAATTCTTTATTCATATTCAATTATACTTGTTATCTTTTATTATGAAGCTTTCTTTCATAGAATTACAAAAGCAGAAAAACAAGATAGGTAGAAGAAACCATCATGAAATGACTTTTTTTTTAAATTCAGGTTCGAGGGGAAAAGAGATAGCTTGTCGTTTTTAATATTTCAGTATTGAAATTAATGTTATAACTTGATATAGGAACAGAGTGTTGTTGTTGACAATCGTCAAGTTAAGCGATAATATTACAATATAGATACCGAACCTTTTAAATTTGGATCTGTGGTTGTCATCCATTATTTTTTATATTTAATTTTATTCTCTTTTGTAATTTTATTTAATTATTATTTATTACGTATTTTGATTGATATTATTATAATATATTAAAAAGGATTTTTTAATGATTTATATTGAGGTTAGTATACTTAATAGTTTCACACAGTTTCAGATGGTTTTAAGTAGATTTTTTCACAAACTTAAACATTTCCATGCTTTTCATTGCCTATATTGCAGTTTGTTTTCTATCATTTATTCATAAATGGTAATTTCAAATATTATTGTTGAATACTGAGTTGTTTTATTAAAAGAATACAAGGGCTCCTCTTTCAATATTTTATGGACTAAAAGGATTACCAAATTTACACTTTCTTTGTTGTCTAATTTCCGTCATGTCATGTAGGGGAGCGATGCACGTTAAATCTGTCAAGAGCTCAAACCTCCTCTTGCTAGTGTGGAGTTGTAGTTAGAAGATTGGTTCCAGCTCAGTTGTTGTCCTCGTCACTTGACCATGGTTCTAAATTACGAGGTCTGTCGCCAAACGCCCTTGGGCAGCTGAACAGTGCTATGTTAATACTCTCACTCAGCAAGACATGCCTTCATGTGTACTGGTTAGAAAATCGTATTTTTTAAGACCTTTTACCTCGTTTCTAAATTATGAATGCTCTATTTTTATTTGCATTAATTTCCTTTCTACTTCTGAGCTCAATCTCTCTGATTAATGTTCATGTTCATAATTTATTTTTTCTTTTTTATATTTTATGGATAAAAAACTAATTTACAAATTTCATACGTTTCGCACTTTCTGCCAAATACCTATTGATTCCCGTTGTAGTCTTTGTCGTCGTAATTCAAAAAGTCATGCGTGGGTAGCATGACATTACATATGTTGTGCTAAATTTTGTAGATCTTCGTTTAGAAAACCATATATTAATGAACAACATTTGCAGAGATTTTAATCTAATGGGGAATCTTTTAAGAATCCTCTCAGAAGCAGCTATTTAAAAATTCTTCAAATAATTTAGATGACTTTTGTATCCTAACGTGTAATTTATTTAAAACAGCGTTTGAACGGCATTTTCACTCATATTTAGTAATTTAGACCAGCCGTTGATTTGATGAAAATAAAAAAAGAATATGTTTAATTATATACCCCCCCCCCCCTTTACAAATTAGAACTTCATTTATTTAAAATGATAATTTGATGTGTATTACATTAGAACATAAGCTGTGCTACACAAATAAGAAGATAGTTTACTTAAATCAGGGGCGGCAACTGTGTAGCTAAGTCGTGCCAAACCAATCTGTCAGTATCATTCAGCGTGCCACATAGTAGGAAATTTTTGAAATCCTTCGATTCTTACGGTAATATTTGCAGATTTAAAGAATAGAGGTAAATAATTTAGATTTACAGTTTTATTTTATATTAATTATGGATCAATAAAATACATTTATTAACATAAAAATAAACAATATAAAATGTTACTATTTCTTCAACAAAGATAAAAAAAAATAAAAATGTATGTTTTCAACATATTTACTTAAATAAGAAATAGACAAAGTGAAATATAAATGATTCCCTTCATTATAGTTAAATAAAAATTGTAATGCGAATTAACTCTTTCACGACTCTTCTTTCATATCGCAAAACCAGGGGTATAATGCATGACACGATTCTTAGCATTCAGTTGTTAAACAATTTCTTTGCAGAGTCGAAATATTTTTCATATTAGGAAAGATTTTTTACTTTGATATGCCGAATCACATAAGTGGAAAGCAGAGTACATGCAATTTTCTTTTTCATCTATTAAATCCCCTAGCAATAACACTCAATTATTTACAAAATAGCTGTAAATTTATCCTTAGAATTATCTTTCAGATTATTTTGTAGTTCCATAAATGTCCATAACTCAGAAGATGTTGGTCAAATAAGGTCTATTATCAACTTCCATCCACTCAAGAATTGACAAATTTGTAGAGTAGTGCTGAGTGCCACTAAGAATTGTACCACGTGCCACAGGTCCATAGATTGAGACACGTTTTAAATGTTCTTATTAACTCTAACCATCTCCTATTCTAACACAATTTATATGATAAAAAAGGGTTTTCATTCATTTTGTAGGGAATTGTATTAGATTAAACCATAAGTAATTTTTTGTTTCAAATAAATTACGTTGTTTCGGGCATCCCCTTAGAGCAAAAAATGAAAGGAATTTGACATAATTATAGTAAGTTTGTCTAAAAGGGGAAACGTTCACTTTCAAAATACACTGCGTAAAGTGGTTTTAGGTGTACGAAGTTATATTCACTATTATTCCTAAAATAAATTTTGATATTTTGGTTTTTCGTTAAGTTTTGAAGTTATTTCTTCAAATATACTTCTCCATTACATTTCTTTCAAACTTGCTATTTTCTTTTGCGGCCACGGTAGCCTGATGGTCGTGGTTATGAACTCGTGTCCAGTGTTCGAGCCCTGGTACCACAAAAGTTTAGCGTTGAAGAGGAGCTGATGCACGTTAAACACGTCGACGTCAAAAGTCCTCACGTTGGTGTGATGTGGAAGTTTGGAAGGGGAGTTATCAGCTCAGGTATCGTCCTCGTCACTTAACCGCGGTTCAAAATTACGTAGTCGCTCGTCAGTAGTCACCGTGTTGACTTAGAATGCAATATAAACCCTTGACGTGTGCACTTGAGTTAATTCGAGTACGCTAAACAGTTCCAAATATGCACATTAGATATAATTCAAACGAGGTCGCATTTTATGCTGCTTTAATTTTCTCACTCAAATATCAGCGAGCGCCGTCTGCACTCGAGATATTTGACTGTTGTTTCTTATATTTACGATTTAGTCGTTAAATATCAAAAACTCGTTTTCAATGTAAAGACTGTAATGTTGGAATGTGTGCAGTGCCGTGTTTCGAAAAATATCACACTGTGACATTTCTGTAAACGACATGTATGTGTCTTTCTTATACTTCTTTGATATTTTTTGCTATTTATACCTGTTAAAATTATTTTTTATAAAAGGTTTTTGTAACTAATGGTAAATTGAATAAAACCTTTTCTTACAATTATATGTATTTGAGGATGAAATCTGATTTACTTTATTCAGGAAATTTTTAGTAAATTTCATTTTCTTAGCCAACTTATTTCTTTTAAAACATACATATTTGTGTATTATATAATTAAATTTCTAACTATCTAAAATTATGTCTGGCTTTTTTTTTCTTCACTAAAATCTTTCAGGATTTTACAAATTATCTTGCCATTATTCATTATGTACTTAATAAGGAAAAATATATCTAAATATAAATAATTTCTGTCCTAATAAACATATAATTGTTTTTAGCTACAGTTTGGAAAATGCATTGAAATTTGTATCGGGACAGGATTTTAACTTATTATGAATGTGTTTTTTACTGCCACTATGTTATATATTTATCTTTCATTCTTTTTACAATATGAGTAGAAGTCGTAAACAGTTTGTCACAGTAAAATTAATTTTTGTTTTATATTCAAATTATACTATTATATTGATTCTGAAAATAATAGGTTAGTTTGACAAGCCATTATTTCCCAATTTTAAAGCATTGAACAGTTTTGAAATTTTTTAAACTTTTCTAAAATGTTAAATTATTAAAAATATTTAATTATTGTAAGTGATTAATATTTCTTAGATTATTGGAAACAAAAAGTATAAAATTTAAAATATATCTCTTTGTAGAATTTTAATAATTATTTTTATGGCTAAACCTGGAAAAAACCCAACTTTTTTTTTTTTAAATATTAACATTAAGATATTTTTAAAAATAACTAGAGCTCTCAGACCTAAATCCATATGAACTGTTATAGAACATATGTAAGGGAACATTTACAAGATATTTCAAGACTCTATCTTGAACAGGAAAAACGCCTTAGGGATTAGAAAACACTCTCATCTTCAAAGTTAAAAATCTGAGAAAAACATATTTAAAATTTGTAAAGGCATAAAAAAAATTCCATTGCCTGTAAAGCTTTAATTTTTCAATCTGTTACTATCCAACTTATGCTCTACATGAAAATTCTACTTGAAATAAATATGACTGAAATATCTTTTTTAATTCAAAATATTCTAAGACATAACATTGATAACAACTGTTAATTTGATCAATTATTCACTTTTATCAGAACCTTATATATTCACAAGAGTTTTAAATGCAAAATATTTATATAGAAATTAGTAGTTATACAAACGTAATCCAGAAATCACCAAGTTTGTAAACAATATCTATTTTTTTCTCAGTTCCCCCATCTTGGCAGTTAAGCAAGTTTAAGTTTTTGTTGCATGACTTTCAAATACTGCAGTGTAGTACTACAATAGATTTATTATAATGTAGTTTGTAGTACATCAGGGAAATATTTAGTTCACATTCTGCAACATTTGTATTCTGTAGTCTAATTGTAATATTACCTGAAAAAGCTGCATTTTAGATTTACCATTTTCAGTCATATTCCATCCCTTTCAAGTATTATTTATCACAGTAGCCTGCGTACATTTTGGTCATGGCATTTTTCAAAAGGAAAAAAAATAATGAAAACAAAGTAAAGAGCTTTTAAATTATATAAACTATGTATCAAAAAATATATTGGTCTTTAAATCAATCTTAATTAAGTAAATGTGAGAAAACTCAAAAACTTAAAAACATGAGCAAACAGAAATGATTTTAGAAACTAAAATTGTAGTTAATTGCCGTTTCACACGAAATATTGGATTGTGTTAAAAAATATTTTTAATTAATTCAATCTAAAATGCAAAAATCAAACCGAACTTAAAATCAAAACTCAGAAAATTAAAATTTCTTAAAACCTAATTGGTTTTTAGATCAGAAATTGTGCAAGTTTTCCAAATATATGAAATATATATTTGCAATAAATTGGGTGAACTCTCTGTTGACCGTGAAGTGTAAAAAATGTCCATTTCACAATCCTCGCTCTAGGCCACAGCTGTGAATGAAAAACCTCCCGTTTCGAAGAACACAGAGACCAAAAAGCAATAAAATCCTTCCCTGCAAAACCAATCGGGACCTCCTGCGGCGTTAACAGGGGAAAGCACTAAACAGCCATTCGTTTTTGAAGCATTTCGCGAAATTTATCGGAGTATTTTCGGAGTAGCTAGCATGGAAAAGTAGATCGCTTTCGAAGTCAAATTAAATTAGCGGGTCGTCCAGTCAGAGGGTTTAGTCGTATCCTGATTTAACCAAGCCAAACTTGGTTAACAGTGTTGTTAAACATGGAGTCAAGCACCACATCCTAACAACTGGCCAACCGGTTTATTCGAAGGCAAGACAACTAGCCCCTGATAAGTTGAAGCTGGCGAAACAGGAGTTCCAGTTTATGCTGGACAACATCATTAGACCCTCAAAATCTCAATGGGCAAGTCCATTGCTCTTGGTTAATATGAAGGATGGCACATTAAGACCATGTGGCGATTACAGGCGACTCAACGCACAGACAATACCAGATCGGTATTCAATTCCTAGAATTGAGGACTTTAATTACATCCTGAAGGATAAAAAAATATTTTCCAAGATAGATCTTGTAAAGGCATATTATCAGATACCTATTGCTGAGGAAGACAAAGAAAAAACTGCCATTACCACCTCATTTGGCTTGTACGAATTCAATACTATGAGTTTTGGACTGAGGAATGCTCCTTCAACCTTCCAACGTTTCATTACTGAAGTACTGTATGGACTCGACTTTGTTTTCCCGTATCATGATGATGTACTTATTGACTCATCTACGGAAGAGGAACACAGTGAACACCTAAAAATGGTATTTGAAAGATTCCAGCAATATGGACTTCGAATAAATGTTTCCAAATCAGTGATGGGAGCTGCCCAAGTTGAATATTTGGGATTTCTGATCACGGCAGAAGGTTCTCGGCCATTGCCAGAAAAAGTTCAAGCTATCTTCAACTGCAAACTACCAGAAACTATTCATGACCTGGGGACGTTTCTCTGGGCATGATAAATTTTTACCGAAGATACCTAAAGGATGCTGCTAAGACTCAAGCACCTCTACATGAACTGTTAAGAGGAGCGAAGAAGAAAGACCGCAGAAAAGTGTATTGGACTGATGACACCATTAGAAGCTTCGAAAAATGCAAAACTGACCTTGCCAAAGCTGCTCTTTTATCCTTTCCAAGATCTGGACTACTCCTATCACTTTGCCCAGATGCATCAGATTTTGCTGTGGGCGCAGTACTCCAGCAGTTAGAAAACGAGGGTTGGAAGCCAATAGCTTTTTACTCAAAGAAACTAAATGAAACACAAATAAGGTATAGTACCTATGACCAAGAACTATTGGGAATATACCTTTAGAGTGAAACATTTCAAACACCTGCTGGAAGGGAATGATTTTGTTATATATACTGACCACAAGCCTCTGAATTTTGCATTTAAGCAAAAAAATGAAAAAGCATCACCAAGACAACAACGACAACTTCAATACATTTCAGAATTTAGTTGTAACATTCAACATGTATTGGGTAAAGATAATATTGTTGCAGATGCCTTATCCAGAATTGATTCAATTTCTGAAATCAACTTTGAGGAAATTGCAGAAGAGCAAACTACTGATGAAGAGTTGCAACAATTATTGCTTAACAATTCTCTAAAATTTAAACCTTCGACATTGCCATCTGGGAAAAAACTTTGGTGTAACACCTCAACGCAAAAAATTAGGCCTTACATTATGTCTGGTCAGATATTAAAAAGCAAGTCAGAGAATGGGCAAAAGCTTGCATTAGATGCCAAAAATGTAAAGTCAGCAGACATACAAAATCTAAATTAGGAGAATTCGAACAACCAGATGAAAGGTTTAGTGTAGTTCATATAGATCTTATTGGAAAACTACCACCTTCAGAAGGGATGCAGTATTGCTTAACCTGCATTGACCGATTCTCTTGCTGGATGGAAGCAATTCCTATACATGAAATAACAGCTGAAATAGTTTGGAGAGCATTTTATGAGAAATGGATTTGCAGGTTTGGAGTACCTGCCAAATTAGTCACAGACCAAGGTCGACAAGTTTGAGGCAGAACTATTTAGAAGCATAGCTGCAATATGTGGTGCTAAAGTAGCCCACACAACATCTTACCACCCTCAATGTAATAGGAAAGTTGAAAGTTTGCATAGGACTTTGAAAGGTGCTATAAAAGCTCACAACAATATTAGGTGGACAGAGTCATTACCCACTGTGTTGTTAGGTTTAAGAGCTGCCATAAGACCTGACATTAGTTACACAATTGCACAGATGGTCTATGGTACTTCTATTAAATTACCTGGTGAATTTTTTTGATCCCCCTACTATTAACATGGATCCACAGAATTTTGTTGCCAAATTACAGCAACACATGGCAGAGCTAAAGCCACTGAAGTCTCCTAGCAACAGGAAGCAAAATATCTTTGTGCATAAAGATTTGAAAAATCCTGTTCCCATGTGTTTATTGGTATCGACAGAGTTAAAAAAGCATTAGAACCACCATGTGAAGGACCATATACTGTACAAAAAAAGTATGAGAAGTATTTCACAATCTTAATCAAAGATAAACCAGTTATATATAATATCTCTGTAGATAGACTGAAACCTGCCTATTTGTTAGCAGTGGACAATCAAAATGAACAAACTAGTGTTGGAAAAAAAAATGAGATTTCAAATTGGAAAGAACTTTTCTCATTGTCTGATGAACAATCTACTACCAGCTGTGGCAGAAAGATAAAAAAAAACCAGTAAGATTTAGAGAATAAACAAAATAGCAACTATTATGTATGTAAGTGTTAAAGTTTGAATTCCTTTCACTTATTACACACTAGTAAACAGTTATTAAAAATTAGTAAATTTGAAATCACCATTTATAAAAATGTATCTGATTGATTAAATATATTTCTCTTGGTAATGCATTTCATGTACATATATATAGTGAAAAAGTTATAGTAAACACTGCTTTAAATGTTGTAGATATTCTTATAAAATGACAATGTATGTTTATTCTTGGATTTTAGAATTGAAAATTGACTCTTAATTGGTTATATATACATGTATGATTTTTATGCTAGTATTGTGAAATTTAAATAATTATTCTTCCACTATCCTGATATAACCTCATCAGTAAGTTGTAAGCAAAAGAGTAGAGTTGTGTGTAATTTCATAACAGCGAGAATCTAAATCAAACAAAAACTTTGTAAATAAAAAGAAATTCAAGAGCATGATGTAAAATGTTCCATATATATTCTCGCATTCAAATTAATGTATGTTATACAAAGTTCAACTTTATGTCGCAAATAATTATTCATTACTACTGTTTTTTATATTGTCGACAGAAATTCTCTCATTAGTATTACAATTTGTAGGCATCTCATCTCTTAAATGTGTTACAGAATGTTTTTTTTTTCATTGGAAAGTATGTATTTTAACAAAATTATCTATTATGTATTTAATAATGAACATAAAGTTTTCAGGATATCAATATAAATAGATGTGTTAGCATAAAATTCTATGTTTATAAATAAATATGTGTTAGCATCAAATTCTATGTGTATAAATAAATATGTGTTAGCATCAAATAAAATGTGCATAAATAGATACTGTTTTGCATAAAAATGCTCAATTGTGGTAAATGGATTGTATTAGTGATTAACTGAGTTATAATTATGTGGTGAATTGAAACGAATGTTTTCTGGTATTCTTTCTTGTAAATAGGAAGTTTTTCTGTATGTTATATATTATAAAATTACCCATTGTATGTAAATATCAAAATTGATTTTTTTAACTCTATTGAATTTGATATGTTTCATAATAGTCCAAAAAAATTAAGGTGTTGTCATTGCAGAGTAACTTGAAATGTTTTTTAATAGCATGTTAACTTTCATTGGAATATGAATGATTTTTTTTTCGCAAAATATTTATGTACTTCTTAGTTTCCCACGCTCAAATATTGCCTGAGTTTTGTGTATTTGCAAAAGCATTCTGTAGGTTATTCTTTTTTGAGTTATTGAATATCTTATATGTAGTATTTTTTTTGACTTTGTTTAAATTTGATTGTTGTTCAGTATAAATGTACATTTAAAGAATTGCTGAACATTTTAGTTGTCTTTTTCCATGTAGTTTTTATGAAACAGGAAGGTAGCCATGTTTAAATATTTTTAAACTTGTAGCATATTTTGTGCACTAAGACTTCTGTAGCAGTCCTGTAGTAGTAATTTTGTGTTGTGTAATGTAATGGTTAGTAATGATTGTGTTAAAAGCGGTTTGTATAAGCTTAACTTGTAAAAAAATGAAATTATAATCTGTTCTATAAGTCTGAAACTGTCCCTGCCATATATTTTTTTCTTGTATCGTAACTTTGTTACTGGCAAGGGAGTAATGTAAAGGATAGTTTTTGTAGAGATTTTGGAGCAGATGCATTATGCGCCTGGTCTCCGGTCGCGTTTTTTCAGCGCCAACTTGGGAGGGCGATTGCGGGTGCGTTGTGGCGGTTGTCCGCCTCGACGAAGCGGGTATAGTTTTCCGTACTTCTGGCAACCCTTCTGCGGCGTTTGGCTCGCTTTTCAGCCTCAGTTCAGTTCTGTGAAGAATTTATTTCGCTCGCTTTTGAGCCTCAGTTCAGTTCTGTAAATATAATTTATTTCGAACGCTTTTCAGTCTCAGCTCAGTTCTGTAAAGAATTTATTTCGCACTTCCTTTCTTGAAATGAATTTACTTTTCATATAATTAAATAATTAAACTTTTTATATTTTTTTATTTACAAATTAATTTACTTTTTATATATTTTATTTACAAATTAATTTACTTTTTATATTTTTTTATTTACAAATTAATTTACTTTTTATATTTTTTTATTTACAAATTAATTTACTTTTTATATTTTTTTATTTACAAATTAATTTACTTTTTATATTTTTTTATTTACAAATTAATTTACTTTTTATATTTTTTTATTTACAAATTAATTTACTTTTTATATTTTTTTATTTACAAATTAATTTACTTTTCATATTTATTTACAAATTAATTTACTCTTTTCATATTTATTTACAAATTAATTTACTTTTCATATTTATTTGCAAATTAATTTACTTTTCATATTTATTTACAAATTAATTTACTTCTCATATTTATTTACAAATTAATTTACTCTTTTCATATTTATTTAGAAATTACAGTAAAATTAATCTTTAATTAATTGCATTATATAGTCGGACCCCGATTTAACGAACCCCTATTTAACGAATTTTCTCTTTCCCTGATTAAAATGAAGGACGTGAATTTTTTTCAAATGGCATCCTTTTTGTCCGGAACAGATAAAATATTTCTCTTCTTAGAAACAAATTTTGACGACCAAGAATGCAGAGCGTTATTAGACTTAACAAGTGCAAATGAATATGAGCATAACCTATCATGTGAGCTTTAAATAGAACATGAAATTCCTTTCTTATCTCATTCCACAGAGATTAGATTATAGTCTATAGAACAGATAAAACTAAATAAAAGATTTTCTGAAAATTTCAATTCTATGTCTTGGAAATATTTTGTGTAGGGATCCGCTTCCGGTTTTGTAAACTTCATTTCCGGTTTACTCATTATGCTATAACTTTGCTTCTAAATGACGTAGAAACAAAAATAGAGTGTTTTTTTAAGTTTTTAGTACATTCGCCGTATAACACGCACCTCCTTTTTTACGAAGAAATGTGAAATGTTGGTATATAATGCTCTTATACTTTGAAGTCATTTATTCGAGGTATTATGAAAGGCGTTTGGAAAAATAGCACACTTCTAGAACTACAACTCTTTTATTTCATAATGCATGCCCTTTCTTTTAAAAAAACAATACTTGGATATCTGTAGAAGTAGAAATTTTTTTGGAGCTAATTTCTTTTGCTATTTTTAAAAAGCTATCGATTTTATACCCATCGTATAACAAGCACCCTTAAATTTCCATCTTATTTTTTCTGTTAAAAGTGCATGTTATACACCGGATTTTACAGTATTTAACTATATACAGTGTTTATGAGTGTAACATTTTTTTTTGTTTGATTCATAAGGAATATATTGACAGATAATTCTCTCTATTTAACGAATTTTCCACATGAATTTTTTTGGGGTTAAGCGACTTTTTTAAACAGTGTATAGATATATTGTTGCTTAATTCAGAAATACTCAATTAATTTTTTAATAGTTATTTGAATAAAGAATATCTAAATAGTAAGGAATAAAACTCCTTAGAGTATAATATTAGTTCGATTATAAATTTATCATTTTTCCTAATTATAGTTACTTTCATATTCTAATATTAGATAATATTACTTATTGTTTTTAATCCATTTATAACTCTAGTGTCACAAAAGTTATGGTAGTTTGTAAACTCTCTTTTTTTAATTTTTATTTCTCTTCCTTTCATACTTTTGTTAAGTGTTACAATTCCGCCATTCCCCTGCTTTGAATTTGCATTTGGCTTTAGAATCTGGCCATAACTTATTTATTGTACTCAGGTTTAGCGGGTATTGCATTTTTGAATGCAATTTTTAGGTAAGTTATTTTTATCCTGTAATGAATTTAAACATTATATGCATTATTTTCGATAGTTTTTTGCTCAGTAGTTTTAACATAAATAGGAAGGTTGACTGGCCACATAACATGTTCAACCCCACTTTTACATAAAATATTTTATATATCAGCTGTCCTAAACAATGACAATATTTATAGTACTGTAGCATCCATTTTCGATCATTTAAACCCTATTACTGTTTTAAATTCCATTATATTCTTCAATGTCTGGTTTTCTTACATCTCAATTTTTTTCGGTTTTGCTTGATCAATGTTCATTTCTCATTTGTAGTGAATTTAGAATATATTTATTTTATACCTACACACATATATAATAATAATAATAATAATAAAACACTTGGAGGTGTTTCTAAGTATACATGATTGTGACAGATATGAATAGTGAAGAATGAAGCCATTTATCATTTATGATATTTATGATATTCCATGGGTTCCACACCTAGTAGTTAGAGCATAGGACTCCAGACTGGAGCACCTGGGTTTGATGCCGGAGGCCATCAAATACCTCTCCGAGTACACACGGTGTGCGTGCTTGCCATATCAGTGGATACGACAGTCTTGTGGGTAGTCACAGCAAAAACCAGGGGTGTAGGGGGCTGGAAAATATTTCCCTTCCCTCCATATCTGCACCTAAATTGTGGAGGTGGGGATAGGTAGAGTGAGGAGTAAGTCAATAGTGTAGAGGTCCAATATGTTTCTCAGGCTCTGGAAATTTACATTTTTCCTTCGGGAAAGACACTACAACAACAACTCAACACAACAAGTCATTGTGTACCCCAAGCCATGACTATAGAAGAGTCCTATTTTAAGCGTCGATCTTGAGAGAGTTTCATTTGTCCACGTGGTTAGAGTAAATGAGTGAAATTCGAAGTAGTTTTGAGGGAGGGAGGTTTGAGTTGTACTGTGCAGAAGGTTTATCTCATTTACCATATAAAGGGCTGGGGGTTTATATATCTAACAGGTGAAGATTATATGTATATAACCTTCACCTTTTATTCTAAAATTATTGTACCATAGCGAAAGGAGAAAGCATTATGAATATGTAATTATTGAAAAAACAAAATGCAATAAAGATAATTTAATAAAATATAAATAAAAACATATGAAGAATTGAGAATATTTGAAAAAATGCTGCAAAGATAATAAAACTTACCACATCAACACATCACCTAAATTATATGTCCCGCCAATACAAATCGGAGAAAGAGTACTACCGAAATTAAAATAAAAGTAGGTAAAAATGAGATTAAATAAGGTTAAGTTTATATTTATGTACTTAAAAATCTTAAATATGGATAGGAAATTTATAGAAGTGAAAAGCACTCCCAATCATACATATTGTGACGTCTTCGTTTGTTGTGAACCCCCATTCTTCGATTCACACTAAGTTTTATGGCTTCAACCAGATGTTAAGTAACAAGTGCGACGTTTTCGATTGTTGTGAACCTACACCCATTGATTCACGCTAAGTTTCACGGCTTCAACCAGATGTTAAATGATCAGTGCACGTGGTCATGGGTCCATTGTTTATTGTTTGAATTGAGGCAAGTGCCGAGACACTTAGACTGGCCGTCATAATGGTGAACAGAGAACCGGTGTCCATTGACAATAGGCGAAGCCTGTATAAAAATAATCCTTTCGTCACGGCCGGTGTTGAAAGATTGGGATAATAGAACACAGGTGGTGTGATGGACAAGAATTATCGCAATCTTGGTTCAGATGGCCTTAGAGTGTTTTTGTGCGTTACCGTTACGCAGGAATAAGACTAGGAAGGCTGAGAGAGGCTTTTGTGGCCAGCCAATAAGATGGGACGAGGGGCGTGTTGGGGACTGTGGATCCGACCCTGGTGTTTAAAAAGGAGTTTCTTTTTCAGGAAGAGAGAAGAGCCCTGAATGGAGAGAACTGGAGGAGAGCCCTAAAGGAAGGAGGACCGATATTGGAGTGGAAAGGAAGAAAAAACGATGACCCCCCGGTGGCGTTGGAGAATTAGAAGCCCCGTTTACATGGAACCCGGCATAATACCGGCAATTCCGAAATGCGGATGAAAGCCGGGATTATACCGGTATTTTTTTTCGACCCGTTTACATGAGAATCGGGTGCGTTTTCATAAGAATCTGGTGATTGGTTGATAGATTCACGTGATTGTAAAATGTAACCATGGAAACTAGAATTTTTAGCGCGATTATCATGAAGAGGACATGTGATTATGTTTTCGTTTTTTTACCGCCAAACATTTCTATGCTCTTGCACATTTAAACTATACCCACTAAAATTTCGTATTTGACTATACGTGGTTGCTCAATTATAGTAAAAGAAGTCGACTGTCGGAAAAAATCTCTTTAATATCCCGGTAAAAATTCCGAGTGTTTAGTAAAAATGGATAAGAACGACATTTGTTTTCAATACCAACCATTTAGAAACCGTCGCCACCAATTTATTTTAAATTAAATTATATAGAGAACATACATAAAAAGATAAAATATATTAGGTTAGCTTAAATTTTTTTTATTTGTTTTACACATCTTTAGAGTAGTTAAAAGAGATATTTCTGTATTTAATTATTTAAAGTAAGAACACACAAAAATCTGATATGTTATCATACCTGTCATATTAAAACAAGTATATATATATATATAATTTATACCACTTTCAAACATTAGAAATGAAAATTACCATTTGTAAAATTATATATAAAAAAATCATGTAACATTTTGAAAGTCTGTATTCGCAGTACTATTTTAGTAAAAAGATATAATTTATCGAGAATTACATTCTGAGTGTGGTAAAAAATTAAGGCATTAAAATGTGTGTATTATCGAATATAAAATTGTGTGCATACATTGAATATTAAATTCCTGTTCTCTTGTACATGATCAAAATAAAAAGTCATTGTTAAATCCATAATTCTTTTAGTTAAAAAAAAATTATTATTAAATATTTGTGTGTGTGTGGTATCTATTTATTATGTGAGGATTTCTTAACATATTTGTTTTCCAGAATTTGACTGATACAAATTTTTCTCTCACACAGATGTACCTTTTTTTACTATGGATAACAAATATGCATTTATTGGTACTTGCACAATTAAAATGTAAAATTCAATAATTTTGATAAATTTCATATAAAGACTTTACACTTGTTATTGAAATATCAACATTGTGTGTTAAAAAAATCTGCAACCCCAGCTGAAATGTATTAAGCATAAGAATACTCTGGATTTTTTTTACATAAGTATTAAAGTCTAAATGCTAATATATATTGATATTATCCTGCTAATAAATTTAAGACCTAAATAAATTTGTCGCATTGAGTTAGTTACAAATATTGACCCAAGAAGTGTACTTAAATCAGTTCTATGATATTTATGGGAAATTAGGATCATGAAACCAAATACGACTTTACATATAGACATTTTCTGTAGGATGTTTACTTTCTGAAAGCAATGGAAATATTCAGAATTTTAATACAACCTTTTTCAACTCTCTATTTACCTTAAATGAATAACTTGACATTGTTGTTTACAATAATCTATATTCATGAAGAATTCAGTAAAAAAAGGTAATTTCAAAGAAATGTTTTCAAAAATAAGTGTTTCATCATCCAAAATCACTGATATTTTTGTGTAACATATGCTTACGGGACAAATTTGGGGTGTTTGTATTGTATATATATAATATCGACAAATTTCTTAAAATAAAAAAACCGCCAAATGCTGCGATATACAGCCAATAGTAGAAACTGTCCCTGATCACGTTTGCACACAGTAACAATAATAGTGATGTAATTGTTTTTTTTTTTAAATTTATTATGTCTTTTTGCTTGGCGAAATTAGTCGGCTGTTTAATGCATGTTCCAAAATTTGTGGAATGGTACTAGTACTGATTTAGCATTTCTTAGAGAAACTTTGAAGTAATTTAATATTTTGCTCATGTGTAATTTGGGAAACTGAGAAGTTTCATCAAATTTAGGAATGCCCTGGTAAAAGAATCTTGCTTACAATTAGTACACATTGTGATTAATTTATTAATGATAAACTTTGGTAACTTATCGAATTAATAATGATTGTTATTAATTTTCAAACATTAAATTTCAGATTGAGAATTCAGAATTTTTTTTTCTGATGTCGTTTCATCTTCCATTTTTTTAATGTATTAATGTAATATATAAAATGATACTTCAGTTGCATATCAGTGATAACGAAATAACATGTCATGTATTTGTTTCTTTTATTCAACTTCTTTCTATAAGTTGCATGATTTCAGTATTCTAATTTGTTCTATGTAAATTCTGAAAGTTGACTGTATAGAAGTGGATTTTATAATTCTGCCAGTTTGTAAGATCTGAAATTTCAAAATTCTTGTGATATTTCATTTAATCTAGACCCATACCATCTACAATTTCTCAAAAATACTATGTGTAGCTTACCTATATACAAATGTTATAGGTTTTTGCTTTCTAGTTTCTGGTATATTTCACACAGTTGGCTGACTAAAAGACTAGTTTTTGCCATTAATTTCTTTGAAAACAAGGGAAGACCATTTCAAATCTTACTTTTGTAAATTTATTGTATCCAAAAATGAAAAAAAAAAAGCATTAATTTGATTAAAATAGTTTTGATAGTATTGAAATTAGAGTAAATAAAATTTGCAGAAACTTTGAAGGAAAAAATGTTTTTATAATTTTTTGTTTACTATTAATTGCCTAATCACTAGGTGTTTAAAAATTTAAGTTTTTATGTCATAAACCTAAAGTGAACATTTTAGAAATTCTACATAATTTGACCTTTTTTATCTATGAAATCTTTGATTTAGGAGATAATGTTCTTTAATTTTTTTTGTTTCATTTTATTTGTTTGGGTTAATGACATTTAATACTCTTTTCTAAATATTTTTAAAAATTAATACTTTTTGTTGTAAATAAATTGCAAAAAAGCCATTCATAAGATTTTCAGAGAATTTTATTAGATGTTATCATCAATAAGATAAAAATTGAGATATATATATAATAATTGTAAAAAATATTATGCATGTTGAATATTGGCAGATAGATCCTCGATTTGTCCTTATAGTTTAATGTTACTCTTTCAGAGAGTGATTTATATAGCAGAGATCATGGAATGCTTTATTTACTTATAGTGCATTCATGTAATGTTAAAATTAAGTGTCGATAAATGATGTATATTAAAATGAGTATGATTATTAAATAAAACTGTATATGAGAAATTTTCACGAAAACAATTTAATTTGTTCTACTTTATAATTTTATTAAAAAAAGAGCCTATTTCTTTAAACATGTTTCTTAATTTATTCAAAAACATCCAATTAATTTATTTCAGAATGTTGGAGACAGACATTTTTAAAAAAATTCAAACCTTCTGAAGAGTAATAATTACGAAGGAAGTCTGTATAAAGCATATCAAATGTTAGTTTTTTTATAAGATTATTTCAGATACCCAAAACATTTCAATGATGTTAAAAGCAATTTTATTTCCATCTCAGAATTCCTAGTTGTTAAACAAAAACTTTCATATTAACCAACTTTAATTAAAAAGCTAAATTACTATTTTTGTTTGTAAAAAGTGTGTATTTTCTTCGATGTGCAATGTTTTCATAAGAACTTGTTCATAGTATGTTTTATAATTGTGGGATTATTTAATCCTTCGAGGAGAAAAAAGTAGTACTTAGACTACTTTTATAAAATAATTTTGTATGTATATGTGTATAAAGAAATCTCTTTTGGTAGAGTAAATCATGGTTTGCTTTAATAACAAAAATTAAATGGTTAAGTGAAAGTGGATCATAACTGAAGATTTTAAAAAAAGAAATTTTCTTTTTAAGTTCTTATCCACATGAATTTAAGGGGATGTTAATATAAAACTGATCACACACATTCTATTGGTTATATCAACTTTCACAGTAAAAAAAAATTCAATACACCTTTAAGGAGTTATTTAGTTACAAGATATTACTAATTTTTTACTTCTTATATGGAAATACTCAATTAGATAAATCAAGAAAAATAACAAAAAAATGCAATTTTTTGTGTACATTCAAAAGAATTATATTGTAATATTTTTAAATCAATCTAAAAAACTGTATTAAAATATATGTATCATCTTATTAAAATATTGGAAACACATACATTCAGAACATACTAAATATAAATTTATGTACATCCTTCTCTCTCTCTCCTCTCCCTGTACCTGAATGGAATATAATTTTTATTGAAAATGGGCACTTGTGTAAACTTCCGAATCCCGGACAGTTGTATCCAATTCGTTTTGGTCTCCCCAGATGTTTATGAGGGTTATTATTTATTCTGTTGTCTAACGCGAGTAATCCAAAACAGCAGCCATCTTGAATAAACGAATCTCTGGCGCAATGCATCATGGGAGAATTAGAAAACACTCTCCTTTTTACCCTCAAAGTTCCTAGTCGAAAGAGGGTATGAAAAATGCCCCTGCATTTCGACCCGGGATTTTGCCGGGTCGCCGTGTAAACGGGTACAAAGCGGATTCGTCCCGGTATTTTGCCGGCATTTTTCGTCCATGTAAACGGGGCCAGAGTGATATAGGCTGACTGCACCGGCTTGGCGTATATAAAATGTAATTTACTGCTTCAATTCAGTTAGTTAAATTCTGTCTCAAATCAGTGTATATGTCTTCCAGGAAATACAACACTGCATCACAAAGAGCGCATAAAATCGATTTAACCATGTACTTTTCATCTGCCTATCCAGTATAGTAGTTATTGACGCTGACTGTTGTACAATAGGGCCTTGTTTCGAATCCCGGAGGAGACATGGATGTTTGTGTTGTAATCCTTCTTGTTGAAATTCCTTTTTTTTTTTTTTTTGTAATGTATTATTCATGCTTACTTCGGTAAGCCCTTGTGTGATACTTTGGGGTGCATGGAGATTTATAAATGTTCTAAGAAAACAAATATTAGTCTTTTATATAACTTACCAATTTCTGTGTAAAGTAGTAAGCGACTATAGTTTTGAATATACTTAATTATACTTAATTTTTGAAACAAATTAAGTAAATAATCTCTTATAGAAGGCATTTGTTTTTGATTTTATTAACAGCTCTAATGTCCTAATCTAGTTATCCATGCAAACGTTCAATAAGATTTTTTCTACTAAATAATAGCGATGAATTATGCAAAAAATATCGTATCTTCCTACCATTGCCGGAGCAACATCAGCAGCAACAGAAATTAAATTAGTCGAGGGGGTAAAAATTTAAGTCGAAAAATCATTTTAAAACAATTATGCATGTGATTTTGAGTCACAAATTGTACATTTTTATACCATATACTAATTATTCTTCTCTTTCTTAAATTTGTAGTTCTATTTTGAAATTCAATAACAATGCCCACTCGAAGGAAGAGGCAAAAGTTTTGAGATTTTTCAATTCAATTTTCTCTAACGTACATTTTCTTCAGATAGATCACCATTCTTTCCAGTGCAAGGAAATTTCAAAGTAACAAACGCGTTTTTAATGTTATTTTAAAGTTGGCGTTCGATTATTTTTAGGAAGAAAATAGTTCTTCGGTATTTAATATTTTCTGAGATTATCACATGTTGAAATACACTGCTGGCCACCGTAAATGCAACACCCTGAAGGAAGCAGGCAAATAATCTTAAATTTACAACATGCATTAACGGAGGTGAGATATGCAAATGATTAGAAATTCAGCGCAGAAACACATCACGCGCGCCTGTAGCGCCACCTCAAAGCGCTATTTTGGGCTTGGAGATTTGGACGATTTCAAGTTCGGCTCTTGTGTTTTTCTTGTGGTTCATTCTAAAAACGGTCAATTATGTCTCGTAGAAAAGAGCAATAAGCTTTTGATCAATTATCCGAGTTTAACAGAGGAAGGATAGTGGCCTACCGAGATTGTGGATTATCTTCCAGGTAAATCCGTAGTCATGTTGGACGAAACCAAAGAACTGTCATGCGGATATGTGACCGTTGGATGCAGGAGGGTACGACGGACCAACGTGGTCGATCGAATCCATCTGAGTGTACCACTTCACGTAAGGACAGACAAATTGTGTGTAAGGCAGTGAAGGATCACTCAGTCACATCACGAACCATAGCACAGCACATTGTGTCTGTAACGCATCATTCAGTGTCTGCGTGTACCATTCGACACCGTGTACAACACAGTGATCTGTACGCAAGACGTCCATTGCGCGGTCTACTCTTTACGTAGAACCACAGACGTCTCCGCCGCCAATGGTGGGATGAAAGAAGGATGTGGGCGGCAGAATGGAATGAAGTTGTCTTAACTGACGAGTCACGCATTTGTCTGCAACACCACGATGGTCGTATTCGAGTCTGGAGTCACGTTGAAGAGAGGATGCTGAAAAGCTGCGTTATAAACCACCTCACTGGTCCTGAACCACGTATTATGGTATGGGGTGGCATTGGATATCACTCTTGCACTCCTCTAGTATGCATTGCCGGTACTTAAAACAACCAGTGCTACATCTCCGAGGTGTTGGAGCCAGTAGTCCTTCCTTATGTTCAGGGCGTGGCCACAGCCATTTTTCAAAAGGATAATGCGCGACCACACGTTGCACGCATTGTCCAAATGTTCTTCGTCAGTCACCCGATTGAAATGCTTCCCTAGCCGGCTCACTCTCCGGATCTTTCGCCTATAGAATGCATGTGGTTCATGGTTGCTCAACGATTGACCCAGATTACATCCCCATCTGCCACACCAGATCAACTTTGGCAACGTGTGGTAGCTGATTGGTCTGCTGTACCCCAAGAACACATCTAAAATCTGTTTGAATCAATGATGAGGCGTGTGGCAGCAGTGATATCCAACAATGGCGGCTATTCTGGCTACTGATTCTGGCAGGAACCACACTTCACATTAGTCTATAAATTTAATCATTTGAAACTTGATCAACATGTTATTTACAAAATAAATTTTGTAGTGCTATCTCTTGTCTTTCTTGGTGTTGCATTTACGGAGGCCAGCAGTGTAGCATAATGTTGACACTTAAAAGAATTGTTCTAGTGAAATTATGAGCTCAATTTATGAATGATTTAGATACCAGACAAATAACCTTTTTTTTTTTTTTTTTTAAATACGAAATAGGGAATGAAGTCCTAAAGGAAAGAATATCAATTTTGTGTATTTTGTTCAACTTGCAAGAGGATATTATTGTTTGGATAAAAACTATCAAATCAGAACTTTTAAACTGGATGGACGATCACAATGGAATTTTCACTAAGAAACAAAAAGGCTCTTTAAAGGTTTTCTTTTATGTAGATGGGACGGTGGATCGAAACAAAAATGCCAATTTTCTAATTCATTCAGAAGGGTTGGATGGGCAAACGCGTTTCGTGTTAGCTTGTCAGTATTGGTCAAATTGGGATGTCCCTGCTTTTTTTAAAAATTTACAGGAATCTGCGAGGCTGCAAATTCTAAACAAGTTTTCTAAAGCAAATGAAAACTTAAACTTATATGAAAAAAAATGTTGTACAATGGGTTCAAGACTACAAAGAAGGACGTATCAATGAAGCAAGGCGTTGGTGCTATCAATATTATAATTGGAATTACGCATCTTTACAGAGTCACCTTTTGGATGATCTAACAGAAGAAGAACGTCAATCTGTGATAGATAACACATTTGAAAACTCAGACAGGATGCGCAATAGCCACTTCTGTGTTTTCAGGATGAGTCCTGATCATCGGGAAGATCTACTAAAACGTTTTTCTTTGCTAGTTTTAGGCATTTACCTCCTTTGGTTAAACCAAATTTTTTTTCTGGATGCCGTCAATAAAGTATGGGATCGTCTACAAGAGAAACATTTTTTTTTATTACCATTAATTATCCGTCAGAAAATTGTAGCGTTGCATAAAGACTCTGAATAAATGAATCTTTTACGAGAGTTCTTTTACTCAAGCCCAGATAATTTAAAACAATACGTCGAAAAAACAGACATTTTCGAATTATTGATGGAAATACTTAAGAATGGTTTTATCCCGAATCATGCACCAGTAATTTTGTTTATGTGATAGTAGTTTTAGAAACAACGCATGGAGATGTGCTGCTAAATTAGTAGAAATCATAAAATATCAATAAATTTTATTTTTAATTTTGAGTTTACTTCATATACACTGGCCTCAAAAAGTTAAGGTACAACATGTTTTCCGAAGCTCACCATAAAAAAATGGCAGTAACAATAAAATGCATAGTTTACATGAATGATAATAACGAACTTTAAAAACATTAATGCAAAAACGATTGCTACCATTTTTATTTTATAGAAAAGAACGTATATTTATGAGAGAGAGAAAAATATGCAAATATCAAGCTTTCGTACTTTTGTGTGTAAGTTGTGTTGATTTTCAACGGTTGTTGGCAGTTTCGGTGACAATAGTCAATACAGTTTAGAAAATGTCTCAGAGACGTCGTTTACCCAATTCGTTAAGGTGGCGGGCAGTTGGAAGGATGGAAATGTGATTGTCGCAGGCTGATGCTGCTAGACGTCTCAATGTGTCTCGTAGTGTTGTTCAGCGACTTTGGGATCAATACCAATCCGAAGATTCTGTGTCCAGAAGATCTGTTCCAGGCCGACCACGAGCTACAACACCTGCAGAAGACTGTTTTCTAGCTCTTTCGGCACGAAGAAGAACCACTACTGTGCCGCAGCTCGTTGCAGACCACTTTCAAGCATCAGGAAGAAGAATCTCCGCTACTACGGTGCGAAATCGTCTTCACAATGCAGGTCTGTATGCAAGAAGACCAGTTGTGTGCGTTCCCCTCAACGGACGACAGCGAAGGAACCGCTTATGCTGGGCAAGAGAACATGTTTCTTGGACGCAGCAACAATGGGCTTCTGTGCTGTTCACAGACGAGTCCATATTTACAATGGAGAGTGATTCAGGGCGTCTACTGATCTGGAGGGAACATCGCACTAGATACCATCAATCCAACACTGTTGAAAGACACAGTTATAGAGGTGGTGGAATCCTGGTTTGGGCAGGGATCTCGCTCGGTGGCCACACTGACCTGCATGTGTTCCATGGAGGAACCGTAACTGGTCTTAGATATCGGGATGAGATCCTTGATCCATATATCAGCCCATATGCTGCTGCTATTGGTAACGACTTCATTCAGATGGATGATAATGCACGACCTCACCGAGCTCGGATTGTTGAGGAGTATCTGGAGGATCACGGTTTGGAACGAATGGAATGGCCAGCTCAATCTTCAGACCTGAATCCGATAGAACATCTTTGGGACTATCTTGGCAGAGAGGTTGCTGCTTTAAATCCTCCTCCAAGGTCGTTACATGAGCTGAAACAAGGCTTACTCTGTGTCTGGTCTTCGCTTCCTATTCCGGTGTCCGACAACTTAATAAACAGCATTGGAAATCGATGCCGCCAATGCATTCAAGTTAGGGGTGGACACATTCCTTATTAGAACCCATTTTTGTATTCTTTTTATGTCATTTTACCACATAACACTGGGATGTGCTGTTTTCTCCAAGAATGGACTTTTCCGCAGAGATTGCTTTTTTTTGTTATAAATCGTTTTTGCAATACACTTATACAAATTTCTATGACACATTCAATAAAAAACTATTTAATGCACATATCCTCCAAATTTTTTGTTTCTACATTCATTCATTTGCAAATTAGACACAAAAACCCGGTTGTACCTTAACTTTTTGAGGCCAGTGTATTTTGGCATTTTTTTCACTTTTATTTAGTTTTTCTTTTTTTTTTTCACTAGAAGAATTCAAAGAAATCCTGTGGATGTGTATCAAGTTAAAAATATTAAATAAAGAGTGTTTTTTTCCAGGTATAGAAGTTTAAGTTGGCATTACTTTCCAAGATGGCGACCAATTTAACTGCTGTCAAGTGATTTATTCTCAGTTTGCTTTGGCAATTCATCAAAACGATCATCAAGCAAAGCGTAGATTCGTCGAATGGGCCCAAAATGAGATTGCCGTTGTTTCCGATTTTCATAAGCGAATTTTGTTTAGCGATGAGGCGCACTCCTGGTTGAATGGCTACGTCAACAAACAAAACTGCTGCATTTGGAGTGAAGCTAATCCACAAGTGTATGTCGAAACACCGTTACATCCAGAAAAACTGACTGCGTTTGGTGCGCTTTATGGGCTGGTGGAATGATTGGACCGTACTTCTTCAAAAACGATGAAGGCCACAACGTTACAGTCAATGGTGATCGGTATCGAGCCATGATTACGAACTTTTTCATTCCTGAATTGAACAATCATGATGTCCAGGAGCTGGTGTTCCAACAAGACAGCGCAACATGTCACAGTTCGTGCCATAATCGATTTATTGAAAGACACGTTTGGTGACCGCCTAATTTCACGTCTTGGACCTGTTAATTGGCCTCCAAGATCTTGTGATTTAACATCGCTAGACTATTTTCTGTGGGGCTATGTAAAGTCATTGGTCTATGCGGATAAGCCACAAACGCTTGACCATTTGTAAGACAACATTCGCCGTGTTATTGCCTATATATGGCCACAAATGTTGGGAAAAGTCATCGAAAATTGGACTACCAGATTGGACTACATCCGAGCTAGCCGTGGCAGTCATATGCCAGAAATCATAATTAAAATGTAATGCCACAATCGCTGTCTTATTACATATAAGTCCTCATATATATACGCGTTTACAATTATATGTATACAGTCGGACCCCGATTTAAGCAATTTCGTGATTTAGTAATTCTTTTTGTTTCCCCAATTAAAATGAAGGTGGACACACTCCCCTCTTTTTTTTTATTAAGAGGGGGAGAGAAGGAGAGGATTTAAAATATTATTGCTGCAGCTAAAAACAAATTTTTTTATTAGTTTGCATTAGGATAAATTTAGTTATTTTTCAAATGTCATATGCTTTGTATCCGGAACAGAAAAACACGTTTCTTGGAGACAGAAATTATTACGTGAAAGGCCATTATTACACTTTTTTTATCAATACGGATAGTTCATAAATGCAACCTATTGTGTGAATCTTGAGTAGGAGGGGAAATTCTTTTCTTTTATCTTAGCCCAATGCGCAACGTAGAAGTTATTCTAAGATTTTAATGCGCTGAAAGACGAATTTTCTATGTTTGCAATTGAAGTTGAGGAAATTTTTATTTGTCGCACGTATTGTGATTCTAATGCTGGAATATATAATGAGCCTTCTATTAGAACTGTTATATTTTCTAATATTTTACATTGTTTAAAAACTATTAAAACTGTATAACTAAAATCCAAATAAAAGAAAATCCTTTGTCAATTTTATTTTGATGTAGTATATGCAATGTAAAGATTTATTAATAAAAACAGTGCCATTTTATATGTGTATTTATTTTTCTATTCAAAACTTCTTTCTATAAGTTGCATGAATTAAGTATTCTAATTTGTTTGATGTAAAAACAGAAAGCTGATTGTATAGATTTAAGATCTGAAATTTTAAAATTCTTCGGATATTTCATTTAATCTGGATCCATATCATGTACAATTTCTCAAAAATACCATGAAAAGTTTTGCTGAAAACCTACAAATATAATGCAGTCTTCTGTGTTTGCTTTTTAGTTCCTATGTGACACAGATGGTTGTTTTTCTTGAAGATTTAATTAATTTTAAAAAACAGACAACTCAATTACTTGTTTGTTTTCTATTAATCGTCCGTGGAGGTGTTTAAAAGTTAGTTTTTTTGTCATAAACCTAATGAGATAAATAAAGTGAGAGAAAATTTCAGAAATTCTGCATAATATGATCTTTTTTTTTTAGTTTTTTAATCTGTGATTTAGGAGAGAATTTTCTTTATTTTTTTCTTTTTACAGTATCATTTCATTTGTTTGAGTTAATGATATTTAATACTTTTTTCTTGTAAATAAATTGAAAAAGCCATTTATAAGGTTTCCAGATAATTTTATTAGATATTATCAATAAGATAAAAAGTGAGGTATAACAAGATATTATGCACTTGAAATATTGGAATTTAGATCCTCATTTGTCCTTATAGTATAGTGTTACATTCATAGAGTCTGCTTTATTTACTTATAGTGTATTCATGTAATGTTAAAATTACGTGTCAATAAATAATGTATATTAAAATGAGTATGATTATTGAACAAAACTGTGCGATACAAATTTTCTGCTTCATTATACGAGAAATTTTCATGAAAACAATTTAATTTGTTCTACTATAAAATAATTTTATTAAAAAGCCTATTTCTATAAGCATGTGTCTTAATTTATTTTTAAAAAGTCAAGTTCATTTCTTTCTGAATGTTGGAGACAGGCATTTCTAAAATAATTCAAACCTTTTGAAGGGTAATAATTAAAAAGGAAGTCAAACTATAAAACATATCAAAGTGTTGGTTTATAATGAGATTATTTCAGATAACCCAAACCATTAAATGATGTTAAAAATAATTTCATTTCCATCAAAGAAGAATTCCTAATTATTAATCAAAAACTTTCATTATTAACCAACTATTATTTTATACACTCTGCTCTCAAAAAGTATAAATCTCTTGTTAAACATTAGAAATAGGTATGAAAATTTTTGAATAAACAAAAATTTATCCATGTCATTGACAAATCTTATTATAAAATCATTTCCAAAATTATATTTACTTGCATTTCATGTTTCTGAATGTGTTCCGTACTCTTCTATGAGAATATATAGAGATAGTATTTCTAAAAACATTATATATTTGTAGCTGGTAATTACTAAGGGAATCAGACAATGAAAACTATAAACATTAACATTTCAAAATGGGATCATTTCATATCTACATATTTCATATATATTACACTATTTTATGAATTTATGTGGCGTGTGTGATTCACTATGTACCAATAAGTTATTGTAGACATATGAGAAGTTTTTCCAAATTCAACGGTCTCAATTATACATTTTAAATCATTCTCGTGTGTAAATAAACATAATAACTACATGAAAACAAATTACTTAATATAAGGATGCTAAAAATAATCTAGAACTATTAATAAATATATAAACAAACACCGCAAGAACCTGAAGACTTCGCACATTAACACCAAATGACAAAAATTCTAAACTAAAACAAAAATTATGCTAAAAAATTACGAAAAATACTTCATACCTAATTATTAAACAAGGATAATGCAAAAATATAATAATAATAAATAAATTTCAGAAATAAACTTCACACACAAGAAAGATAACATATCAAGCATACGAGATTTACACACTGATTAGAAACGAGGGGAAATGTTGGTATCCTCGTTACGGGATTTCTACGTGGTGTTCCATTGTCGTGAATCAACCTCATTGGCAATCATTTGCAACAGAACGCGATTAACGCGCTCAGTTCTATCCGCTTGAGGTCTATATACAACTGTCTTCACATGCCGTACGCCTAATCAGTTACTCAAATGTTAAAAATATCGGATATAAATTGCGGACCGTTATCGCTTATCATTTTTATTGGAGCTCCATAACGTGATATATCAGTGTTTCTCAAACTGTGGGGCGCAACTTTCTAGGGGGCGTGATAACCCCACGAGGGGGCGTGTGCGTATTGAGAACTCGAAAAAAAATGATTGCATAAAAACTATTAATTTATTGAAAATACACGAACAAAATGCATTCTGACGCAATAAAAAATAAAATTCACATTTACACTGATATAATATCTTGATAATTTATTCGGCTTATAATTAGTCCCTAAAATGTCGATTAATAATTACATGATTCGTTCCCCAATGTCATCATTTTTAATGATGTTTGTAATGTATTTGAGGGGGGAGAATGGAATAATTAAGAAAATCCTCTGAAATATATAAATCCTTCGCAAACACCGTCAAGATCATTTCAAAGCCTCCGGAATAGTTTTTTATCGATAGCAGTGCACAGAAAAGATCGTACATTGGAAAGGCGTATATATACGTCTGGGAAGATTAACGCATTGGTTGTGTGAGACGTTTATATACGCCGGTGGCGCTTTAGAGTTTAAAGTCGTATTGTAGTTTTAGTGGCAAAGTATAGTAGTATTGAATTTAATGCATTGCTATTGTATAAAGGGGGGCGCAATGAAAAGTACGATTAAATATTGGGTCTAATATATTGAAAGTTTGAGAAACACTGTGATACATAATTATCAAATAAACTATCAGCTATTACATTAGCTAAGGCCTTTCTAAGGGGTATAATCTGCCACTTTGAGAAGTGGACCGTAATTACTAATACGTAGCGGTTTCGTCTAACTCGCGAGGCAAGGTACGGACCTAACAAATCTAACGTAACTATCTCGTTCGGATAATTTGTTACTATCAGAGACGAACTGATAACGCGTTTTTAGAATTGTTTATAATGACCCATTTGGCATGTGGAGATATGTTGAATTTTTTTTTCATATAGGGGAAAAAAAAACATCCCTAATTTTATTATACGTCTTACAACGTTCTAAATGACCTGCTATATAGGCTTGTCGTGAAATTCAAGCATTATTTCACTTCGCAATGATTGCGGAATATATACTGTCAATTCTCCTAACGAAGTTTCGTATTTCGCATAAAACAACAAGCCCACAACTAACTGAAAGTCGCGAGACCGGTTCTCACATATTGTCGCATTCACCAAGCTATCCTATGGGTTTTCCAGGTATCGATATATATGACCTAACTCTGGGTTCTTTCTTTGTTCTTCTATTACTTGCTCCCGAGACAAAAGTAGTAAATCCCTGATTATTGCACAAGTAACTTGCACAAGCACTGTACCTTCCACCGGGTTCCTCAACGAAACATCCGCCACCGCATGCTAATTTCAGAACCCACCTTATCATCCTACTTGACAAATTTTTACCATTTGTAAAACGCGTCAATGCAGCATTATCAGTTATTACTCTTATTGGCAGTGAACCTAAGTACGTCCTGAATTAATTTAGAGCCCAAACTTACGCTGAATATTCTTTCCATCACCGTGTAATTTCTCTTTTCACAACTAAGCGTGCGGTAGGCGTACACTAATGGCTTCTGTTTATGATTGAGAACCACGCCTATGCCAATTGAACTAGCATTTGTAAAAAACTCAAAGTTTTTGTTTGTTTTTTAAATTCGGGCAATTTTAAAACTGGCGCTTCCGTAATGACCGTTTTGACCATGTCAAAAACCATCTGCGCCTCCACTGACCAACAAAAGTTTTTAAACTTCTTCAGATTATAAAGGGACTCGCATAGATCGGCATAATTTTTAATAAACTTAGAATACCACTGGGACATGCCCACAAATTTGGATACTTCTTTAGAATTTTTAGGAGGTCTCATCTCCACTATAGCTTTAACCTTTGCCTCGTCCGTTGCAATTCCCTCCTTACTAATCCCCAAACCTAAATACTTCAATTTATCACAAGCAAATTTACGCTTGTCCTTATTCAATGTTAATCCTGCTTCTTGTAACAATCGAAAAACTTCTCTTAAATGTTTAACGTGGCGAACAAAGGATGGAGACTCTATAATGACGTCATCCATGTACACACTCACAAACCACTCTATCACTCGTTTTAATATTATGTCAATAGCTTTCTGAAAATTAGGTGCCGCCCCTGTCAGCTCAAACGGCATACGTTTGAATGCATGCGTACCGATTTTCGTGACGAAGGCTGTCTTAACTACGCTGGGATTTACATCAAGCTGAAAAGAGCTCGAGCAAAAATCCAGGGAAGACATAACTGCAGTGTAGGGGGAACTGCAGTGTTATTAAGTACCCTATCAATGGTAAGGGATACCTGGGATATTTTGTAATGACATTAAGTTTACTTAAGTCCACGGCAAAACGATAAGCTTCTGGATTATCCAATGGTAACCCATTATTTTTTCTACACAGTACACCCAGTGAGGCGTACGGGGATTGGATTGGTTTTATGTTACCTTCTTTCAACAGTTTTACAACATGGTAATCTAAAATACTTTACTTCACCCTATCGTATCTATATGCTCTGGAAACAAATGGTGGCTTATCTCCCGTGTCAATCTCATGATATAAAACGTGCGAGTCCTAGTTTGTATGAAAACAATCCTTTAAAACTATTAAACAAATCCTGCAACTCTTGCTTCTGACTCTCGTCTAATCCGGTTTTGGTAAGACCAATTTCCAAATTTCCTTCCTCAACTGTTGGAATCATGTTTTCAAACTGCGAATCCGGAATCTCTAACAATTTTTGACCAAAATCTAAAACAATTTTTGCTACACTAATAAAATCAACACCGAGAAAACAAGGGTATTCTAAATCTGCCAGCACGTGAAACAAGCAGGGTTTCACGAATTCCGTTATCCGTATTTGCAACTCAACTATCCTTACGTTTCGACATTTAGCTCCTTTTGCCGCGATCACCTAAGCAAGAGATTTCTTCAATTGTTTATAAAAAAATATATTTTTATAAATATTTTCGGATATAAATGATTTCTCCGTGCCGGATATTGCAAAGTACCTTCATTAATGTCTCATTTAATGAAATAGGAACATACGGAAGTTCCACCGGAGACATGCATATAGATGAAAGTCTAATCGGCACATCCTTTGCCGATTGTGACTGATCCACTTAATCATCTTGGACTTTCAAAATATTTCATCTACCCCCTTGTCTTCGATCCTGTCTACTAAAATTTTTACTCGGAACCCTATTACTTTGGTCCCCTGGACTAAAATTTTCACTCTGGCCTCTATTTCAGGACTGATGTCCTCTATCATTATTATTAAAACTTCGATCATCCCTATTAACTGTATTTCCGTTCTCGAACCCCCATTCCTCTGACTCCACTGAGGACCGTTCTCATAATTACCCCTATAGTTGTTTCTTCCATTATTTGGTCTGTGTAAAACCTCCGTATTTTTCCAATTTCCCCTTCTGTCGTCATCATTAGACATCCGGCGCTCACCCCAACCTCGTCTTCCCACATTATCGCTACTTTTCGAGCCCCGCATTTCCTTGCACGAATATCGTTCCTCAAACTTTGCCATTACTTCCAATAACTGAGCCGTAATTTTCGAATTCCTAACTTCTACATAATCTTTGACCTGAGGTTTGAGTCGAACAAATATATGAATCACCAAAGCTTCTTCCGACATACTAAGTCCTAACTTTTTGTGGACCCTTAAAATATCCTAAATAAATTCGGTCGGCTCGTGACCCGAGCTCTGCTGCGACGAGTAAAATTGATTTTCCAATTCCTCTCTATTACGCACTACCGGAAAATTTTTTGTTAACGCACCTTTCAGTTGCTAAAATTCCGTGGCTTTATTCTGCACTATAACGCCGACCCGAATATTTGGAACCAATCTCCCTCTTTACCTAGGAGATGACCTTTCAAATACGCACATGCCAAATCCCTGGGTATCTCCAAAAACTTGATATTATTATCCACCGCCTCAAGAATATCTTCCACATTCTCGAACCCAGAAAATACACCTCCGGCAAAAATCTTAACCCTGCTGCACCTCTTAACTCGGGGTTCGGGAAATTAAACCTAGTTGGGTGCCATTGTGAAGCACCTACCCTTGAGTGCCCCATTTCTACATTATCTACGCAACCTTTATCTGTAGGAAAGAGTGAAGAATCATGCAAATCTGTCATCTTAATATTTGTTTATTAAGATCTTAACTTAAACTTTATATATGTTACCGGCAATATATGAAATGCCGGCATTCTATAGAATGCCTTATTAATGTCATTGTGGTAAAAGCGTGGCGTGCTTTTTCTACATTTTTACACTAACTCAGCATTTCGGAATAGAATTAGTAAACTTATAACAATTGATATTGAGCACCCCACATTTTTACCACAATGACATTAATTTTCTCGCTAATTATTCTATTCTTATATTAAGAGTTATTTTTTCCTTTTTAGTTCGATTAACTATAAAAGTGTGTTTTGTAGTTTTTTTAAACTATAATGTTTAGGAGATTAATTTCTTGTAAGTTTTAAAGAACTTTTTTAGCTTATTAGTAAATTTATGGAAAATGTGTTAAAAGTTCTCATAAAAAATTATTTATAAAGGAGCTTCAACAATTTCAATATACTTAATGATTCTTCTCACTCTCATTTTCGAATATTGAAAGAATCAAAATTTACTGAACAGAAATTACAGACTGAGCAAAATTAGTTTGTAAACTTGAATGTTATCTATATTTCAAGAATGCTTTTTATTTTTGGACATTACATATAAATATTAAATGTGCTTGATTACTAATATTTAACGAATATTTTGTCTTATTAATAATTGATCTACATTGTTCATATTGGATTTACCAGTACTTATATATCTATACATATTATTACAACCTTTTGGGGACATTATATGAAATGAAGCATATGATTGCCATTCCAGTGCACATAACACCTGCGAAATTGATATTGCCAACAATTATTGCCATATATGTAAGTACTAATTTATCTTATAACCCTGCATCACTCACGTGAAAAAAATGGCCTAAAGTTCTTGCGCAGGGTATCTCACACCCCCAAGGATGTTTATGTTATGATCATACCGTAAAATTTGTATAAAAAAGAAAGGAAAGCAGGAAATGCATTATGTTTATAGCATTTTTCACTCTTAAATTTAGTTTTTCTGTTATTTTTATAAGGGCATTCAGTACACTGTTTATACACTACTTTAGCCTAGCCGTGAGTGAGTGCGATGTTTTCACTGGATCTTAATTTTTTTTAAAAAATCTTTATCTTATTAAAACAAAACATATAGGCGTAAACTTTAATTTTTAAATTAAAAAAATTTGGAATTTCTTTATTTTCTCTCATTGTTCCAGCGATATATATTTTTTCTTCAAAAGTTCATCTGAAAGTGGATAACATGTGTACCAGTTGTCTCCCTTAAAATTACGTTTTTCCCAAAAGTTTTTGATTCCCTCTATATAAAACATTTATTTTCCACGGTGTTTACCTCTTCTAAATTGGAATCAATTGCAGTAGATGAATCATACTTGCTGTTATACATTTCGTCATTTGATTCTTCCTCATAACCGTGAAGAGAATTTCTTCATCTGAAAATCTTTCCTTTTCTAAGTCCAGTGATCATGCCTGTGTGATCTGCAACTTATGGTTTTTGGAATGATTATAAACCATAAATTTTTTTTGGGATATTTTATTAGAGAAAGGATTTTACATGAATTTTAAAATGGATTTAGGTTTAACAGGGAAAATCAACTGGTCCTAAAGGAAAATAGAGAAAATTTAGGTACTTACATATTATCGCAACAATGCCAATGTTCAGAATACTTCAAGTTGGCAACCCTGTTCTTCTATGTGTTGTACATGCTAAATCGGCACAACCACGTATTTCATTTCATATAATCTCGACAATAATGTTGCGATAATATGTAAGTACCAAAAATTATTACAGCTTTGGTACAAAAACTCTTGCATGAAGGCATGTTGTATACGAGTAAAAAAACATAAAAAAATCTGAGTAAGGAAGACCTGTGTACCTAGGACTACCCGATTTTATTTGAATAATATTTAGTTTTAAGTTTTATTACTCAGTTGGGTGAGTGGGAACACCAATTCCTGATTTGGCATTCATTTTGAAATTTTTCAAAAGAAAGCGGCGGTTAGTTATAGTTGTAAAACATTTTACATAGTCCGAAGTAAAGTTCTGTAGCTCATCTCTTTTTTTTTGTACAAAGTAAGTCAAAAAATTTTCTTTCAATTTTTTTCTTGTACATAATTTTGTTTGTAACATTAAGTACTAAATAAGATTTTAAATAAATCATCTCTCTATGTGGGTTTCCTGCAGATGACATTGTGACGACTTACGCGTCTTTTCTTTAACAAGTCCTTTGGGTTGTTTGGGCCAGAATTAATGGCAATTCTTTTCCAACCAAATCCAAGAAACGAGAAGTGAAGAGATGCAAATAATATAGGACAAATATAGGATCTTAGAGTAAGCGTGAGGGCAATGATAGCAATTTAATGGTAGTGTAAAGGAATGTTCGACAATTGAGGTTAGGTGTGGTATTGGATGATTATTGAAATTCGTTGTTCAAAGATTCAAGTTCTACGTGTCGTTGATAAACATATTGGTGATCGATTAGAAATTATATGTACATCTGCATGCCACTGTAGATAAAGACAAGTTTATTACAGAATAATATAAAGTAGGATTGATTACTTACTATAATTATATTTGAAGATTAGGCGGTTCAATTATTGATATAGGTCTGTATGATATTGTGTGTTGTGCATTGTGTGTGTGTCATCGTAGATTCTCTCCTTCATTAATTTATAAATATTTGTTCAAAGTTTAAGTTGAATATCTTAATAAAGTCATATTAAGATAATGTTTGATTCTAGTTCTTACGATAGCCCTACAACTCTAGCTCACGCTGATACTTCGAGGCATGTATTTCCAAGGGGAGGTACATCACAACATTTTGTATAAAATTATCTAGTCTTGTACCTGGGGCCACATAGTTGCCTTGTACCTAGGTATAATTGCAATTAATATTCTTTATTTTATTATTTCATTGAAAAAGTTTTCAGGATAAAAAGAGGAAAATGGTCTTAATTATCAGAACCATTTTGATTTAGTGAAGTTTTTTATTATTATTGGATGTTATTAAAATGAGAGGAGTGTATATTTTGTTCTGAAACTTTCAACATGCTTGATTTATAAAAAAATATGTTAGCTACCATTATTGTTATTATTCAGGATTATTATTTTATTTATACAAACATAAGAATTCATTTAATTAACAAAAAAAACCCAATTTTTATAGTTATAAAAATATAATTCTAAATCAGATTTTTACGATACTTCAATTAAATTTTTAATATATCAATTTTTCTCTTAATGAGCAATTATAAATTCCTAACTTTTGTAGATACGTAGAAATCCTAACTGAATAAAATGGTCAAAACCTAATGCAGATAATATAAGAATTATCAGATATTGAAGATTCTCACATTCCACTGATGATGCAAATTCTACAGTAACTGATATAAGGGATACTATTGAAAAGGGGGATTTTTGTTTAACAAAAATACAAGGCAAAAAACTAAACATTTTTATATGGCATAAGTAATAGATGTTAAAAAAAACACAAGATTGTTAAATTTCTGAAGAATATTGCGCGTTCAAATAAGTTTCTTTATGATAAAGAAGAAACTTATTAAATTGGCAACAGAAATATTGTGTTCAAATTGCCTAAATCACAATTTGTTGATGCTTCAGAACGACAATGTATGCAGCTCACTTTTGGAAACAGTTTTTTTAAATTAAATGTTGGATCAAAATACGTGCAATTCATTAATAATTTGGCACATTGCAATTTAAATGGTCACATGATAAATCAATGTATTAGCTGATATTGTTTCTTTTATTAAATTCATGTATGTATTTTTGTTTTCTAATGATTACAGAGTGAAACCTAACTTTCTGGAAAAGGCCTTAGGTACAATGATATTGTACCTTGGGCTATTTGGGAATTTTTTTAAACCTTTTATTTCACAGAATTTAATATTTTACGTACTTATATTTACAGTTGGATGGTAGTTAGTATAATGATGAGTGCATATCAGTTTCACATTTTTAAACAGGCCAGGGGCTCTGTTTTTGTGCATTGAAAAAATATAGCCCTAGGTACACAGGTTTCCCCTACTTATATATTATTGCAACCTATTGGCAACGTTAAATGAACCGAAGCACCTGCTTGCCAATTCAGCATGTACAACACAGGAAATTAGAGGGTACTTATGAAATATCGCATCAATATTGCCAACTCTATTAATAACTCACCAAGTTGGCAACCCCGATGACACACTGAAAATTGGCAACTAGGTGCTTCATTTCATATAATGTCGACAATAAGAGGGAAGTACCAATTGGAGTTGCCAATTCAGCGAATTATTAATAGAGTTGGCGATTGTTTTGATAATACGTATGTACTGAAATCTGTTCAGTCTGACGTACATGAAACAAGATAAATTAAATAAATTATAGTTTTAAAAAAATGCTTTTATAGTTAATCGTACTAAAAAGTAAAAAAAAAAATCTTAATATAAAAATGGGTTCAGTCCTAGGAGAGCCCACACCCTTGGAGCAAATTATTTTGGTTGGCGATAATTACACCATCTTGGTAATACTACTTTGATACATTATGTATGGCAAACCAAACTATTTCTGGAACTTTTATATTTTGCCAGCGGGTATTTCGAATTGCGTCATTTTGTTGTTGGGCACCGGGCTGGAAGTATGGTACGTGTGAGTACATGTATCTTCGATTTTTCTACATTGTTGAATGCTAAATGTAAGAAAAAATTGATTGAATGGTGTATGAAGGAAGGAAGGATTGATTGCTTTGAATTATGAATGTTCTAAATGTAATGAGCGAATGGGATTATATGAACGAAAGAGTGCTGTTTTGGATGGATTTGAACGGAGATTTCAAATGGGTATGTTCGACCATTACCTCGCAGAATATTTATGGCCGCAATCCCACGATTATTCTCTTAACGATGAGGCCTTCAAGACTTTTTGCTAAAATCCGCTGTCATGCTGTACTCTCCACTCGGAAAAGATCATCATTAAGAAAGTATAAGTGCTGTTTTTATTTCATCTTAAATACGTTTGATTAATTTTTTTATTGTTTACATATATTTTCATTACGATCCACCTTGTCCCGCTATGTTCACTTGCCGCCATCTCGTTCTGGCTTAGCGCTTTTTTGGTTTGTTCCCAAGGGTGTGGACTCTACTATGAATGAAATAATTAACGAGAAAATTAATTTCATTGTGGTAAACGTGTGGGGGTTCCTTGTACTACATTTTTACACTAACTCTGTATTACAGAATAGAACTATTAAGAAATTATAACAATTTATATCAAGCACCCCACGCTTTTAAGTGCACAGTTATTATTTTTCCATTTCCCCCACATTCCAATTTCCATAGTTTTTCCTGGCATTTTTAAATACCTTGTGTTCTGTTTTTTTTTAAAATCCTGGCATTCATATTTTTCTAATTGGTTTTCTACAAAAAAGTACTTACATTTTTGCTTCATAATGTAATTCCTCTTTTGTCAGGAATAAGCCATTCTTTTAAACTATTTCATGTTGAGTTCTGCGAGACAATCTTAGATTAAAAACTATTGGATACCAAAATCTTAATTGCAGCAATTTCAAAACCATGCTTTAAAGATATTTGGTGTGTAGTGTACTGATATATATATATATATATATATATATTGTTCCAATGTGTGGCATTTTTGAACAGTAGTTTACATGTGAACTTCAAAATATACATGCCTTCATATATTATATTTAGAAAATCATACTTTTTAAACCTTTTATCATGTTTTTAGATTATGAATGCCTTATTCTTATATTGTATTAATTTCATATTTCTAACTAGTAAGCAAATAATTCAATATAAATTACATTAAAACAATGGAGTGGACTATAGTATCGATTATATAGTTTTTATAAGAAAAATCAATAAAAAAAATATCTTGCAGATGAAGGTATGTTGTTTCAAAAATCTCACTTATATTCTTGTTTATTTTTGAATGTATGATATGTATATGTCCAATTTCCAGAATAAATATTTCAAAAAATATGATTTTGGTTTGTTTTGTTTTTTTTGTTTACAGTGAATCTTTGAGGAAAAAAAAAGCCATATTGAGAAAATAAAATGCTGTATATTGGATTATGGTTCTACTGTTTTAGTTGTTTTTACTTTCTTCTAAGGACTGAAATTTTTGATTAAAAAAACATTAACTTAAACTATAATAATAGTTTTCTTTGGTGATAGGAGAGTATAAAATTAGTTGATATGAATAAAAAACTAGCTTAATTTGTAATATATATTGCAGTGCATTTTTCTATATTTCCATCTGAATGAATGTGTTTCTATTTAAACAAAACAATTCATAAAAAAGTACTTACACACCTGGGCCTAATGAGTGTTATTTTACTCAAAAGACTTTTTCTTCGTTACATAATATGTAAAAAACTTTCTTTCTTACTTTGTTTTGAAATTTTTACTGTATAAAATCTGTTATTCATCCTAATTTTTCCAAGATATTTCTAATAACTTATTATTGAAAGACTGAATTTAACTAAAAGTTAATTTTCTGCTTGTATAGGATTTTAGAGAGAAATACAATACAGTTCTTTTAGAAATAAATATAACTTTTAAGAATCAAAATTGCTTCTGGAACTAGTTCAAATGCTTACAAATATGTTTAACTATTTTCAAAGAATTAAATCTGAGGTATAGTTCGAAGACATAAAGTTTTTGATCAAATAATAGTTGTAAAATTTTTGTTGCTATTGGTGACATTATATAATACGAAGTGCATGGTTGCTAATTCAACGCGTACGAGACATGGCGAATTATCTTGAACGTTGGCACTTTTGCGATGATACGCAAGTACCTTTTTGTAACACAATAAATGCAAAAAGAATTTAGATTTTCGAAGTTAAGTGGTAAAAACTACATATATAAAATGTAAATTAAATAATATATAAGATGGAAAAAAAAAGAAATTTACAACTTAAGTATCACATATTTAGATCATTTTAAATTTGATTTGGTGTATATTTTTACGTTAAAAATTCGTATTGGATACAACAATATCAAAAATAAATAACATACAAACTCATATTTGATCCATAAATACTCATAAATAAGTGCATTACACACTCATTTAGCTGTTATATTCTCAAATTTGATCCAGTAACAGGTTCAAAAATGAGTATGTGATATTTACAATTTTGAGTACGTAGTCGTTCCCAAAGATGAGAATGGGCTATTCTCAAATTTGAGTATGTTTGCATCGGAGCTATTTTGAGTATGAGATGTATTCAAAAGTGAGTATTTTGTACTCCGTTCTGAATACCAGTTTTTCGAAGTGTATATTTAATATTTTTTACTTGATACACATCCACAAGATTTCTTGGAAACCTTCTCGTGTAAAACATGAAAAGCTAGATAAAAGTAAAAAAAAATGCCAAAATAATTGAAGTAACCTCAAAATTAAAAAATAATTTATTCATATTTTATGATTTCTCTTAATTTTTCAGCACATCTACGTGCGTTGTTTCTAAAACTACTACCATGTAAAAAAAAGTTTCTTGGTGCTCGATTCCAGTAAAAACCATTCTTAAGTATTTTCTTTAATATTTCGAAAATGTCCGTCCCTTCGACATATTGTTTTAAATGATTGGGACTTCCATACCAGAACTCTCGTAAAAGATTCACATAATCAAAATCTTTACGCAGATCTACAATATTTTGACAGATAATGATGTGTAATAAGCAAATAAAATGATTTTCTGGTAGACGATCCCATACTTTATTGACGGCATCCAGAAAAAATGTTTGACAAGGCCAAAATAAGTAAATCTTTAAAACTTTCAGAGGAGAACGTTTTAGTAGATCTTCCCGATGTTTAGCATTCATCTTAAAAACACAAACACGTCTAACGTGTCTCCAAGGTGATTTTTTAAATGTAATATATAAAACAGATTGTCGTTGTTCCTCTGTTAGATCATCCAAAAAGGCGACTTTGTAGAGATGCGTAATTCCAATCATAAGATTGATAACACAAACTTCTTGATTCAATGATACGTCCTTCGTTGTAGTCTTCAACCCATTGTACAACATTGTTTCCATAGAAGTTTAAGTCCTCGTTTGCTCTTGAATACTTTTGTAGAATTTGCTCCCTCTCAGATTCCTGTAAATTTTTAAAAAGAGCAAGGACATCCCAGCTAGACCAATACTGACAAGCTAACACGAAACGCGTTTCCTCATCCAACTCTTCTGAATTAATTACAAAATCGGCGGTTTTCACTCGATCCACCGTTCCATCTGCATTAAAGTAAAACTTGAAAGATTCTTCTATATCCTCTATGAAAAATCCAGCGTGATCCATTATCCATTTGTAAATTTCCCGTAACATGTGTTTTATCAAGGCAATAATATCATCTTGCAAGGTGAATGGAATACAGAAAGCTGACATTTCTTTCCTTATGACTTCACTCCATATTTCTTCGAAATCGAATATTTCTCTTCTGTTAGAATCGTCAACAAATCCAGCTGCTAATTTCACTAAAATAATTTCTTTAAGTGTTAGCATTATGTTGCTTTACCATATAGTAATCTCAGAAATAATTGAATGCCGACGAACAGTTTTCTTTTTAAAATTACCGAATGCAAACTTTAAAATGAGATTTTAAAGCACTTTTTTTAAAAAAAATTGCACTGCACTGAAAAGAATAGGGATCTTTCTGAAGAAATTGTTCGTTGGAGAAAATGTAATTGAAAAATCTTCAAACTTGCCTTTTCCTTCAAATGTCTTGTTAATTAATTTCAAAATGGAACTAGAAATGAAAGCAAGAAAAGAAAAATTAGTATACTGTGTAAAAAAGATTCCATTTGTGACTCAAAATTGCATGGATATTACCAGTATTCAAAACATTTTTCGATTAAAATGCTGCACCCTTGGCTAATAATATTTTTATTGCTGTTGATGGTGATTCGGAATGGCAGGAAGATTCTGAGACTTTTTTGCATACTTAAAACTAGCTGTACCGAATATATTCTTTGAACAATGATCGACATGATGTAGTCGGAAAACATCTTAAAGGACGTTTGCATGGATCACGAGATTATGCCATTAGAACAGTTAATAAATTTAAAACAAATGCTATCAATGCGAGATTATTTGCTCAACATTGTTTCGAAAATGACGGATACTGTAATTTTTTACTACTTTACACAGAAGTACGTAAGTTATCAAAAATTGCATAAATATATATATTTTCCTTTTTTAGAACATTTATACATCCCAGCGCACCTCAAACTGTCACGCAGGGTTTATAGAAATAAGCATTCGTTCTATAGACTTCAATACACAGTGATTGGAACGAAAACAAATGGACTAAACGAAGGCTATTCTTTGGAGGATTAGGAAAATCATTCATTTTTCCATACATTGTGTCAAGGCCAAACCTATCAAGAAAAAAGGACTCAATAAAAATAGTGAAAAGAATACAGAGAAAAAGGGAAAGAGTACCATCATTATCTACTAATAATACTTCAATGGTGTCAAACGTGTAAGGTCTGTCCATCTTGCAATGACAGCAAAACTAAAATGTTATGCTACAAGTGTAAGAATCACATTTGCAAAACTCGTGTAAGATATTACTGATCAAACTGTAAATAAAAGTAAGTTTTAATTTTGAATATTTTTCTTATTTTTTATAGGCGTTTTACATTATTATTAAAAGTATCAATTGCAAATATTTTTCTGTCATTTTTATAGATGCTTTATATCATTGCATGTTCTTATAAACTTACGTTACTATTGTTTCAACCTGTCATTTACGGCAGCGCTTCTCAAACTGTGCGGCGTGCCCCCTAGAAGGACGTGAATACCCCAGAAAGGAGGCAGGAGCAAATTGAAAATTCGAAAACAAAAGATTATTTAAAAAAATTATTAATTTTTTGAAAGTGAAACAAACAAAATACATTCCATCATAATGGAAAAAAATACATTTACACTGATGTAATACTCTTATAAATGTATCTGTACCGCACAATGAACTTTATAATTATATTAACAATACTAGTTAACAAGTTTAATAATTACCAGTGCCCGCACCGGTTAATCAATTATAAAATTATGTGCAAAAACTAACACTTATCTGGATCATTTGTAATCCCTTAACTGCAGATTAAAAGTTACGCGATTCACTCCCCTATGCAACCGTTTTGCACATATGCACGCATATGTGGTGTATTTGGGGGAGGGAGAAATAAAAAATAAGAAAATCCTCTAAAATAAGTAAACTCTTGTCTTCGGAATAATTTTTGGGATAGTTGTGAACCTATTTCGGAAAGACGTATGTATACGTCAGTGGAAATTTACGCACTGGCTGAGCGAGACGTTTATATAAGCCATTGGCGAAGAGGTTAAAGTCGTACTGTAGCTTCGGCGTCAAAGTATCGTAATATCGAATTCAATACATGGTTATTGTATGGAAGGGGGGCGATGAAAATTGTGATTGAATATCGGGTCGCCAGTGTTGAAAGTTTGAGAAGCACTGATTTACTGTAATAAAAGCTAGTTTTCTGATTCGGGTTAGATTGATCCGAACGCTACATACTTGTTGTAAATAAGAACAAAACAGCAGGGTTATAAAAGGTTTTAAGAAATATAACCAAACAATATTATATAGATTTAATAAACTATTTTTTGGTGTACTATGAATTGTGGCTTTGGGTAAATACAACAATCTGGATAAACAATTTTTATGTGTTTTGAATTTCCAATTTAAATTTAGGTAAAAAATAATAGAATACAACTGTGGTAAATAAAGCCATATTTATGCAATAGTTTTCGCTTTAAAACTATCGTATACGAGAATTTCTAAAGTAACTTTCTTTCCTTATATATATAATGTGTGTGTGTGTGTGATATTAAGTTTTTTTCTTATTCATACTAATGCGTGTGTGATATCGTTAATATTACAAACAGTAGCCAATAGTATATTTTATAAATAACAATAATTTTAATCAGACTTTAAAACTGGGAGACTTAGATACTGTAATAGCTAAAGACGCGAGATTCATATGCTCTATAAAGAGTCACTAATTATTCAAGGAAGTTGTAGACTCAAATATCATTCTCGTTATCCGATCACGGCTAAGAATTACGTTGCCAATAATCTATTATATTGTTTTGGAGCAGGTGGAAAGTTAAAAATGGTGTATAGTATTTCAGTGGTCGATTAAAGATTGATGACAAATTTTCTGTTTTAAAATGTTATTTTATTTTTATAATTATGTATTGTAGTAGTTAAAACTAAGTTTTAATTTATGTATTGCTAAGAAGTAGTAAGCCAAGCATCTGAAAACAATGTCATATTCGCTCTAGGCTTTTATAGACCATTTTAGTTTGAAATAATTTACGATTCTTTGAACATTGTTACGTCGTCGCTAGGTCCGAATCCCTCCCTTCCATTCATCCCAAGTTTTATGGCTCAGAGCAGTTGACTAAGAGACCAGCGCACGTGGCGATGGGTTTATTGTTTGGCCTAAGATCCACGACGACACTCTGACTGGCTGTCATAATGGATATAGGAGTGTGTGCACCTATTAACCGTAGACGTCTGTCCAACGAGTCTGACGCCTTGAAGGACTACGAGAGAGTTGATTTAAGAAACAAAGGTGGTGTGATGGACAAGTGTGTCCAGATGTTGGACGAGAAATCTGGCGCCATTAGATTCCAAACGGCCCGGAGGGTTATTGTATGTTCCACACAAATAGGACACTAATGAGGCCGAGGGCCGTGGCCAGACTTTTGTGGCCTGCCAATGATAAGTGATGAAGGGCGTTTTGTGGACCCGTCCTGGTGTTTAAAATGTTCTTTTTAGGAGAAAAGAGGAGACAACGGAGAGAGGGAAGAAAAATCAGAGATCGGATTCGAGTCTGAAGGGGGTTTTCTGGAGAAAGGAAAGAAAATGAACGCCGGTGGCGGGGGAAGAGATATGCAACCAAATTATTAGAAATATGGGCGAGTGTCCTTTGGACAAAGCAATGCTGTGAATGTCGATGACATTCAAACCTACACTAATCATTTAAAACCATTAAAAAGAGATGTCCAAAAAAAACCATTGTCCGTCATAAGAGTTTGGAAAGTTTATAAATGTCATTTTGGAATTTTTTAATGTGTTTGAAAGAAACATAATATTTACATTCATGTTCCGCTAAAAGAACTGATAGAATAAAAGTAAAAGAAGGAAATAAACCTTCAAAAAAATTTTTATTCCAAGTTTCGGAATTGCAAAGAGATTTTTGGAAAAAAAAGTATTATCTACTTATTAAAAAGTATTATCTTTTATCTACTTAATTGGCTGAAATAGATTTAGTGACGTTAATAATTTATGTTATAGAAAAGTTAGAAATCGATTGAATATTATAGAACTCGATGCTTTGCGATTATTATAAATTATAATTTCACATCTAATATAATAAGTATTATGTTAAAGCATAAAACACAAACAGCGCATTGATATTTAAAAAACTATATTAAAGTTACATATAATTTAGTGAAATTGAGAAATTGTTTAGTAAAATGTATAGTTGAATTTATTATGTATAGTGATTACCAGATATTTCAGGCCTAGTATTAAAAAAAATTGTGTCAATACATTAAGTAAAACTACAATATTATTAAAAAGTGAACTATGAAGAAATTTCAATCTGTGTTTCGCAAATCTTGTTTATACACCGCTGGCCACCGTAAATGCAACTCCCAGAAAGACAAGAAATAGCACAACAAAATTTATTTTGTAGATATTATGTTGACCAAGCATAAAATGATTAAATGTATACACTTCTCTGAAGTGTGGTTCCTGCCAGAATCAGTAGCCAGAGTAGCCACTATTGTTGGAGATCACCGCTGCCACACAACACGGCATTGATTCAAAGAGACTTTGGATGTGTTATTAGGGTAAAGCAGACCAAGCAGCTTCAAAACGTAGCCAAAATTGATCTGGTGTAGCAGCTGGGGGTGTAATCTCCATCAATCGTTGAGCAACCATGGACCACATGCTTTCTATCGGCGAAAGATCCGAAGAGCGAGCCAGACAGGGAAGCAATTAAATCTGGTGATTGACGAAGAACCTTTGGACAAGACGTGCCATGTGTGATAACGCATTATCCTGTTGAAATATGGATGTGGCCAAACCCTGAAGGTAAGGAAGGACAACTGGCTCCAACACCTCGGAGATGTAGCGCTGGCTGTTTAAAGTACCGGCAATTCGTACTAGAGGAGTGCGAGAGTTGTATCCAATGCCGCCCCATACCATAATACTCGGTGCAGGACCAGTATGGAGGTGCATAACGCAGCTGTTCAGCATCTTTTCTCCACGGTGTCTCCAGACTCGAATCCGACATCGTTGTGTTGCATGCAGATGCTTGACTCGTCAGTAAAGACAACTTCATTAGATTCTTCTTTCATCGCACCATTGGCGGTGCAGACGTCTGTGGTTCTGCGTCAAGGTTAGACCACGCAATGGACGTCTTGAGGACAGACCACTGTGTTGTAAACGGTGTCGAATGGTACACGCAGACACTGAATGATGCGTTACAGACTCAATGTGCTGTGCTATGGTTCGTGATGTGACTGAGTGATCCGTGTCTATCCTTACGTGAAGTGGTGATCTCAGGTGGATGCAATTGACCACGTTGGTCCGTTGTACCCTCCTGCATCCAACGGTCACATATCTGCATTACATTTGTTTGGTTTCGTCCAACACGACTGCCGATTTACCTGAAAGAAAATCCACAATCGCGGTAGGCCACTATCCTTCCTCTGTCTAATTCGGATACTTAATCAAAAACTGATCGCTGTTTTTTTACGAGACATAACTGATCTGTTTTTGAAAAAACACAGTAAAAACACAATTGCCGAACTTGAAATCGTCGAATACTCCAAGCTTTAAATAGCACTTTGAGGTGGAGCCACAGGCGCGCGTGATGTGTGTCTGTGCTGAAATTCTAATGATTTGCACACACACACACACACACATATCTCACCTCCGCAAATGCATGTGGGAAATTTCATGTTATTTGCATGCTTCCTTCAGGGTGTTGCATTTACGATGGCCAGCAGTGTATTAAAAAATTATAAAGGAAAATAGTATTAAAAAAACATAAGCTACTTTTCTCCTAATGTTCCGTTAACATTCTTAACTAAATTGTTATATTTTAAGGATTTTGTTCTTCTTGATTACGTTGTATTCTGAATTTTACTTAAAAATGTGGGGATAGGGAGCATAGATAAAGAAAATTATTTTTTAAACAGGTTTTATGCTTGTAATAATGTAGAAACCTGTTCTATAGAGTAAAAATAATGCCAACAAAATGACATCAAAATCTAAACTTGAATGTATCATACGCATTTTCTAATAATTGTTTACTATAAATTAGGAAAAAACATATAACTGAATTAAAACCTTTATCTGCGAGCGCTATTTTATTACATATTGTTAACGATCGTTATCTAATAAAAAAATATATCAACTTCGATTCATCAACTGATTTTTTAAATTTTCCCCTATTCTTTATGTAATATAAAATAAACAAACAACTGTCCCATTTATTAACAGCAGTTTCTTCATGCTAAACTTATAAATAATGGACCAAATTGTTTATATCTATGCTTGATGTAGATTAGGTACAAATAGATGTCTTTTAACTGTGTTCCATGGATCCCCGGGATTATCCGAGGCATACACCGGGGTTTGATGAGTCGCAGCAAAAGAGAAAATTATAAATATGTAGGTAAAATGGATTCAAGCACGTTTTCTAAGAAATTGGTATAACGACAAGTATCTAAAAATCATCGTAGTTATTTAAACTGAAAAAAATGTCGTTTATGCATAAATTTATAAATTTTTAAATACCTTTCTAACCTTTATTATAATATAATAAATGGAATATTCGAAGGTTTTGTTTTATATGTACCACCTACTAGATTGTGAATGTTCTATTGTTTAATATCCCGAATTTATTATTCGTTAGTAGAATGTTTTACAAAGCTAAATAATTTTCTAATGGAAGGAGTACTCTTTTTTTTTTTTCATTTGTGGAAAAAACACCAACTTATTGACAAATTCGGCGTTACATTCTAACTTTCAGCTAGAGCAGCTCCCAATTTTTTTTTTAGGTTGCAAATTCATGCAAACCAAACAGAATTTCCTGTACCCCTTTAACAATTTTAATGCCATTCAAAATAGTATATTTAAATGAAAGATATTTCTCATTGTGAATTGCTACAAAATAAAAATCTAAAAATAAATCAAAAGCAGAATATGAAATGAGATTCAACATAGTATTGTGACATCGTCGATGGTTGTGAATTCCCATCTTTCGATTCACAATAGGTTTTATGGTTTCACCAGCTGTTCAAGGACAAGTTCGACACCCATCGATTGTCCCTGAATTTTTACGATCAACCAGCTGTGGAATGACCAGTGCACGTGGCCATGGGGCCATTGTTTGTTGTCTGAACTCAGGGAGTGAAGAGACAGACGGGTCGCCATAATAGTAAAGTAGAGCCGGCACCCCATTGACAATAGGCGAAGCCTATCTTAAAATAATCATGTCGTCTTTTCTAGGGTTTTGTGAAGGGGATACTAGAAACAGGTGGCGTGATGGACAAGTGTGTCCAGATGTGGACAAGGATTTATGGCGCCTTGGGCCAGATGGCTCGGGTGTGTTTTGGCGTGTTATGCGCAAATTGGACGAGGGAGATCAAGAGAGACTTTTGTGACCTGCCAATGAGAAGGAACGAGGGGCGTGTTGTGAACACACCCCTGGTGTTTAAAAGGGTTCTTTTTCAGGGAAAAAGGAGGAGAAAAGGAGAAGAAAGTCTGGGAGAGAGAACGGACAGAAGGAGGACAAGAAAGTCCGGACGAGAGTAGGAGACGGAAAAAGAGAGTCGGGGAGAGAGAGCGAAGCCCGCCTTGAATGGAGAAAAGGGCTGAGTCCGGAATTGGAGTGAAAAAGACGATGAACGCCGGTGGCGTTGAGAATGGAATATGAACTGACTACACTGGCTTGGCATATAATCTGAATTTATATTATTTCATTAACAAAATGTTAGCAAATAAAGTTTGCTTTTATTTGTATATTAGCCTGTAATCCTAAATTATTGATGGATAGCTACACACGACGTTACAGTATCAATAGACCTAGACTTCGACGGTTAGTCTAAAAATTACTAACACATATCCTACTTACTTAATATAATGCATGGGTCATAAATTAATGCTATTAGAGAATAAATTAAATCAGAATTTTATAAAAACAAATGTAAAACACTTTTTCCTTTAATATCTTTTCATAAAGCACCTGTAACATTTTTATCTATTTTAAATATTATTTTGAGATATATTCTTTCTTGGGGTGTGTTGAATGAGGTTCCCCGAAAACACTTTATTTTTTAAGCAGTTCTATGAGTCGAAAAAGTTAGAAGAACATTGGATTAAAGGCTCTACTTTATCTAAATATATTTCGGTAGTGAATGAGAGAGAATTAATAGCTAGAAATAAGATATGAGAAAGAAGAAATATCTAAATAGGGGCTTCTATAAAATGTTAACAAATATTAAAATGCTCTAAAATTAAATCTAGATTATTAGATGTACTAAATTTATTAATGACTTTTTAATTACATAAGGTTTGTTTGCATTTCTTGTTTATATTAACCACACATACTTCCTCTAGATATCAAAAGAACACTGCCAGGGCCGGTGCTAGGGCAGGACAAACCGGCCCCCTGCCTGAGGCGGAAAATTTTAAGGGCGGTATTTGCATCGAATTCGAAAATGTATATTTTTGTTGTTGTTGTTGTTACAGAAAATTTGATATGTTTTCTGAAATATTATTGGGTGTGAATTTGGTATTTTATTTCCTTATTTTGTACTTTGAATGCTTAATATCAGTTTTCTGTAAAGTTGAAACTTGAAGGTTTTGAGGCAATAATATATCTTATACATTAAAATTCGTCGGTAAACAAAGTATCTATGTAGGGATGCATATATCACAATTTTTTCAAGAATCACAAGATGCAGAAGGTATCAAAATTTTGGGAATGATACGAGGAATTCATTTTGACCATTTATGTTCCGATATTCCCAAAAGTTAAAAAGATAATAAAAACCTTAAAACGCATTTATTATGCGCGTGGCCCCTTTTGCGCAGAATCGGAAGTATCATCATTTCTAGGGGAAAATTCGGAACTTCTTTTTTTATTTCACAGGGGTTTTTAAAAATATTTAAAAATTATTTCAGGCAGAGAGAATTTCTCTCTCTTTAAATAACACATTCTTAATAATTCAAACTAATTACACTGTAAATGGTTTTCATTAACTATGTTTTTTTTTAAAAAAATTGAAATTATTTTTCTTTCGCGTTAATGAAAAAAATATTTTACACTAAAAAAAAGTACATGCTTTTCCTTTTTTTCCACGTGTTGAACCATATTATACGTAATCTGTACAAAGATTAATAAAATATCTTAAAAATTACGGTTAAAAAAATGTGTTTTTCAAATTTTTTCTCTTTTTCAATAAAAATGTAAACATTTACTTTTTTCTAAAGTTTTCTGTTTAAAAATTACCGTTGTTTTCAATCTATATATGAAGTTTAAAAGCATTAACTTAAAAATGAAAACCGAATTTTTTTTTAAACTTTAACAAAAAACGAAATGAGAAATTGACAAAAATCTTCCGATACTTTAAAGATTATTTTACCATTCTACCCGAAGGAAATCGTGGCATGGTTGATTAAGGCGCTGATTTATAAAACGGCAGTTCTCAAATTCAAACCTGAAGAGGAATAACGGGATATCAAAAAAATAAATTTTTATTGTAAAGGTATTAATTCCCAAAATTTCGGGAATGATCCCAGGAATCCGTTTTGACCATTTATATTCCGAAATTCCAAAAAGATATTAATTAAAAACCTTAAAACGCATTAAAATACATCCTGGTACCATCTGCAGAGAATATCAGAAACAAATTCTGTTTTTACAAAACAACGAAACTTTGCATATGAATAAATTTATTTAAAAATTAATATAATAAAATTATATATATATATATATATATATATATATATATATATATATATATATATATATATTGAAGAAAGATATATATATATATATATATCTTTCTTTCAATGTAATTGTTTTACAACTTTTTTTAAATAAAAAATGAGTCGAAATTGGTTCCTTTTTTTGAATAAGAGTTTTAAGTTGTTCCGCTTGAACTTTCATCGCGTTAATGACAAAAAATATTTTACACTAAAAAAAAGTTTATGCTTTTCTTTTTTTTTCCGCGTGTAAAAAAATATTATACGTAATTTGTACAAAGATTGATAAAATATCCAAAAAAATTACTGTAAGAAAACAATATCTTTCTTTCAATTTAGTTATTTTACATATTTTTTGAATATTTTCGGAACTTCTTTTTTTTTCAGAGGTTTTTGAACACGGTCTAACAATTTTGGAATCTTGAAAATTTCTATTTTTCTGTTTATTTCCATACATAACTATTCTTTAAAAAAAATGTACTTTAGCGTTTCCAATGGCTGCAAAATTAAACGAAAAAAATTGCCTAAAATGTCAGTAATAATTAATTAATTCTAATTACATTCTTTATTTTTGTTTCATACTTTTTGATTAAAAAAGCAATCGTTTCAAAAGCTATCTGTAAATTTTTCTTTTATTAATTACTTATAGAAATTTGATTTTAATATATATATATATATATATATATATATATATATATATGTGTGTGTGTGTTTTTCAAAGGATTATTTCTATTATTTCATTACTAAATGAATTCTTTGTTAATTAAAAAGTGCATCGTCTATTATTTATATGAAGTTTGAAAGCATTAACATTTTTTATGAGCCCGAAAAAAAATATTTTACTTTAACGAATAACGAAATGGGATATTGATAAAAAAAATCTACCTTTATTTTAGAACTTAATTCAATGCTTTTCCCCGAAGGAACCGACGGCGTGATTGTTAAATCGGCTGCTTAATGAAACGGCAGTTTCCAGATTCGATACGGAGGGAGAAACTTTCAATTTCGCATTACGCTACTTTTTAAAGCTTTACTCTTAGCATCAGAATTGTTTTCTTTTTATTATTGCTTCACATTAATAATTTTTTTTTAATTCTAACGCAATATTTTTTTTAAGTCATACATCGAAATTTTAAGAGAAGGAGGGGAAGATAGAACAATAATTTTATACTAAAAAAACCGTGTTCGGGCTAAAGAGAGGCAAAGAAACCTGTCTTAAATCAAAAATAAGTGGAATGGAGCAAATTTCGAAAAAGAGAAATTTTTTGACGTAATTTTAGTAATCACTCACATTGTGCGCGTACAAACACACACACACGCACACAGAAATGCTGGTGTCATGAGGAAAAGAGAAAGCCCGAGCAACGATGGGCTAAGCGGTTGAGGGGGTGGGAAGTCATTTTGAAAATGAGTTTTAGAAGTTCTGAATTTGTGAAAGAAAGGGAGAATTTATAAAAGTAGAGATAGCCCGTGCAACGTCGGGCCATGCAGCTAGTCTTAAATAATAAAACTTGATACTTTTACGCATCTTTCACTAGTATCTTTCTCCCCATCCTAGAGTGAGAGCACAATCGACATTCCTTTCACCCAAACGATGTTTGGTGCTGCTATCGAAAAGGGGACATAGATAATAAGTTTTGGTGGAGAGCCACGAAAGATGTTTTGTATTAGTTTTGAATGTAGATACTATAAGTTAAAATAAACGCTTGTGTTTCTTACCATTAGTTAACTCCTTTTCAAAGAAATTTGCCTGCTGGAATGTGCAATTCCTTCTCTTACATTTTACTCGTTTGAAATAATAATAGATAATTACATCCTTAATTCGGAATTATTTTGTATTATTTAGGACTTAAAAATATATATATATATATATATATATATATATATATATATATATATATATATATAATTATGCTGCCTTTTGTTCATTATTCAAGTTTTATATGTGTGTATGTATGCAAAAAAATCTTCTTTTTAGATTATAATTTTCTGTTTTAGAAAGAGGGGTGGTAAAATTGTTACCGACAGCCCTGACACTGCACATATACATTGCTGGCTTCTTCGTAAAAAAAGAGTAAGCGTTAAAATGTAAATATTCCTAACAGTTAAGAATTGCAGCTAGAGAGTATAAGTATAATCCACCAGAATATAGAAATGCATCAGAATAGACTGTAGGCAGTAAACATTTTTTGAAGAGCTTTTAAAAACATGCCAATTGAATTTTGAATTTTCTTTATTCAATAACTTTAAGAATCAATTTCGCCAGCAAACCTTTTTGCTTAAAACAAAGAACAAGAACTAAAAATTTATGGAACCAAAATTTAACCAAAAAGATGTTACATTTCAAGATGAATATTAAGAAAAATATATTTAATGTTTCAAAATTATTTTAGAATAAATTTTAAAAATAAGGTTTTTAACTAGACCTTTTATATTTTGTCAGATAAATATCTAGAAAGTATTATTTATCCCTTTAGAAATTATGTTTTCAATTTTTCTATAAATATGCTTTTTCTAAATGCAAATCTTTGTTAGGTAATGAGACATAGATTGAATAACGTTTATAAATTCTATTTTATAGATATATACAGTACAATTGAATACATTGGGATGTTGTACACATTTATATCGCCTGATTTCTCTATGTATATATTAATTAAATAAAAAAAAGTTAATGATATCAGTTTCATAACATCAAGTAAACCGCAATTTTTTTTTTTTTTTTTTTCTTCTACATATTTTAAGAATATTTCTCTCCTGTAATTTACATTTTCCCTTATAATTTAATTCTAAAAAATTACAAATTTTTTTAATATCCTCTAATTATTATATCCAAATACTTCTAACATTAGTAATTAATAAAGCTTGTTTTCAGTAATTTTATAAATATTTTTTTAGTTAAAATAATATAAAAACAAAAGATATTGCACCCTCATATTGTATATCCTATACTTTTTTTTAAAAAATCAGCAAAAACATCTGTAAATATTTAAGTAAGGAACTAGTCTAATCTTTTTTTACAATGGAACGAAGGGACTCAATGTAAATACTTTTTTTGATCCTTTTTCTTTTCTTTTCATACATCCTCAAAACACTCCTACACATTCTAAAAAAACTACATTTCTCTCATAAGCAACATCTCCCAGATAAAAGGCCTGGATACTGAAATGAGGTTTGTGACGTCACACATAGTAGGGATAGAAAACCTTCTTGACTTAGACCAGTAATCGCCTACGCTATTATAGTACTTATAGCTGTGTTGTTTGCTGCTATCTACATTTTTTTTTATCTGAGAGAATGATTAAATCAGACAAGTAAAGAAAAACTATGTCTATGTATATGTAATTGTAACTATGCTGTAGTATATGTAATTGCAATTACATATACTACAGCAATCCAAATGTTTACATTTGAAAAAGAGCACCCCCTTCGTAGAAAATGGATTAAAGCTACATGCACAAAAGATTTTGTTCCATCAAAGCAATGATCCGCAACCCCTGGTCCATGAATCAAATGGTGCCGGACAGCCTAAAGAACATTAAACTATTGCAATTTTATTTAAAGTGGTGCATTTCTCTCAGATTTGCGCAACTTTCCACGGAAGTCATTTTACATTTCACGTTAAATCACTTTTATTCATTTTTGGTGTAACTGTGTTTTATTCCGAAGGCATATTTATATGTAACTAAATTAAAGTTGTTAAATCAAAACAATCTAAAATATAAACCATCAGCGTGTTCCACTTTCAGTGGGCCGTGGTAAAATTATCAAACGTTGACCGGTCCGCAGCGATAAAAAGATTGCGGGGCAATGCATCAAAGTATTCGAAAAGGCACACAAGTTAACTTTATTCAATTTATGGAAATAGTAAAGTCTTAATTCTAAAAGTCTGCTGATAACTTTAGTAAGTTGTTCGATAAGACAGTTGAGTTTTTTACGTAAACTTTAGTCATTCATTTTTGTTTATCTCTAATAAGAATAGCGTTTTGTTTATCAAACGAATATTTTGTAACCGTAATAAAATCTATGAGTTTACAAAATGAGCCAAAACAAGCATTGTTAATGAGTCAAAAACTGTCTACTGTTTTTGATGTTGCAAACAAATATTTTTGTGTTGTTTACTAAAAACTCTTTTCACAGAATCAATAAAAGTACCTTTAGTATTCATAGTATGCATGTAAAAGAAAGCCCTTTATGATGCAGAGCTCATAGTCATTGTAAATATGGACATACGCAACCATTTATTGGTTATTTTGCATTTTAATATGATGTCAGATACAAAATGCATAACACATTCACAAAAAGAAAGCTAGCTGATATCTGAACTATTAGGATGACTGCAAAAGTTGGGGAAAAAATGCATGTGTAAAAATAAGCCGAAAACAGATAAACACGACTCAGCGTTAACCTCACTTCTGGTACCGGAAGTTTGATTGCTAGGGCAGCAAGTGTTGGAGAAGGAATTGTATTTAGAGGTAATGCGTACAGATTTTCAAGCCATTAACGACAATACTAAGTTTCCTTTCTAGAATTGTTTCCATTAACGTAGTCTAAATGTTTTCCCGACAAAAAGGATTCCGTCGTATCAGGTTTGCTTTGATGGCAAACATATGCTGGCAAAATAAACATAAATTTCATTAAATAAAAAAGAAAAAAACCAAACTTTTGTTCGAATTTTGTACAAAAGCGTTGTCAAAATCTTTTGGTATTGTAACAAAATTATTTCGGTATTTCGTACAAAAAATCAATTCAAAATTACGAAAAATCAAATTATCAGAGCAATTTTTGTTCATTCAGATAAATCTTTCCTGTCGATGAATAGTAATATATATATATATTTAATTTTAGATTTTTGAATTATACTTTGCTGGTGATGCAATGCAAAGAAACATAAAAGCTTATGACGAAAAAACAGTGGAGGAGACAAGTGTGCCCTTAAAACGTTTCAGATTACAAAATTGTATATTGTGTCAATTTTTCGAACATTTCCCAAAATATATGTGAAACTTCACAAATCCCACTAGAGACTGACTGTCCTAAACAGATACAGCTTTGAAATTTACGACACTCAATCCAAGAAAGCATTATTTATTTCGAAAGAAGAATTCGAAAACAATATATCATATTTAATTATTTTCCAGAATTAGTAGAGTATACACAGAATTCGTAGTATGTAAGTACAAAAACGCTTCTCGACATATGGACTGTTGTTTGTAAAACAGATAAAGTTATAATTATGATGCTAGACACGACAATATCTTCTGTTATTAAATCATTAGTAATTAGATTTTTAGATATAGATAGGCCAAACAAAGATATATAACCTGGTAAGTACAATTTTTTTTAAGTTAATAATTTTATTGTTGTAAAAAAATATTACATGAGCTGGCTCTCATCGAAATGAAAAGCTTCCATACTTTTCCTACAGCTTTTGATTTTATTGTTGACCTTGTAGAAAGTACGTTTTCAAATTTAGATGATAAAGATTTCGTAATCGACCAACTTAAATTTTTAATTTTAGTAGCAAGTTTTCTCTTAAATATTCCTCAGAAATAATTAGATTTTTTTTATATTACAATCCATATCTCCTAAAATCTGTATTTTTTTTAGAAATTCAAGATATCTCAATATTCCCATCGCGGAACTTTGCACAAAATTCGTTCATCTTTTAAAACTAACCCTCACACAGAACAATTAAACGAAAACTTTCTAGCATACATGAAGAAAAAAGTAACCCTCATGAAATCTATTGACAAAATTGTCATTCTGATGCTTGATGAAATTCATTTAAAACCATATTTATATTAGGAATCTTGGGATGGCATACAACCATGAACACAAGCTGCTACTTCAACAAATATTTTCATGATTCAAAGTCTTCTTTTTTAAAGAAGTAGTTCATATAATGACGGTGAAAGAAATCAATAGAGAAAATCTCTTTGCGGTTGTTAAAAGTACTATTGTAGAACGAGATGGTATTGGATGATTAATAGAGCAACATAAACTAATTAGTTATGAAACAACATCAATTTTTATTTTTTCAATTTTTTACATGGTGAAAAACCGTTAATGCTAAAACTACATTAACCCGTTTTATCCCAATTTATTTATTCTACTCAATTTTGAGGATAATATTATATTTTCTAAATTTAGTTAAACCTAAACAAACTAAATATTACAAAAAAAAATTGAAAAATTTATATATTTTATATAAGAAATCTGACTCGTCCTCTAAATAGGACACTGGGATAAAAAGGATAAAATTTGCACTTACAGGCTTTAGTATTCTCTTCAATGATGAAAAGCTATTTCAGAGTACAAAATTTTATTTTATTTCAATAATACTTTCTTTTTTACAAAATATTTCCCTTTTCAGTTAAATTTCACTCTAATTTTGCAGGAAAGGCCAAAAGCTAAGCTTTTGCAGTCCACTGTTTGTCAATGACATTGTTTTTCTTACTTTAGTATTGAACGACAAACACTATCTTTACTGATATCTTATTTTGCACCAGAAGATACAGTCTCCTAGGTCTATCTTTTGTTCTTTTCGCAGTTTTCTTAGCAAATGGTTGTTATAGCTCTTTGGAACTCCTTCAAGTATCAGACGTTATCTTTGTTGAGAACTTTGTGAATTATCCAGGTGCATACAATAGTCATATCCAGTGAACGTATAAAAAGTAAACAGTGCCACTTTTTCCAACGAATTTTAAGGTATCTGACTACGTTCGGAAACGTGTTTTTGCAAAAGCGTATAAATAAATAATATTTAGGATATTAAGTGTCACTTAGATTAGAAAATGTATACAAAATTGTCTGAAGAATATTATTACAATAAAAAATTATTTAAGTACAATATTTTGACAAAAAATAAACATAGAATGACCAATTTTCAAAACAATCTCCTTTTATGAAAAATGCTTCTATTATAATGATATTTTGCCTGCATATAGCTCAGACCTCTGTACAGAGACTGAACTAGAATTTTTAAACATAGAAGTGGATTTATTTATATTTTACTACAACAGAGGGGGAGAAATTTTAAGAATTAAACGCCGATAATTATCTCAATTCTCTGAAAATAATGTAAATTTTTCAAAAATCTTAGTTCAGACTCTCTGGAGAAGTCTTTACCTTATCAAAGCAAAATATTATTATTATAGAAGCATTTCTTATAAAAGGAGAACGTTTTGGAAAAAGATTATTCTAAGTTAATTTTTGCCAAAATTTTGTATTTAAATAATTTTTTGTCATAATGTTCTTAAAACAATTTTATACATGTATTCTAAGATACCCTAAATATCATAAAATTATCAATTTATGCGTTTTCTTAAAACCACGGTTCCGAACGTAGTCGGATACCTTAATGGAAGGAAGTCCAGTCAACCAGTCGTGGGGATCCACACCCATATGTTTGTTGTGAAATTTTATCAAATTTGACATCTTCCCTTTAACTTTATCTTTGTATCCTAATACTCACCTTCAATTTTCATAAAATTATTACTAAAAATTGGCAAATAAACGTTTTACTTTGAAGGATCGATCTTGCACATGCTGATTTACATTTCCATTTTTCACCAAGTGTAAATAAGATTTCAACTTTTACAAGTTTTGAACTGTTTTTTCGTGACACGGCATTTTTCATTAGGGTAATGCCAATGTCTTCAGCATCTGACCAATAACGACGTTCACAGGTATTTAAATGATAACCAGCTAGAAGCAAAATTCCTATAAAAACACGTATTTCGTCAGCAGTGGTCAAGAAATCGTGATCGTTTATTACACCTGTTGCATATAGCATAGTTTCTTTTGCATTGAGATCGCAAACTTCAATGGAATATGCTGAAAAAGCTCTGATGGGGTTTTATCTTTCATTGCAGTTTCCATCTGCTTGAGCCAGTCACTTGCAGCTGAATCAGCCTGTTTTACCCCTTTTGATAATGCGATGATTTATTCTTTATCAATAATGATTGATGTCTTTTAGCTAATTTTCTGCTCTTTGTTGTCGAAACACTAGGGCTTGTGAGCGGTTCAGACTGAAAACCATCTCCCCTTCTAACCTCCTAAAACCCAGGAACATCTTTTATAATAATCTCACCCCAATATATTAACTTTATTATCATTCCCTTCTTTGTCAGTTAGTTCACTGATATCTGGTAACAAAACAATAATTTCTGGAAACACAGAAATTTCAATATCGCTCTCATCTGAATCTAAACTTTTTTATAATTCTAATGCTACCCTTATCTTCAGAAACCTTTGCACTGACATAACTAAGCAGGGTTGAAACACTAGAAGCAAAATAATTATTGTAATTTTTTTTTTTCCTTTTTTACTCTTCTTTATAAAGAGAGAAAGAACACGCCAATTGCATGCGCATCGTCCCACTGTCCTATTTAGAAGATAGTTAAAAATTAATTTGCAAAAACTTACCTAAGAACAATATCGCTCTAATTAACCACCAGGATTATAAAGAAAGAGTACTATCACATAAAAAATACCCATCCAAGTGCCCATATTAAGCTGAAAAATAATTCTACAACCCCAAAGAGATGATACAAATAGCGCCCGTAAATGCGATGAATAAGCAAAATTTCCAGGGGAAGGGAGGGAGACACATGACTCACGCTAGAAGAACCTAATGCATATCCCGGTATATTCCAACTGTCAAAATATTCACACCATACAAATAATGATTTCCACATATTTTTCAACTGTCCTCTAAATAGGACAGTGGGATAAAATGGGTTAAAGGGACATTTGCTTGATCCTTATCAGCAACCGATTACTTTACCTTCAAATAACAAAGCATGGGAATTCTTATTTAAAACTTGGCAATGGTTAAACTCGAGGAAGGAAAAATATTGTACTACTGGAACCCTTTCTAAAAAAACACATCTTACTTTTAACCACGCCACATAATGCTTTACTTGTAAAGACAAAATATTGTATTAGCAAATTAAAATTTAAGTATTTTCTTCTCGGAAAAATTCAAACATATGCATTAGAAAGTCGTTTTGTGAAATATAGGACATTTTCAGGTTCTCAATATTTAAAATCAATTCAAAAGCTTTATGAAGTAGAAGCTAAGTTAAGAAAGCAAAATTTCTTACCTCTAATTTCGGTTTCAAACTCTTATGGGCATCTTAAGTTAAAAAAACATTAATTTAGAAGATTCGTGGAATGAAAATCATTTAGAGTCATTTGCATTGCATAATTATAATATTACGCTATTTGAGAAAGATTTTCGTGATGCTCAAACATATATATATCTACGTTTTTTTAACATATTTAGCTAGTGTTTGTTCAAGAGCAGCATTTAGAAAATTAAAATTCGACTTTTGTTCCAAATTACTTGCTCTTAATAAAACTTTTGAACTAAATTCTAAGATTTAATATGTAACTTAGACAGATGAAGTGTATTGTTTCCTTCCCCAGATGTTGTCACAGCAGTGCTCTACAACTATTTAATAGTTCAGAAATTTTTTTCAAATGAATATGAAGATATGCTCTTTAAACAAAATAATCAACCTCCGAAATATCGATTGTTTTGCCTCTGAAATATCGATTAGCTTAATAAATTCAAATGAATACTTTTTTATGGTGAGCTTCGAAAAAAATTACCTACTTTATTAGCTATATGAATCAAATTTTTATGCATTGGGTGTATTAGTTTTCTCTCTAATGTGTTCATTTGTTTTAGGTACATATCTATGCTTTTATATATGTACGATCAGTGGCACACACAGAAATTTTTCAAGGGGGGGATCCGGGGTCAAAAGTTCACCATTCTTGTATCATGCTCCTTTTGAATTTGTCGATTTTCGGGTACAAAACACAGTAAAAAGCTAATTATTTAATAAATAATTAGCATTAATTAATAAAATTAATCATTAATAAAAATACTTAATTAAATTTTACATACTATATACTTAGAATTATAATCAATCGGAAAAAAATCAAGGGCTTTGGGGAGGGGTCCGGGCCCCCCCTTGTGTGCGCCACTGTGTAAGATTTATCTAAATCATATATTTTTAACTTATTTTACGATAGATTGTTATGGTGTTATTTATGGAAACCTTATTCATTTTCGTTAAGTTTTAATGCTGTTATTGTAGAAAGTGAATTTTTGTTTATTACTGTACATGATACCAATAGTTGGAAAACATATTTAATCTGCATTTGTAAACATTGCATAATTGAGTAATTACTGTTGAAGGAAAGTATAGAAACATTGTAAGCAGTGAAAAGAAACTGACAAACAGCTAATTAAACAGTGTAATCTATTTTCGTGTATATATTTAGTTTCAAGTATGTATCTGTAATCATATATGTATTAGTTTAACAAAACATATTTTTGTCAACTTATTTAATGTTCATTTTTCATGCTGTTATTGTAGACAGTGAACTTTTTTTTATTGATTTGATACCAATAAAATTTTAAGAAATATTTATTCCACATATGTAACAAATGTATTATTGAAAAACTACTTTTGGGGAAAAAAGTACTAAAAATTTAAGCAAAGAAAAGTATCTGACAAACAGCTAAATAAACTGTGTAATCTATTTTTATGGATATATGTGATGAATCCCCAGTCCATCAAGTGTCAGTTGGAGTAAACTTCGTACCAGAACAACTCAACCCACCTCCCTCATATGGTCTTTGACTTCGATTTCTGCGACAAAAAAACAAGTGAACAAACGACGTACTGGCTCCCGATCGACGCTGAAATAGGGCTAGTTTTGTCATGGCTTGGAGTACAGACTGCTTTGCTGAACATTAGAATAAAATATATGATAGACGGCTGTACGTTGCACTTCTCCTATCAATCTTTAAGAATTACTACAATATGTGATATATATTTATTTTCCTACATATATCTATAATTATATAGGTATAGATTTGTCTAGAAATACATCTGACATTTATTTAATAATTATTTATATTGTGATTGCACGCGCGCATTTGTGATACCAATAAAATTACTGTTTTTAAATTTGTATGCCGTGTTTTGTTTTGAAAACTATTTCTAATTTTATTTCCTTCTTTGTAACTATTCTAAATAAAACTAATAAAACAAACTTTAAGGCCAGGAAAAGAGCATAATTTTGTAAAAAAATAAATATACAAATACAAAAGGTTCTTCTGTTCTGCTGCATTGTATTAATCGCGTTTCACTTGCAATTATTTTTTAAATAGGTAAACTAATATTTACTCTTTATATGTTTTATTGACATGAAACACATTTTAATGATTAATTTACTAATTTTTTTTAACTTCCTGTAAGTATATTTGGTTTAATAACTTAAAATATTCCAAAAAAATAACCAGAAAAGCTTTGTAGATGATCTCTCCCTACTAGTAGACATTACAAATCATTGCCCACACCTTGTATCAAAGGGGTGCAGTCACAACCCACCAAATGAGTCACCGTACACAAGGGGTACTTGGAAGGGGGGAGATTTCAAGTGCCCTTCCACAAAAATGCAGTTTTAGGTTTTCTTTACTCTCTTTCCAAATGGGCAATGCTAATTTTTTAATTACTCGCAAGTTAATGTAAAGTATATTATGCATTCGAAAGAACATAAAAAAGAAGGTTTCCTTTGTTTTACTTTTTTTTATCCAATAGTTGAAAACACTTTTATCATCGTTTTAATGCACCACATGTAAATTTCCTGATCTTTAAAGATACTTTAAAATACTTACAAAATTCTTTTTAAATTGAAAACAAGATAAATAATATATATTGATTTTTATCGGTCTTTTGGAAGCTGTTCATTCCGTACAATTCAAAGCAGTACCCTAGACGTAAATATGAATGTAAGCAACTCCACAATATTGACATTATGGTTGGGATTTCGTGGTGACGTGTCTCAGCGAAAGCCCTAATTGTAGCGTCAGAATCAGATGAGTAATTCTAGCTGTTTTCTTTCTTTCTTTTTTTTTGTCTTTAGTCCAAAATTGTTCTTGGATCGGCGACTCTCGCATGAAAACCATGTGAGGACTAAAATCTTTAGGATCAAAATAGGTCTAAGTAGCAAGTAGGGTGAAATGCAAACACAAACGTAGCGCAAGAAAGGGTGTGAAAGGGACGCAGGACCTTTGACAATTCAATTAAGGACTGTAAAATCATTAGATCAAGACATGAACGGGAAATGTCGCTAATGGCAGCAACCTGATCAAGGAAAAAAGTTTGATATAACTGCTAGCAATTGTTGGGACAGAAGGCTCGCGAAATAAAATAACTCATATAAAATAAAAATAATCCCTATTGAATAAAAATATTCCCTATTGAAATACATAATCCTTATTAGTATCGGATATTGCTCACTATTTCATTGGTTTTAATTTTATTTTCTCGGAATCCTAATTTTTTTTTTCTAAAATTAAAGTAGCCTAAAATATTCCTTATAACATTAGCTATCTGCCAATTGAAAGTTTCATCAAGATTGGTCCAGCAGTTTCAGATATTAGCCGGAAAAACAGACAGATAGACAGACAGACAAAAATTTTAAAAATTGATTTTTTTCATGTAAGTACCGTATATACTTTTAAATGCATTTACTAAAAAGCTTTTAATTTCAAATTACAAACAGACATTTCATTTATATATATATATATAGCAGTAAATAAATTAAAAAGAAGGCTAATAAATCGTAAAAACATCTTAAGAAAAAACCGAAAGAACCAAAAACATAGAGCCATTACAAACCAAAAAAGAAAAATATAGCTATAATGGAAAAAACTATTAAGGTTTTCCAAGCTGTCACTGGCTTAGGACAGTGAAACAGGGTTAAACAGTGTTTTGCGAGATCTCAATCTTACCCTTCAGCGGAAACTTTCGACATATTAGCATAGGAGATAAACCAAGGCAAAGGCCCAAAAACCCACGTGGGTGAATATAACATCAATAAAATAGAATTGGAAGATTAAATTACTTTGGAATACGGACGAAATAGACAAATATAAATATGTATAAACATAAATAATTACAAAAGAGGTTAATAATGATTATGACCAAAAGTAATAACAATGAAAATGTACGAAAAAACTAAAATCTTATCCGATGTATTCCGATTCTAATAGCATGCTAACGCCAAGAACAAAAAACCGCATAACTAAAAATAATGGCGCCATCTATACATATTTTTAGTAACTAAATTTATTATAAGAAAATTAAGAATAATATACTATAAACTAAATGGAACTGAATATATTAAATAAAATAAATCAATAGAGAGCTATAACTTTGAAGACATATATTTATATATAAAATTAGCTGAATAATTATAGTCTAAGCAACTTTGAAAGAACTTTTTATAATTATGAATTTTTAAAACTTCTTCAGATACTAAATCTTTATTTCTTTTTATATAATTTAAAATAATATTTCTAAAAATTGAAATGTAAGGGAACTATTCCAAAATGGCATTTTTATAACATCAAAATCAAAAAAGTATCTTTTATCAAAAATATTACTTTTTAGCATATTATTTTCAACTTTTAATTGGAGACCTAGGAAATTTGCTGATTCTAAATTGCAATTGGTTTTTATTAAATTCAAGTAGAGTGGATAATGTCAACTTAATTGCTGAAAATAGTTAAATCATCCATGCATCTGAAAAAAAGTATGAAGAGTCTGCATCAATTTTTTCATTCTCGTAATAGGGTAAATAAATATTATCCAGACTATTGCTAGCTGGGCCACCTTATGGGAGACAATTTATTTGTTGATAATATAACAGTTATTATGAAATATGTAATTTTCTTTCAAAACAAATTGTATAATAGTATTAAATTTATCATAATTTATCAAATTATATAATGAAAATTTATTATAGACATTTCTAAGTACTAAAATCATATCCTCTATATCAATAGAGTTGAATAAGTCTTCGAAGTCATAGCTATGCAAAGATTTAATACACTTGCCTTGCATGTTCTCAACGATATCTTTACTGTTTTTTACAATAATGGAGTTTGAGATGTTGTCTACAGTGCGTGGTATAACTTTGTCAACACCTTGTCTGGATGTGTAATATAGGTATTGAAACCATTAGTTATAGTTCTAAATTTAATTGGACTCTTATGAAGTTTTGGTATTGCATAGTTGCCCGCAACTTTATCTACGTAAACAAAAATAAAACCTTCTGAAGATTTGATATTTGGTGTTTTATATCTTTGTACGTAATATTTGTATCGTTTTAAAGTTCAGATTAAGTAAAAAATTCACATAAATCTTAGTATTTAATCTCATTAAAAGCTTCGAGAGCAAAGTTGTATTTAATTGCTATTTTTGTACTGAAGTTATTAATATCCTTAGAAACTTGTGCTTTAATAGCTTTATTATTATTATTAGAGCGCATTAATCTAAAGCCTGTACTCTTAGCCATTATTTCTCTAAGAGTTTTATCTTTAATAATATTTAAATTACCAGATATGACATGTTTATGATGTTCCCCAATGAAATCTACATAATTATGACAATTACAAACAATATTATTATTATTTTGCAAATCAAAACAACTGTAGTTAAAGATGAATCTACCAATTTTCTTATTATATTTAAAAACCTTTTTTAATTTTAATGTTTTTAACGGGGAAATAAGGAATGTATTTCTCAAACACATTAGTAAAGTTTACATGATTATAGGATTTATTCATAAAAAGGATGTTACAATATTCAGTTGTAGAATTTAAAACATTATCGTTAATTGATATATTAAACTTACTAATTAAGAAATTACAAAATCTTTCATAGCATGTAAGGCTTGACAGTCTTTAAAATTATCATATATAAGTATATCGTTAACAAGTTTGATTTCCTTTTTGTTCAAACCAAACATGAGATTATATATATATATATATATATATATATATATATATATATAAATAATATATTATGAAAATATATAATCTACTTAAGTAATTTCCCTTTAAATATTTTTAAACAATTAGAATAATTGTGACATTTAAATCGTATATACTCATATATAAATACTAATAATTATTATAATATTAATTATTACAATAATAATTATTTAAACATTGCCCTTTACAGAAAAGGAATGAAATAAACAATTTCACCGATGAATGAGAAAGAAAAAAAAACAATTTAACGACCGTATGCGTAAATGTCACACAAGAAAAGTTAGTACATCTGAACAGTTGTGTATTCTCTTGCCCAGAATAAATTAGAAGTTTTCACTTCCATCTTGGGGTTATAAGCACACACACAGTTATTTTTTATTATCATTATTATTGTTCTTAAACATTGGTTTGATATTCAATTAAAGAAGTTTTGACTTACTTATATAAGTTCTTTTTTTTTTACCTCTTTCTTCTTTCTTTTAGTTTTCGAAGAGGAATGGGTGGAAAAGAAAATATGTTTTGTGTTTGGAATCTATATGGCCCCCTCCACACGTTGTCCCTCCTACTGATATCAAGGTTTGGAGGAATTTGCTAAGACATATATAGAAACGCATCATTCTCCGACTGGTTCCATAACCCTTTTGTCACTCAGGAAAAGGAGAGCTTGGCGGTTCGTGACTCAACGTCATTGTTGTGATACTCGGAATTGGAAATCCTTGAAATTTTTTTCCCTAATATAGTACACGTATATAGGTTGAAGTTTGAAAAAGTCTCTTCTAAATTAGAAAGATTTTTTTATTACAACAAATCTGTTTGTATCTGTATTCTCTACTCGCAATCGAGAAGTTTTGGAAAAATCTTCAACAATGGAAATCTTGTATTTTATATTTCGAATAACATTCTCCTTTCATTTTGTAGCTTTCTTATTAAATTAATTTTTAATCCAAAAGTCTTTTTTCCTAATAAAGAATGTTTCTCTCTGCGATTGGTATAAATCGAAGAATTAAACTGACTACGAACACATCAGATATTTTTCATTGAAAAAGTGGTTGTGATATAGAAAATTTTACAGATTGATTGTATGCTTTTAAAAAAATAAACCTTATGAAGTAAAATAACTCATAAATATTATTTGTGATCCCATAAAATTGAGGTGTTTTCGTGTGCCTTTGGAATTTCGATTTTTGACACGATTCACAACACCGGTCTTATTTCTTTATTTGGCATTTCATGCCAGGCCACACGTAGCGAGAGCAGATGAGTTTTAATGACGCTGCTATCCCTGGATGTGAAAGACTATGAAGATGAGATTAAATATTGTTCTTCGAAAGGATGCAGGGACGAAATGACGTAGAACTCCTGTTGAAATATCACAAAGTAAATTGCAATCTGGGGTTTAATATGGTTTCAGTTCTAAATTAAGAGATGATCCATCAGTCTGTAGAAATTTTTGAAGCTCTGGTTCATTTTTCTGTGCTAATGCAAATTGTTTAAAATTTAAAACTGGAGATTTAGTAATGGAATAAATTTCGATTCTGGAAAGAGCATCAGCAACTGTGTTCTCGGAACCTTGCACATGCCGAATGTCGGAAGAACATTGAAAAATTAAATCTAAGTGGCGTAATTGCACAGGAGAACATTTATTCGGGTTTTGTTTAAAAGCATAATTTAGGGGCTTTTGGTTAGTATATAAATAGTGTTTTTTTTCAGGTATAGAAGTTTAAGTTGGCATTACTTTCCAAGATGGCGACCGATTTAACAGCTGTCAAGTGATTTATTCTCAGTTTGGTTTGGCAATTCATCAAAACGATCATCAAGCAAGGCGTAGATTAGTCGAATGGGCCCAAAACGAGATTGCCGTTGTTCCCGATTTTCATAAGCGAATTTTGTGTAGCGATGAAACGCACTTCTGGTTGAATGGCTACGTCAAAAAACAAAACTATTGCATTTGGAGTGAAGCTAATCCACAAGTGTATGTCGAAACACCGTTACATCCAGAAAAACTGACTGTTTGGTGCGCTTTATTGGCTGGTGGAATCCTTCTTCAAAAACGATGAAGGCCGCAACGTTACAGTCAATGGTGATCGGTATAGAGCTATGATTACTAACTTTTTTATTCCTGAATTGAACATTCATGATGTCGAGGAGCTGTGGTTCCAACAAGACGGCGCAACATGTCACACAGCTCGTGCTACAATCGATTTATTGAAATACACGTTTGGTGACCGCCTAATTTCACGTTTTGGACCTGTGAATTGGCCTCCAAGATCTTGTGATTTAACACCGCTAGACTATTTTCTGTGGGGCTATGTAAAGTCATTGGTCTATGCGGATAAGCCACAAACGCTTGACCATTTGGAAGACAACATTCGCCGTGTTATTGCCGATATACGGCCACAAATGTTGGAAAAAGTCATCGAAAATTGGACGTCCAGATTGGACTACATCCGAGCCAGCCGTGGCATTTATATGCCATAAATCATATTTAAAATGTAATGCCACCAGATTATCTTTCGAATAAAAAAAACTTATGTCAATCGAATAATACATCGTTGCTTTATTGCAATTTAAAGTTCTATGCCTCTAAAAAAACACCCTTTATAAAGAAGTTTCTCCCTTCGAGTATATGTTTGAATTTTCTTGTTGCCGAATAAATTGAATATAGTTCCCTATCGTAAGTCGACCACTTTTGCGGACTTTTGTTAAGTCTCACGGAGAGAAAAGCTATTGGTTCCCATTTCCCTTGTGATAATTAAGATAAAGTGCCTCCAATAGCAGTATCTGAAGCGTCCACCCATAGGCTGAATTGATACCCTCGAATGGGATGTCTTAAAAGGGTAGCTTCTGCTAAAGCGTTTTTCGATGCAATAAAAGCTTGCTGTGCGTTTTCATTCCATTTGAATGGTTCGGATGATTTGCGAACACTAGAATGAGATTTCTTTTGATTTGTAAGCCCTTCTAAAAACTGAACTATGGGGCAAGTATATGTGTGGCTTTTGGTATAACATATCTGTAAAAGCTAAACATGCCCAAAAATCTACCTAACTGAGTTAACGTGTTTGGCTTAGGAACATTTAGAATACATTTTACTTTATCAGTTAGAGGTTTAGTTCCGTTTTCTGACAGATTAAAATCTAAAAAATCTATTGTCGATGCACCAAATATGCATTTAGAAACATTAAGGCAAAGATCGTATTCATCGAATTTTGAAGATAGGTTTTTTAAATGTAGGTAATGTTCCTAAGGATTTTTAGATGCAATTAAAATGTCGTCGACAAATGCGTAAATACCAGGTAAGCCACGAGTGACTTCGTGAAATGTTGCGGATGCGTTACATAATCCGAATTGCATTCTTGCATTCTCAAATAAATCAAACGGAGTGCAAATTGCTGTTTTCTGAATATCATCTGGGTGAATAGGAATTTGACGATAGGCTTTTACTAGATCGATTCCACTAAAAATTTATGAGTCATGTAATTCAGCTGTAAAATCAGCTGTTCAAGGAATGGGGTATTTATCTTTTGCTGTTTAATAATTTAAAGATCTACAATGGTCAACATGTCTCCAGTCTAAAGTACCTTTCTTAGGAACCATGTGAAGTGGCGACAAGTAGTTACTTTTTGAAGATCGTAAATGTCCGAGATGCATCATGTTTTGAAATTCTGTTTTCGCAATTTACAAGTGATCGGGCGCCAACCTTCAGGGTTTTACCACCACAGGAGGACCTTTTGTTATCATCTAAAGAACAGTGTTATGTTTCACTGGTTGATTTGGATTAAGCAATTTTGTGAAAGAGGGAAATTCTTTCAAAAGTATGAGATAAATTGTATCTTTAAAAATGGAAATTTGAACAGAATGGAGATTAGCATGCTTTAAATGCCCTACTGATTGCAATTTTTTTTTTGCGTCTCTAAAGGCCGTATCACACGTACACGTTTCAAACAATTTTTCGTCCAAATCGTGTGCAGATTTCACTCATTTGCCATAGCAACCACTTTAGAGTAATTTTTTGCTAGCGAGCTCAAAAAGTTGTTCCAAATAAAAATTGCTTGAAATTCCAGCCAATGGGGTTCTTCGGTGCCCTACGTCATAAACAAGATAGCGCGACTTCTGTTTCATCTAACACTTCAGACATGCCGTATAATATTTTAATGGTGCATAATACTTTAACGGCGTGTAATATTTTCAATAGAATGGTGCTCTATTTCTGTTTACACCTATCAATAAAAGCGCAAGCGAAATAAAAGAAATAATTTTTGGGTGTTCGTTTTCCGAAGCAGAAAAATCCGCGAGTAATTTTTCAATGAGGAGATAGAGCGCGGCTGACGTCAGAGCATGTCGTTTTGTTCACGGCAGCACATCCCCCTCAGATTAGGCCAAAAATTGGACGAAATAGTTGCATGAAAAATGTACGTGTGATTGACCTTTAGTGATTGGAAGATTTGCATAATCCTCATTTCCACTAGACAAGACCCTCATACAAGCGTTTCGGATTCCCGAGGCGCACACATTGTTGGACATAGAAAAAGCTTTCTTAAAAAAAAAAAATTCCAGAGCTCTTCCATTAATTTCTTCTTATTTTTTTTCTTTTAATACTATTTTTGTTTTAAAGTACTTAATTTTTATTTTAAAACACTTGATATTTTTTTGAATTTTCTATAGAATGCACTTAACTTTTAAATACACTTCTACTATTTCAAAAATTTTCTTTTTAATTTTTAATATTTTAATGCAGTACTGGGCTAAGGCAAGGCCAAAGCAATGTTTAACTCAAAACCCAAGATAGAAGGTGAAGTTTCCACATTTAAACAGGAACTGCACTAACTCATTCTACTCATAATTGTCATTTGATGTTAAGGCACTGAAATTCATGAGTTTAACCATAGCAAGAAGTGGGTTCTGGACTGAAAGCTCATTTTAAGGAACTTTCCATTCTTATAAGTTTAATTAATTAAAAACTACGGGGAGGTACCTTCCTGCGCTCCTAATGGTGGATCAACCCTCATTGGGCAATAATTGCTGTAAAACGTGTAGTACATCGACACGTTTAACTACTTTTGCATGTTCATGCAAAACTTCCCTATCATAAATGTAAGTTTATCCAATGTGTGGTTTTGCACCATTTGATTGTAAAGATGTAACTTTCTTTTGTTAACTTCACCCTAAGTGGAAATAAATTTATTACTGTATCACGAAAAACTTTGGAATTATAAACGAGGTATATTTAGGAGAATTAATATGTTCTTTCAGTGAAATGGGTATTAACTCGTACTTTTACTAATAAAAACATTTCTCTTTAATTATAGCTCGAGGTTTTTAATTTTTAAAGAGCTATATTTGTGTTTTTACACATAGCTAACAACCTTAGAATCTTTTTTTTATTTTCGTTAATTTTTTTCTATTGAGAAATTGCCGGGATCAAAGCATTTTTATGTTACTAAAATTCAATATTTGGAAGAGGTGAAATATACTACTGGAAATTACACTGCTCAAAACAATTAGGGGAGCAAGCAAAAAAGTGAAGAAAACCGTGTGAGATAGCCACGTATTGGCATACAATGCATAGTACACGTATATCAATGCGCAATACAGAAAAAAGGCGTAAAAAAATTTGGAATTAAGCTTTAATTCTTTGAAAATATGGAAAAAACATGAAAAGATGATTTAGGGCAACAATTTGGTTACATGTAAACGATAAAAAAAGGTACTGTTTAGACATGATGCATGAGTTTTAATAGGGCGTGTGGTCTCCTCGAACAGCTAAGACTGCTGCACATCTGTTTGCCATGGATGCGATGAGGTTATCGATCAGACTTTGGAGAATACTGTTCCACTCCTCAAGAAGTTGATTTTCCAAGTCTCGGACAGTAGCAGACAGCCTTGGTCGCGCAGCAATGCGTCGTCTGAGCATGTCCCAAACATACTCGATTGGATTCAGGTCAGGAGAGCATGCTGGCCATTCCATAAGCTGTATTGTTTCAGCTTCAAGTATGTTCTCCACCAGACGAGCTCTATGCGGTCGGGCATTATCATCCTGGAAAACAAAGGAATCTCCAATGGCTCCAGCGTAAGGGATGACATGAGGTCGAAGTATCTCGTCTGCATACCTTCGGCCCGTCAAAGTGCCATTCCGAATGATATGCAGGTCCGTACGTCCGCCTATGCTGATTCCACCCCATACCATCCAACCAGCTCTTCTGTATTGTGACCTTTCACGAACGAATGCGGGGTTATTTCGAGTGCCCCTGTCCCTCCATAGAAGAACACGTCGGGTGTCACTCTCTAGACTGAATTGGGACTCGTCTGTAAACAGCACTTGGCTCCAATCATGTTGCTCCCAATCTCGATGTTCAGCAGCCCATCTTCTTCGGGCCGCACGGTGGCGTGGGATCAACGGAATGCAGACCATTGGCCTACGTGCATAGAGCCCTCCCTCATGAAGCCGATTACGTACCGTTTGGCTGGACACCCTTCGTCCTGTTGCCAAGAGCAACTGTCTTTGCAGCTGCGTAGCATTCTCTGTTCTGTTTCGACGGGCTGTTAACTGTATATACCGGTCATCAGTTGATGTAAGGGCGCGTGGCTGACCTGCCCCTGGTCGACGTCTAACATTTCCTGTTTTTTGGAATCGATTCCACAGCCTTGCAACAACACTTCTGGCGACTCCAACAGCGTCCGCGACACTACGTTGTGTTTGCCCGGATTCCAGTCTGCCTATAACACGCCATGCCATGGATTCTGGTAAATCACGTTGTTGAGACATTCTCAAGTAACCTTGTCTCAAAAAAAAATACTGCACAATCGAATTTCACAGTTACGGCAATAAAACAGACGTTTCTGCAACATCCCGATTTCTGCCCTTATCTCCTTTTTCTGGTTTTTGACGTCATGAACTTTGATTTGCATATAAAGTTTTCTTCTTCCGTTTCCTGGTAGGCTTTACATTATGGATGATTCATTTTATGTTACTTATTGGTATACATCTTTGCTTACTTTTGTTAAAACCATGTGCTCCCCTAATTGTTTTGAGCAGTGTATATGACTGAAATCCAACCTGTTGTCAGCTGCTACTACAATGAAATTTCAGAATTCATTGCAGTAGTATACAAGTCCTTATACAAGTATTGCATTCATAACTGAATTTATCCATGGTATTATACAAAACGTATTTAAGTAAAGTAATTTAAAGTCGTGTAATAAAAAGCATATGTTCTACATTGCAACGTCTTAAAACTGAGAAAACATTTGATGTTATACTTGGGAACATGATGGTTCCTAATTTCATTTTGTATCATTATTTTAAAGTGTTTCAAAACTTTTGCAAAAATATTATGTTACGATTAAAGGAAATAATCTGTCATTGTAACAAATGCTATCATTTTATGTAAAACATACTTTGAATATAAATAAATATATATATATATATATATATATATTCTTCAAACGTATTTACTTGAAGTAGTGTTTTGATAAAGTGCATAGTTTGGAAAATAACATTTTTTTTTAAAAAAATAGATTTTTTAGAAGCATTATTAGCTTTTGTTTTATGCCTTTACAAATTTTAATTGTGTTTTTCTCAGACTTTTTACTTCTGAGGATGTAAAAGGAGTATTTCGAATAAGTGTGATTTTTCGATTTGCTGGTTTCACAGTCGGTTCGGAAAAAAATATAGAGCGGAAAATGCGTTCAACCATGCACATTGCAGGGAACCGAAGGCAGCAAAGAATAATGGCGATTTATTCTTTCCCGAAGAATCACGTCGTCTGTTCATTCGAAGGAGGACAACAAATATCTCTTTTTTGGTCGACACCGGCTCTGGCGTGTCTATAATCCCTGCTGTCTAACAAAAAAGAAACGCTAATTTAGGAAGAGATTTCATGTGGAGTTTTCTGAATGCCGATGTTAGTTCACCTATTCTTGGGGCAGATTGCCTCCATTATTTTGAATTAGTGACAAATCTCAGGAATAAATGTCTAAAGGCCGTATCACACGGATATTTTTCATACAATTTGTTCGTCCAATTTTTGGCCGAATCTGAGCAGAAAGGGTTGCCGTAAACAAAACGACATACTCTGACGTCAGCCGCGCTCTATCTCCTCATTGAGAAATTACTCGCCGATTTTTCTGCTTCGGAAAACGAACATCCAAAATTATTTCTTTTGTCGCTTTTATTGATAGGTGCAGTGGCGTACACAAAGGGGGGTCCGGATTCCCCCAAAGCCCGTGATTTTTTTTCCGATTGATTATAATTCTAAATATTTAGTATGTAAAATGTAATTAATTGCTTGTTATTAATGATTAATTTTATTAATTAATGCTAATTATTTATTCAAAATTAGTTTTTTACTGTGTTTTGTTCCCGAAAATCGACAAAATCAAAAGGAGCATGATACAAGATTGGTGAACTTTCGACCCTGGACCTCCCCCTTGAAAAATTCCTGTGTGCGCTACTGGATAGGTGTAAACTGAAATAGAGTACCGTTCTATTTAAAACATTACACGCCGTTAAAATATGCACCATTAAAATATTATACGGAATATCTGAAGTGTTAGGCGAAACCGAAGTCGCTATCTTGTTTATGACGTAGGGCACCGAAAAACCCCATTGGGTGGAATTTCAAGCAGATTTTTATTTGGAACAACTTTTTGAGCTCACTAGCAAAAAGTTGCTCTAAAGCTGTTGCTATGGCAACCGAGTAAAATTTGCACGATTTGGACGAAAAATTGCTTAAAACGTGTACGTGTGATACGGCCTTAAGAAAGTATACACCCCACAATAATCCCACTATCAGTGCCCAAAACCAATTCCGATCGCCTCCCCTCCCCACAATCCACAGTTACCCTACTCATGCATTTTTCCTCCTCGTCAGCTGAGTGGCCGCGGTAGCCGAGTGGTATAGGTATCGCATCGTGGCTTGCCTTGTCACGAGTTCGAGCCCGGTACCACTTAAGACCCGCCGTGTAGGGCAGAGATGCACGTTAAATCTGTCGAGAGCTGAAATGTCCTCCCGTTGGAATGGTGTGGTAGTTAGGAGAAGGGGTGCCAGCTCAGGTGTCGTCCACGTCACTTGACCATGGTTCAAAGTTACGTGGTCCGTCGCCAAAAGTCCTCGTGTAGCTGAACAGTGCGACGTTAATATTCAATCAATCAATCCTCGTCAGGTGATCTCAATGTCTCTTGACCGTTTCTTCTTCAAAACAAACGATCAGCACAGCTTTCTTTTTCGCGCGAAGACCCCCCCTCTTCTCCCTCAACAACTACAATCGTTGATCTGACATTCCTACTTTAGGATCAAAGAGCTAGATTTCATTTACTAGACGCTTTTCTCTTGGCAAGAAAATTTCCATGCATTCAATACAAACAAAAACTTTAAAGTTTAAAGCTTGCGCGTAACCTTCCAAAAATATTTGCAAATTAATAAATAAGTTCACCCCTGTACTTAAGCTCTTTTACAATTTTCCAAAAATTCTCTTCTTTTACACGTATATATGTGGTAAGTTATGTGGTACACAAACAAGTGGTAAATTACGATATTATCAACGAGTCTCTGTAATAAAAACAAATATGAAATGAAACAAAAATCACAAACAATCACGTATTATAGGAAGTCACAGACTAAAATGGGATAAGAAACAATAACTTACTAAAATTATATTTCATAAATATACGAAATAATCCACACACATATTTATGCTTTTCATCATATAAAGGTTTTTTTATGTATCAAATTTAATTCTTTTAAACATAACTTAATTATCATGGGTTCCCTGCCATATGAATTTGTAATAAAGAGTAATATGCACACACACACACAATGAATTATTATTTCTTTACCGAAATATCTATTTCAAAACAAATCAAAGAAAAATAAAAGATTTATCATCCTATAAAAATAAGTAAAAATTACTTTCTCAAACCTGGATTGAAGATACCTCCTAACAAATAATCTCTTGAAAAGAAAGAAAAATTTGAAATTAATTCAATTGATATAAGTTGTTTAATAGGAGGCAGTGAAATTTTTGTCGTATTTTTATGAGTTCGGGAAATAATTATATTAATTTGAGGAATGTGGATGCAAATGATAACAAAGTATTTATGACAAACATATCAAGAAAATTTATTACATTAAGAAAAATTCCTGCAGTTAATAAACGAATAAAAGTAAAGCTGAGTATAATAATAATCTATTTACAATTGACATACTTTCACAATCACTTAATTTCCCCGTTCCAGATTATCATTATTTATTTTTAATGTATGTAATATTGATAGAACTATTCATATATAGGAAACCCAGAGGCCGAGTCGTTAGAGCATCTCGCTTCTACACCACCGATCCGATGTTCAAGCCCCAGTCTGGGCAAGATTGACTCAGCATTTCATCCCTTCAGTGGATGGATAAATGAGTACCAAGCTTTCTTGGGAACTTAACACTAGGGTTTCGCGTCTGACTAACCACCTGTCCGGAACATCTGTTCATGCAAGTCAGGGAACAAGGTCGTGTATACTGAGTTGGGCAAAGTAGGCCTTGGTCTTCTTGGGCTATTGCACTACTGAGTGAAGTTATACATGTATAATCTATATGTTATTAGATAATGTTAAAGTAAAAATAATATTCAATGTAGATAAAAAATAGATAATTTCCTATTTGAAGCAATAACTTAAATAACAATTAACTCTCAATAATTTAGATATAAATACAGGATTGTAGTACTGTGAAGGTATTTAGTAGATTTATAACGGGTAAGCTGGAACGATCCACTAGTACCAAGAGAGCCTGTAGATCTGCGTACAATGTCCGAAATGAGTTTAAACCAGTACTGTTTTACCAGGTGCCTAACTCACCTACAACAATTAAATTGTCGTAGATTTTCAAAAAAAAGGTCAGGTAAAATTAACAGATTTGATAAGCAATTAAATTTCAAATTCTTTTGGTAGTATATGCTAAAAATTTTTCGTTATAAAATGATGCAAGTATAAAATTAGTCTTAAAGTCTTAAAATTAGAAAATTTGGTTAAAGTATTCATTAATTTGTACATAAAATTATTTTTTTATTGAAAATGCAGTGTATTTCTGGACAACGTTTTTTTCTTGTTCTCCTTGAAAATTTCTTTTTGGAGGGCGAAAAATAAAAGGAATAGATATTAATTTTCAAGACAGATGTGAAAAATTACTTTTTTAAATAACATATAGCGTATTTGAATTTATTGTTTGTTTATGCGACCACTAAAGTATATTAAAAGATAAATCTCTTTTTAACGAATTTGCCATATAAAGAACTTCGTTACATAGAGAGGATCAACTGTATATATATATATATATATATATATATATATATATATATATATATATATATATATATATATATATATATACATATATATACATATATATACATATACACACATATATATATACATATACACACACATATATATATATATAAAGATTTATTAAATTCTTATTCAATTTCGTAGAAATCACCGATGGGATTATTATTTTGTCGAACTTATGTAACTGTGATTAATAGCATGGCTATGTAAGATCTCGCCAAGTAAAAAATCACTACGAAATTAGTAAACTTGTGATTACAGTGCGTAATGATGTGAAAGTGCCTTAATTTTTCACATTTTCAAAAATATGCTATTCATAACTTAACAAGTGACAGAGAATTTTCTCTATTTTTTCGATTTTGCACAGAACCTATATCCCCTTCCCCTTTTCTCTTCGATCCCTCTTGATGTCACACTTCGGAACACCCTGAATAAAAAATGAATTGAGAGTGACTAGTACTTTTCTTTCAAAGTGTGGTCTTAATAAATAATTTATCGAGACAACCTTTGATTTTGAATTTTTGCCATTGAGAAAAGAAAAACTTTTTTTCAAACATTAATTTTCTTAATTATGAGCACATTAATTTCAAGATAAGGAGTATACTTCATTCCGAAATCGTTAATTGAAACTTTTTTTCACATATAAATAAAATTAAAAGAGGATTATGCACTTCATACTAAAAAAAGTAAGAAACACTTTCTCTGAAATTATTGCTTGAGATATTTTTAAATTTAAAGCTGTTTAATATATTGAATATTCATTTCAAAAAAGAAATTATCCATTAATATATATATCGAAAAAAATTGGCTTATAAAAAATATGTGTGCATGTGTAGCCTTATTTTTCAAATAAATAAAATGAAATAAATGAGCAACAGTGTTGCACAGAAACCTTCCGATGAAAATAATTAGTTTACAAAAGATCTGTGGCAGTTTTTTGCTCTTCATGTGGAAACATCATTTTGAGAATAATCATCAATGTAACACGTTTCTTTCAAAAATGATTCAGCAGCATTTTTTCAATAGGAAAATTAATACTACACATGAATTTTTAAATCATCTAATGTAAATGTTGTGCGAAAAAATTGTCTTAAAAAATATTTTATTGCAAAAGAAATGTAATACAAACATTATAAAAGCATCTTATATGAACATTATAAAAGTATTCGGAAATACATATAAGAGCCTTTACATTTTATGCAGTTCATATTTCTCTTCATTTTTGAAAATAGGTTAAAAATTACACATTTAAGAAAATTCAGAAGCTATTTCTAAAATATTCAAAAGTGTTATCAACTTACCTCAAATAGGTATGAGTGCTCGTACTTGAAATTTTTGTGGACTGACTTACTCTGGTTTTGATAAATTTGGTATCCAGAGTGCATCAGCAGCCTTCAGCTCTCTTTGTAGCACTGAGAGAGTGTGGTGTTGGACACCTGGCTGAAACGCAGGAGGCGTGACTTCAGAGCGGGCAAACGGGGAATTCAGTTGAATACTAGTATTTATTATAATCACGTGGTAAGGGCAGGGCAGTGAAAGAATGCAGTACCGTCTCTTTGCAAGCATGACCAAACCCCGATTTGTGAGTTAAAGGGGGGGGAATAACACATAGAATTCGTACAAAAAAGAAATTCCACAGCTCCTCTTCAGTGAACTTCCCGGTTTATAGTTACTCCTTCCATATTTAAAGGGAGGCTAGGGGAAACTTTACAAGAGCATTTGGTGAATCGAGGAAAAAAAATTAACTGTTTAAAGGTTATTTACATATTGAAATAAATTTTCAATTAAAACACAGTATTTTAAAGATATATTTTGATTTGTGACAAACATGTGAATTCAAATTACACATGTCATTAACTTTTTCGAAATTTTTGACTAGAAGTTTTTCCTTCTTCTATGTTTAAAGTATCATGCTGTGAGAAGCATTTTTCAGTATTTAAAATGCTTCGATTAACAAATTCATTTTGCCAGTGGAAAACTCGGTTAGCAGTGAGGTAGAACAAGCTACTTCAGATAGAAACATTCTTGATTCCCATGCCACATTAACTGTTATGACACAAATCCTTTTCTTTGAACAAACATTTGATTCGCTCGTGACTTAAATTAACGTTGTACTAAAAAGCTGTACGAGGGCTATTGACAACGGGCATCGTAGTTTTGATCCATTACCAAGTGACGGGGATGACACTTGAGCTGGAAACCCTCCCTTAATTTCCACACCACACCACGGGAGGACGTTTGAGCCTCGACACATTTAATGTGCATAGCCCCCCCTTTATATAGCGGGTTTTCAAATGTATGGCCTCGAACTAATGATACGCCAGTTATGAGTCCGTTAGTGAGTGAATATTACTGGCACACTTTTTAGCAACACGAGGGCTTTTGACGACGAACCTCATTAATTTGATCCATGGTCAATTGACGATGACGACACCTGACCTGGCTAACTACCACACCACACCAACGGGAAGATGTCTGAGCTCTCGAAAGTTTCAACGTGCATCGCTCCTCTACGCCGCGGGTCCTTAGTGGTACTGGGCTCGAACTCATGAAAAACCACCCACGATCCAAATTCTTGACCATACTACGGATACCTAGGTTACCGCAGCCACTGTGAGTACGGTGACCTTGAGAACTAGGGTATCGCGGCCACACATTAGATTTGCTCGCATCGGGCAATTATTATATAACATATGATTTCGCTTACGGACATGTGTTGAAAATCCTGATGCCGGTTTTCGCGCACAGTTCAAGATTTCGGGTTGCCAGAAACATCGGAAAAAGAAAACAAATGTTTCGGAGAACACTTTTAAAATGTATATGCGTAATAAGAGTAAATGCAATTGTCCTTTATTGAATGTATAATATGTACATAATCTCTAGATTCAGAAATGCATATTATTAACATCAATGCAATGTGCAGAACATATACAAAAAAATGGTGCTTGGAGCCCCACGCGATAGAAGTGTAACTTCTTTGGCGATGTTGGAACATTGATTATTTATCCTAATGTTCTTAACTGACCGGGTACATGTCTCAATCGCCTAATTTGCATGAAAGGTATTCGTGGCTAAATAAGTGTTTCTTATACCAAATCCAAAGTAGGAAGTTGTGCTGGATGTTCTGGGTATACAAAATCATTATATATTGATAAATTTGGTATACTTCTAATTCTTAAACTTTGTCGGCAATTGTAGCATACTTTAATGTTTTTTAATTAATTCCCTGTAAAATAGTTTTGTGCTCAGCAACAGGCGTCCTCAAATCATCTCTAAACCATAATCTATCACAAATCGAACACCTGTGACCGAATTGATTATCAGAATATAATTTTTGAAAATATTTGTTAGCTTTTTTAAGGGAATCATAGTATTTGTATAGAATTATTATAGTATAGAATTAACTATTGATTTTCACATGCATTCATTCCAACATGCAATAGACTTTTTAAAGGCTCTGTAGTTAATGGCACAGGGTGATTCACAAAGTCCGTATTAATGTGTGTTGTCATTAGAAGAGTCTCAATAGAATTCCCTTCCCTTAAACTCGGCTTTAAGAGAGTATTGTGCAAAATATTTTTCCATGCTTGATGGAAATGTGGCAGTAGCGCTTGATGAATTTGAATTGTTTTTCTGTTTTTTGTAGCTTTTTTGACTGGACTTGATGCCAGTTTTCCTTTTTTTTTTCATCCGTGCATCATTTTTGCAAGGTCGGTTAATTTTGAACAGTCCAGTTAAGAGGTCCTCAAACTTTTTTTCCCGCCAGGCCACATACATATGATAAATATTTAACTCAGCCACAACAAGAGGATAATGGGAGGAGGGGAAACACTGTAAGAATAAGACAACACTGAACAAAGCAAAATTAATTAAACTATTAAAACCTCTTTTTTTGTTGCTTTTACTATGATATTTGTAAGGGCGCCCTGTCGGGTGCCCTTCTCCTTGATTATGCGCGTGAGCTAGATGTGTAGGAATAACAGAAGAACTAGAAACTGCCATGATCTTAATAAAGTCAAATTAAGATCTTAAAACTTAAGCATCTAATAGATTAGATAACAATAATATATGAGAGATAATCTACGGTGGCTAAACACACAATATATATGTATAAATAAGTATATATATATATATATATATATATATATATATATATATATATATATATATATATATATATAAATACACTGCTGGACAATTGCTAAGGACGGATAACACTATCATCCATAGCAACCACAAAATAAAAGGAAGCAAAATGTGGAAAATTAGAATAAGTGCGGGATATTAGTAAGAAGAAGTATGAGTATGCAAAATTTTCCACGTCTGTTCATCACGTGAAAGCGTTCATAAGAGCTTTAAAGGTTTTGACGCGTGTGGACAGTTGTTGTTTCAAGTCAAAGTTTTACAGGAAAGATTTAATAGACGAACTTAAAATTTTTGGCATGTCTTCCCGACATCACATAGATGATTTTATGCGTGGCCGAATTATTGGAAAGATCGAAGAAGGGCGAAAAATAACAGATGTTGTCAGGGAGTTCGACATTGCTCACAGCGTTGTTTCACGGCTGTCGAAGTCATTTAAAACTACTGGAATGTGTAGTAGACGGCCCGGGGGAGGTCGTGTTAGAAGTACGACGCCTGCAGAAGACAGGCAGCTATCAGCAAAAAGGAACAGGCGCACCACAGCTCAGCAGGTGGCAAATCAGTTTCTTGCTGCCTCAGGAAAGCAGATCTCCCGAAAAACTGTTGCCAGACGTTTGAGGGGAGGAGGACTATACGCACGCAGACCTGTTGTGTGTGTCCCATTGACCAGACAGCACCGTACTGCCCGTTTGCAATGGTGTCGTGAGCATCACAATTGGACTGAACAGGACTGGGTATGCGTACTATTATCAGATGAGGGTAGGTTCAGTTTGTCATCGGATTGTAGATGTAAACTGATCTGGCGCGAGAGTGGTACTGCTTATCGTCCAGAAAATATCCAGGAAAAGGACCGATATCCGAAATGCAGTATCATGGTGTCGGCCGGCATCATGATCAATGGCCACACGCGCATACATGTGGTTGCGAATGGACTATGACGGGCCAACGATACATTGATGAAGCTCTACTTCCTCATGTTCGTCTTTTCCGTGGTGCTGTCGGTGACAAATTTGTTTTTATGGACGACAACGCAACATGTCATCGAACACTCGCTGTTCAGGATTGTCTAGACAGCGAGGGTATTCAACGTCTCGTATGGCCAGAGCGTTCTCCAGATCTAAACCCCATTGAAAATGTGTGGGATGCTTTGGGGAGGCAAGTTGCTGGTCAAAACTATCCTCCGACAAACAGGAACACCATCATCCGTGCACTCACAGAGGAATGGGATAAATTTACTCAATAGCTGATGGATAATGTTAAGCAAAGTATGGTACGACGTGTGGAATGTTGCATCACACTCCACGGTGGACATATCCCGTACTGATACCTTTCTTTAAGGTGCCTGCTGACTTTTAGATGCATTGTTCCATTTCTCCGTACGCAGATCAAATGAACATTTTTTTTTTCTTTCAGATGTTTTACAGATTTTGTACTTTCCAGAACAATAAATATTCTTTATTCTAATGTCTGAACAGTATGGCAACTGTATTTTATCCTACTAGGCCTTATGTCTTGCTTAATGTTATGCTACATAGCAATTTGTGATCCGTCCTTAGCAATTGTCCAGCAGTGTATATATGTATATAAGTAGGTAGAAAAAGCCGATTCTGCTGTAAAGGCGATGCAAGCGGTTGCAGGCGGTTGTTGGTGATTGTAGGCGGTCGACGGCGGTTGTAGGCGGCTGTAGGTGGTTGACGGCAGTACAGAGTTGAGTTGTTTCATTCCTACTGACGAGTTCGTTTGTTTTCTCCTGCTGATTTGAGTTGTTTCGTTCCTGCTGCCGAGTTGAGTTATTTTCTCCTGTTGAGTTGTTCCGTTCATGTTGCCGAGTTGAGTTGTTTTCTCCTGTATTGGCTTTGATTTTCGAGTTGAGGGGGCGAGATGAATTGTTTTCTCCTACAGCTAAGTTGAGTTGTTTTTAAAAAATTTGCACAAAATATGGAAGTATGGGAATGTTAAACGTGCTCATGGCGCCACCTATTGGTTAAAATATACACTAATTATAGATTTTAAAATGATTGAAGTAAATAACGCTCAAATAAAAAAATAATAAATCCAGATTCAAACTCACGGCCTCAGATCAAAATGTCTCCACGGGACAATAGTTTTTCAGTTACGCTAACCATTATCCTGTGAAGGCATACAGACCTGAAGAAAACTTATGTTTATAATCTCATGAATTTAATTTTGCAGGCGACGCAGACGGCGACATGTTTTAAAATCATTTTCTTGATTAAAATGAAATAAAAAATATTTAATTTATATTATTTTAATAATGTGTAAATTTTAATTCAGTATAATGATTACGTACACACACAGTAAAGATACAAAGTAAATTGATTATTCAGAAAAATGTGCCGTAGTATACTCGTCATCAGCGTGAACGGGTTACGATTTAACTTGTTTTAGCTTGTCTGATCTTGATTCTACAAGACGGCTTTTCCAGGTGAAGCAGACGGCGACGTGTTTTAAAATCATTTTCTTAATTAAAATGAAATAAAAAAATATTTAATTTATATTATTTTAATAACGTGTAAATTTTAATTCAATATAATGATTACACACACACAGTAAAGATACAAAGTAAATTGTTTATTCAGAAATCAACATCTTGTATTGCGTTTTACATTACAATCGTACATTTACATTACAGGAGAACAATTTGTAAAATTTATTTCAGTGTAATGATTATACACGTACAGTAAAGATACAAACTAAGTTGTTTATTTACAAAAACAGCATTCCGTTTTACATTACAATCAATTATTTATACACAAAAAAAAATTACATTATTGGATTATATGTCCTACAGCTCATTAAATAGGTCTAAATTCATCAACGATCAATGACCATGTGCAAGAGTAGTAATGCCATCACCATTAATAAACCTTTTGTCATCTTTATATGACAGAGCAAGTTTGTTTTGCTTTATTGAATGTAATGAATGAAATTTGGATCTAATTAAGTTCATGTCAACATATTTTATTTTTTCATTAAAAAGACAAGCTTTGTAGTCCTCAAATGTTATTTCATTTTTTATAGTTTGTTTTTTAATTCCTTTTAACCGCTTTTCAATTTTATTGTTTGTTTTGTAGGCATACATTTTCGATTTTAATCCTACATATTCTGTCATAATATTCAGCAAACGTATGGTACACTCATCTTGGTCTTTTATCTCCAAATGAGGGTATGAGAAATACATTGCTTTATTTACAGTATTTGCCTCATGCGAAAATG